>CM076580.1:1743423311-1743963311 GCA_034641835.2 Pinus albicaulis
GATTCCAGCCAGCTTCGGCTGAATTCCGAGTGAAATTATGGGACACTTAAGATGCCCACTAATGCCTATTTCGAAAATTTTAAAACTGACTATTGTTTTTAATAAAACAAAAAAAATTAAGTTTTTGGGGTGGCGAGCCACCAACCTCGCCACCCCCTGCCGATGTTCCAAAACATATATATATATCATATATATGTTATATTATAATTTTGTGCCAGTGGGGGTTGAAGATGCCAGGCCATGTGGTCGGCCCCCGAGCGGGCGGCACCACCACACAACTCACCTTAAAAGCCAACGGTTGGGTCAGGTTGTGGGATGTGGACCTACCCACCACATTAAACCCTCATACCGCTCTTTGCAACGGAGCCAACGGGGATCACGGGGATGGCCGCCAAATGCGGCCCGCCTAATGCCCCCCCCAACCCCCCCCCCACATCATACACTTTGCCTTAAATGCATGCGGTGGTGATTTTAAAAGTTGGGTGTGGTTTAAAAAAAAAACAAAATCCGACTTATTTCGGAGGGGGCGGGGTTTGATCACCTCACTCCCTGCCCCACATGCAAGATCTCAACCAACGTGACACAACGACTTCATTGTGAAGTCCGCCCACCACCTTGTATATAAACTTGTCATTCACAGTGTGCCTAGGGTAAAGGCCAGACCATTACAGAGCGCACACATGGATCAAGGCAGTGATTTTGTATTTGCGGGTGGAACCATGAGCAGGCCCAAAAACAGGGAGTGGAACCATGATCCTTGAAATTTTCCTGGGGAGGTAATTTTCTCCATGTCAGAATATAGTCAAGTTTACAGTCATTTTTCACAGTTTTTCACGGGGAACGCAATGGCGAGGTCGGATTAGCCTTTTGAGCTGCCGATTTCCAATCCGCCAGCATCTTTAAGGAATCTATGGGGAATAAAAAAGATTATTGTAGCCCCGGATTTTCACTTTGTCAGAATTCATAAATTTGACAGTCGATTTTGCACTATTCGACGTCACGAATCTGATGGCGTATTCAGATTTTCCATCTGAGCTTTATATTTTTCGGCCACTTTTTGAAGTGAAGTTGCAAGTGTCAGCGTTCAGTAAGTGAGCAGTCGATTTCACACCTTTCGATGCCATGATTGTGATGGTGATTTCAGATCCAACGACAGAGTAGCCCATTCTTCAGTCATCTTCAGTGTGAGGTATATGATGCGTTGGTTTCATGCACTTCTTTGTCTCTTTGCTATGAGATGCATTGTGCTGTACAAATCCCTGTTGATATTTGATGTGGGATCGTGTTTTTTGTTATTGATGTAAGATGTAATTTCTAGATGTAACTTCTATAATGGATTTTTTATATTTGACTGAGATCCTTTGTTTCCATGCCCGGCGGTAATCTGTAGTCATTATGTGTGAGTTATTGTCATACTAATAGGAGTCCTTGTTGTGAATAAGAGTTCCTATAGTGGAACATCTCGTCGAGGCATTTTCCTTGTATGACAGAGAAAAGACCATCCATGTACATCATCACTCCTTACAGCACTTAATGCAGTGGCCTACACCATCTTGACACCGAGGCCCGGAGACATAGTCCCCCCTGGACGAACTCCGTTATCAATGTCTCATGTTGTTAATGCTTGTTATGTTCCTCTTCTTTACAGCATACAAATGTTCATTTATTTTCATTAAAAATTTTGATTAATGCAATTCTAACACATCAGCCGAAGTAAAAGGTCTTGGTTAAGGGGATTAGGAATTTACCCGGATCCAGTGGTATCAGAGCAAGTCTTCTTGCTGATTGGATTGCAGGCGTGAACTATTGAACGTTCGCTGAGTTGAGCAATGGAGGATGTCAAGGACATGTACGAGACCATGCTCAGGGTGTCCGAAAAAGCGGACATGTTGTACGAGGCTTATGAAAAACAAGCAGCAGAGAACGCTGAATTGAAAACACTCCTACAGGAAGAGAAGGAGGATAAACATCGATTACAGCTTCAGTTGCAAGCCACGACAGAGGCATTGGAAGAATTGAAGTGCAACAATGAAAGTCTTCAAGCAGATCATGATGCATTGAAGGCACTCCTGGAGGAAGAGAAGGAGGAGAAGCAGCGATTGCAGCTTCAGCTACAAGCCGCGACAGAGGCCTTGGAGGAAGTGAAGTGCAACGAAAGCTTAGAGAAGCCTTCTTCCCCTGTTTCGCAATCGACAGTTGAGGTAAACAATGTTGATTTCTTTCATCTTCACCTGATATCATTTATGTTGGAAGTGTGGAGATACCCATTACAGGAACCGGCATGAGACTTCTCACCAAGATGGGGTACAAAGGAAGAGGACTTGGCGTTCATGGCCAAGGCATAACCCAACCATTGGATGTTGTGAAGAGACCTCGCTATGCAAGTGATCTGAAATTGAACTTTTAGTTCTAACTTAGATTAAAATTTAAAACATGTATACGGAAAAATGATTAAAAAATCATTTAATTGAATGCTTTAATAAAATATGTTCAATAACATAAGCAAACATTCACAAGAAAGAGAACAACACAATTGAAAACAGATTTCACCCCCTCCACTGGGCTACCTCTCTGGATTCGCCTCCAACAGGACGAATCGATCTATTGTCTTTCTGAATAGAGATAAATGTACATTGACTTTTACATCAAGGTGGCCAGCCGAGAACTCTCAACTATACATCCATACTCTGAAAGACTTATGAGCTATCCAAGCTCTGCTCGAAAATGACTTTTTCAAGCACTCCAAATCTCTCCTTACTCTCTTTCTCCTTTTCTTTCTTGTACATAGAATGGCATTATATAGCCCTTAAGAGCCCAAAACTAAGGAGGAAAGATCTCCTTATCTCTGATTTTAAGGAGGAAATAATTCTCATATCCCTTAAAATTTTCTCATGAGATTTCTATGGAGGAAATATCTCAATCTCTACTTTCAAGGGCCTTATCCCCAAAACCTTAGGGATGAGAATAATCTATCAACTTCAATATGAAATTAGAAATTGAATTTTTGAATTGTTGAGGAAAAATCCTCTCAACAGTTTAAATTTCTATTTTACAAATATATAAGCACATTTAAAAATAAAGAAACCCTCAACCTAGGATTGACATGAGTATATCTTCATAATGCTCCTTGGGTTGTCTAGATCCTCCTGGATCAAACCTCCCCATTAAAAAAAAGCTTTTAGTCCTCTAAAAGTTTTTTTTTTTAAAAATTGAAGTTGATTTTGAATGAATTCAATTCTTCCTCTGAATATTTGGAACAATTTTGTTTCATTTGATGTCATCTTGCATGCTACCTTGTTGGAATCGATGTTGGGCTTCCGTATTGATTCTCCCTTCTCCATAACATGATTTGAATGTTGCACCAAATCTTAACCAAACAGGAAGATGAACTTGAATTTGTGTCCAAAAATTTGTGTCATGCTGAAATCATACTGGAAAACAACCTTGACTGCCCATAAATTCTGTCAAGAGCCCATACCAAAGTCCAGTTGACTGCCAAGAACGTTCCAAAAAAAAACATTAACACTGACGAATTGTGGATCACATTTGCAATGCCAGAACTGAAGATATTCCTCATCGCATCATCACTTGTATTAAAAACCAAGCTTGCGAGATCATTGCAATGACCAGCTGAACAGGGAATTTTTTTTTAGACGCTTCAGGACTTCTGGTACAAAAATAATGTGTACTACCCACAACATCAGATAAATCATGTCTTGATAAATATGTTTCTCGGTGAGTAGCCCAGTCATTCGATGTTGTTGTTGCCATAGAAAATCCAATTACATAATACCTGCAAATCAAGCTACCACAACCATCCTGAATTTGGAAATCGCTTTACTGTTGGTGTAATGGATCAGCAACTCTCAGCGTTTTCAACGCATCAAGAGCTGCTTCCTGAGCTAGTTCTGTTCCATCCTTTAGTGCACCAACTAGTTGTGAAATACAAAAAGTAGTTTCTTCAGAGCCTCGAAGTTTTGAAAAGTTACAGAACAATACAAGGATTGGTTTCACAACCTCCTCATTGACAAAACCAGTGGCACATAATTCCTTGTCCAAAACAACTGTCAAAACCCGGCTTACAAGCTCAGATAATGCATACTCTTGAATACTATTATTAGAGAACATAAATTTGATGAGTAACATTTCTTGTCTTTGAACAAACCCAATGCTTTAGTCGCTTGGAGCCATAGCTTTGCCGTGTCATCACTTCTATTGACATAAGTGACCAGCTTCTCCCACTTATTCAGCTCCAGACCACAAATATGTAGCCTTTTGATAAAGGTCAAATTATGGAAAATGTTCCTTGATTAGCTCCAGAAGTCTTATGGAAACGTCCAGACTACTGTTAGCACCGTGGGCAAGCTTGGAACCATATCTGATAGTCCAGAAAATCTCTCTGGTCTTGGTCTTGGTCTTGACTTCAAAGTCCCAACAGTGTGCCATAATCGAGGCACAATTATTCACTGTGATGAGAGTTCGAAGATTCTGCTTGCATTTGTCAATGGAATCTTTTCTTACGGTGGGATAAGATTTCACCAAGGTTTATTTATTTATTTTTAACTGAAAATAAACCACAAAATTATAATATCTCGAGAATCCACAAGCTTGATCAGATCAATGAATTCATTTATAACTGCAGAAATAGCCGAATCCGCTATTGTGGAAAGCGATGAAGGTTTGAAACCTGCACATCCAAATCAAGGTTCTCCTACCCAACTGCTTTAAAGTTGAACTTGTTCTGTTAAGGTTGAAGGCTCTAGTTATGCTCGGATTTTCATTTAGACTAGTGTTGGTTTCTCTTTGAGCCTGCAATACAGTGATCAATGCATTGCGTAGACATGCCGATCACTAGACACTTGCGCTGAGGGAATTCGAACAATAAGTCTGTCATCATGTGCACATAAACCCTGGGTTTTGGGTGCTAAGTGCGTTGCACTCATATTTTCCCATGCTTTTGAATTCTTTGGAACCACGAACACATCGCCAACTGTAAATGCGTAAAAACAATCTCCATAATTTAAGATTGTGCCTTTAAATCTGCATCCATAAATACTATAAAAAAATATTGAAAATAACATTGACGTGAATATTTCATCAAAATATCGAATTCTACATCAATATTTAATTTGATTGCAGTATCTCCGGCGAAACTCGGATCTTCACAGTCAATTCACCATTTCCATTGATAGTTGAGATATTTGACGTATGCTCAATATCCTTTTTGTTGAAACAACGAAATCCCTTTAAATCTGCGTTTAATGATGTGGCAGAATTCATTGGAGAAGATTGTGGCATGTTCCACATAATACTCCTTTTCGCGAGCCAAGTTCTCGTAATTCAATAATGACCCAAGAAAAGTGGTATTAAACGCACTCTGACGCATGGCTATTCTGCAAAGCTTCCAAACATTACTGATTACGTTGACATTTCTTGACATGGACGTTAACCGTGTTTAGCGCACAGATCTCTACACTGGACAGGAAAATATCTCACGACCAGCAAGAGTTAATAACACTGTGATCCATTTCTGCGTTGATAACCCTGACAGCTCCATGAACAAAGATACTCTGCTGTGTGATATTTCACAATATGCCGACAGTTGTACTCGTCATTTGCTTTCCATATCCAAACAATCTTGTTGGAATTAATTCCAACTGCCCAAGAGACAGCCGCAATGCAAGTCCGCAGGGGTCCAGCAAGATTGGCCAGGGGAGGAACTTACCCCTCGGAATTTTTGACGTCAGTTGGGGCCCACACATATGCGTTCAAATGATTTGGGTTTAATTTTATTTTACCCAACGCACATATTTAAAACAATAGTTTTGTTTTATGTTTTAATTGTTATTTGTTTTATATGTAGTTTGTTTTATTTTTAATATATGTGATTCTTATATATATTAAAAAAAAGCCGTGAAGTGTTGTAATTTTATTACACAGCAGTGTAAATATAAAAAGGAAAAGACAGCAGTAAATGTTATTACACAGGATTTTTTTTAATGCACAGCAATGCGGGAAGAAAGAACAGCAATGCCAGAAAGTCAATTTTCCATCAATGAGAATTGAAGCGGTGCTGACAGAGTTAATGCAGCCATTAAGATTTCTGAAGCGGTGAAATTTAGTGGTTGGGTCATCTTAATGACACTGAGATATTTTGTGTGTATGTAATATGTAGAAACAGAGCCATAATTTTATAATGAGAAATATGCACAGCAGTGCGTTTGAATGTTTTTAATACAGCAGCGTATTTTAAAACAGAGACAGAGCAGAGTTTTTTATGCACAGCAGAGTGCATTTTGTTTTTTATTTTAGAAACAGAGTATTTCTCTGTGTGAGACAGAGAAGAGTATTTTGGTCACTGTGTGTGAAGCAGTACCATAGGTTGTAATCTCCCAGCAGTGGAAAGCTAGAAGTCTGTAACAGCAAGTTAGAAATAATTAATTCCTACTTGTCTATAGTTGTAATTCTCCATTTCAGGAGTTTGTTCCTACATAATAGGAATCAGCTAGAATATAGTTTCTCCTAGTTTAGTGTGTGGTTGAGAGAATCTCTCAACCACACTACTGTACGTCTAAGATAGAATTCCTATCTTAAGACTTTTGCTTGTATAAATATGTGTGTAATTTCTGATTCATATATAGAATATATTGAGTGTGTGTCATTTTATCTTGGTATCGGAGCCAGAGCCCGTAAGGGCCTGGGCCTCGGCCCCTCGTGGGCTGAGGGAAATAGCAGATAGAGAGTTTGTTTGCAGTTTATTTTGTTTTGGGTTTGTCCACCTGAAGAGTGCTGCCTCCCTGAGGAGCACTATGTGAGGAGCGACTGGCAGCAGATTGAAGACTGTGGGCGCTACTGTTCTGAAGAAACATGTCAATGCCTGCGGCGATAGTTGGAACAGGGAGGCGATGTGACTGCTGCTTCTGAGGAATGGAGCTGAGCTGCCAAGTGGCAACGGCATTCATCGGTGGAGAATTGTGAACGATTTGGAAGAGCTGCCTTAAGATTGAAGTAAATCGCTGGAAGTCGTGACAAGAGTGGGAGGTTGTGATCGTTGGAGTTCGGCGTGGTTTAAAGACTAGCGTGCTGCGCAGGAGCCATTGTGGAGCTGTTTCATCATTAACTTTGGCTGTGTTGCCGTTTTGGATAACATTTGCTGTTGTATGGGATGTTTATCGACGTATAAGGCCGGCAGGAAGTGTGAAGTCCTGCTGCACCCAAGATCTCAGTCTCTTATGAATCATTTCTTCAGCGCTTGGGTGATTTTGTGAAACTTCTGTGGCGAGTGGAGCTGGAGCAAGCATTGGTGCTGCGGTCCTCGTTAAAAGACCAGATTCTAATTGATGGGGAGCCGAGGAGAGGCGTCTGTGGTTGCACTGTTGCGTTGAGCGGCTGGTGTGTCTGCTCAGTGCGTGGAGGCCCAGATCCTTCTACAGTTTACGCAGACATTTACAGTGATATCTCTTTGAAACTGCTTTCATGTTTCCTGGAGTCGTTTTCTGCATTTTCTTTGTATTGAATGCATTGATCTGGGGTGAGAAATCTTCTGGTGCTGTATCTTTTGGGCCTATGCTTACTTTGGTCTTTTTTATGGTTTGGAATTTTTCGTGCCCTTGGTTTTTTGTTGGCAGCTACTTTGGATACAAGAAACCTGCAATTGAAGAACCAGTGAAAACAAAGGAAATCCCAGACAAATTATGAGGCGCCCACTGCCATCAGGATTGAAGGAATTTGACAGTTCTCTTAATGCACCCGAGGCAAAAACTTCTAAGCGAGGTGGTGCTTCAGGCTATGGAAACCATGAGGCGTGGGTTGCGGTTCAGAAATCTGGATCTGTTTTTTTTAAGTTTATTGGAGATGAGTGGGAAATGCGATGCAAGTGATTGATGTGGGATGTTGACTTTGGTCACTACCTTCAGTTTCGGCTTTATTGTGACTTGTACAAGCTATTGGTGTCTAATGTGTTGGAAGTACGCAACTGGCATGTTTTCAGTTGGTAAAGCATTAAGAGGTCTGTCAGAGACAAAGGATGAACATATAGCTGGTGAGTCCAGTAAGCTTTCTTGCTGCTACATATCTACAATCGATAATTGCCGTGGTTAATTGAAGGGCGTATTTGAAATTGGTGCTATCGCATTAGATTTAGTTAATTTGTCAATAGTTGGTGACAGTGTATGAATTGTGACATGCTGCAATATTTGTATGTCTGAACCTGTTTGTGGTGAAGCCAACAGCTATGGTTGATGAGGCCTTGGAAACTCTAGTGGCAAATCGGATCACTGGCTTACCAGTGGTTGATGATGATTGGAAACTAGTGTTGTTTCCGATTATGACTTGTTAGCACTGGACTCTATATCAGCTGCTGGGCGAACTGAAACAGGTTTTTTCCCACAAGTTGGCAGCACATGGAAAGCTTTCAATGAATTACAGAAATTGCTAAACAAAACTAATGGGAAGATTGTTGCTGAGGTAATGACGCCTTCACCACTTGTTGTTCGGGAATACACCAACCTTGAGGATGCAGATAGATTATTGTAGTGGACAATAGTGGGAAACTGGTTGGGTTACTTACAAGGGGGAATGTGATTAAAGCTGCAATGCAAATGAAACGCGCTGTTTAGCACGAGGCTACAGGGATTTGATTATCTGGAGATCATAAAACATGGATGTAGAATAAGGGTCTATAAAAGGTAAGTTGCGAAAATGGGCTATATAAGTCATGTTCCATGTTAAACGGGCAAGTTAATAGATTATTTGATCGATTCACTTCAAGAGAACCAAGTGGATGTATTTATGTGCTAAATTATATCGTCAATTATTAATTATTCAGAAGGATTGAAATCATTGGGATTGTATTTGGACTCTACCGCTAGAATTGGCATAGAGAAATGCCGAGCCTGGTGCGTATTGTTACTCCTTGGAATCAAGATTGCAAAGAGTTTGTGTGGCCATTGTGTTGAAGACTGCTTGGGTGTTGGAGCTGCTTGATATATGGAGAAGTTTATGCTGAAGACTGCTTGGGTATTTTTTTAATTCTCTGATGATGTTGCAATGTATTGACTAACTGTCATGACAATGAAATTGGTGACAGTAGTATGACCGACTATTGTCACAATTTTTGAGTGTGTGTTGGAACTGGTCATTCCAACACTAAACAAATTTGTAGGGAATGATGAACAAGACCCTCTTGTGCTCGGACACACCAATATACGAGCCAAGTGAACGGTGTTACTGGGGTCCACACAGCACTCTGAGCACAAAGCTCCCAGGTGTACCGTTAGCCACTTTCCCGGGCAATATGCCACCACCATGGTTTGTGGTGAGACAGAAACCACATACAGAGCCTTAGTGGCTACAGGATTTGCCCGGTGGTGGCACATTGGCACATTTAAGTTCCGGATTTGCCCGGTGGTGGCAGATCGGACTTGCCCGGTGGTGGCATATTGAAGTTGGCGGATTTGCCCGGTGGTGGCAGATCGGACTTGCCCGGTGGTGGCATATTGCCTGAGTGGCTAACATGTACACGGGAGCTTTGTGCTCGCAGGAGCAGGTGGACTGCAGTAACACCTGGCTCACGGTCTCAGATATTGGTGTGTCTGAGCACAAGAGGGTCGGCGCACTTTTCTATCTGACAGTTGCGTCGAAAGGCGCAATCAGCGCAACTGTTTGCGATTGTTATTTGGACATGAATATTTGGCTTAGAAAGGCACCGATCTCTCTTTGTTTTGGAGGTTCTGCACATGCAATTCGCTTGATGGTGGTGGATTTGTAGGTACATATATGCAGTGATAACGGTCGACAGAATCATGTATGCGAAGGACATCCTACAGGACTAGCGGTTGCAGCGGTTGGGACCCATGCATTCCGGTGGATGGTTGCTCTTTTATATGGACGTCGACATATTCTTTGTTATGTTTGACCACAACCAGACTTTGTGAATCACTATCATGACAAGTAGTCATTAAGGGGGGGAGTTAGAAATAATTAATTCCTACTTGTTTATAGTTGTAATTCTCCATTTCAGGAGTTTGTTCCTATATAATAGGAATTAGCTAGAATATATTTTCTCCTAGTTTAGTGTGTGGTTGAGAGAATCTCTCAACCACACTACTGTACGTCTAAGATAAAATTACTATCTTAAGAATTTTGCTTGTATAAATATGTGTGTAATTTCTGATTCATTATATAAGATATATTGAGTGATTGTCATTTTATCTCAATGAGTTTTTTATATATTGAAATATAAATTTTTCTGAGTTGAACTCTGTCTGTAAGTGAATTTTTTTTTGAATTATTCTCTGTGTTAAGGAAGGCAGTCTTATTGTTTTGGAATTCAGCAAAATTCCAACATGGTATCAAAGCCAATCCAAGCTATTTGAAGGTCAAATAAGCTGAAGGAACAGAGTTCGTTTTTGCAGCAACCTCTCCAGCAGAGTGAAGGTTCAGCCAAGAAGAATTCGAAGGTATTTCTCTATAAAATTTGTTATGTAACTGTAGCAGTACAGTGAGCTATTTTAATACACAGTCAAGTGTTTTTAAATCATAGTTAGAAGTGCAGAATGGCTGGTTCTAGCACTGGTATGAGTTTGGGAAGTATCCATCTCCCACAATTCAATGGAAAAAATTATGACTACTGGTCAATAACTATGAAAGCTTTATTTATCTCACAAGAGTTATGAGAATTAGTTGAGGATGGCTTTGAAGAGCCAAAAGATGAAGCAGAGTTTTTTATGTTAAATCAAGCAGGAAGAGAACAGTTAAAGAACAATAAGAAGAGAGATGCCAAGGGTCTTTTCTTCTTGTATCAAGCAGTGCATGAGAGTGTGTTTCCTAGGATAGCAGCAGCCAAGAAATCCAGTGAAGCATGGGAAACTCTCAAGACAGCCTATCAGGGAATGGAGAGAGTGAAGACAGCAAAACTTCAATTGCTGAGGAGAGATTTTGAGACTCTCTGCATGAAAGAGTCAGATAACATTGACTCATTCTTCACACATGTGATTGGAATGGTCACACAAATCAGATCACATGGAGAAACTCTTGAGGACAAGAGGATTGTTGAAAAACTCTTGAGAAGTTTACCCTCAAGGTTTGATGTGATTGTCACCACCATAGAGGAGACTAAGGATCTCACTAAGTTTTCAGTGGATGAATTACATGCATCACTGATTACCCATGAATAGAGATTGAGTAGGAGTGAAAACTCATCTCTTGAGCAAGCCTTTAAGACCCAGATGTCTTTCGGAAGAGGAAGAGGGCAAGGCAAAGGAAGAGGAAGAGGCAGAAGCCAAAACAGAGGTGGAAGGAACAGTCCAGCAAATGCTCAAGGAAGGGGCAGCAATCCAAATCAGCATCAAGGCCAAGGCAGCAGCCAGCAGAATGGTCAGCAGAATGCTCAAGGGCAAAGGTATGATAAGTCCAATGTCCAATGTTACAATTGTAAAAAATATGGTCATTATGCTAATGAATGTAGAAAGAAGAAGCATAATGATATGAGAAGTGAAACTAGTGCAAATTTCACAAAAGAAAACAGCAGCCAAAGTAATTTGTTTTTAGCTTGTAATATGGCTGAAGAAAAGAATGAGGATATATGGTTTCTAGACTCTGGTTGTAGTAACCATATGACAGGAAACTTAGCAATGTTTTCTATGTTAGATGAAAGTGTGCAGTCACAAGTCACACTAGGAACTGATAGCAAAGTTTCCGTTATGGGAAAAGGAGATGTAAATGTTTTAACAAGATTAGGTGCAAGGAAAACCATAGCAGATGTTTATTATGTTCCAGGAATGAAGTGTAACCTCTTGAGTGTTGGACAACTTGTCCATAAGGGGTATAATGTTTTCTTTGATAATGATGTTTGTACCATCATGGATAAACCACCCAGCAAACAGTGTATTGCTGAAGTGAAGATGACAAGGAACAGGATGTTCCCTCTCAGGATGAGAGCAGATTTGAAGAATGGCGAAGAGAAAGCAGCAGTTGCACAGGAGACTTACCAAAGCGAACCAAAGGATGATAATTGGTTATGGCACTTGAGATTTGGACATCTCAACTTTGGAGGTCTTAATTTGTTGAACATAAAAGGAATGGTAAGTGGTTTACCATTGATAGAGAAACTGGACAGCCTTTGTGAAGGTTGTATTCTTGGGAAACAACACAGAGAAAGTTTTCCTTCCGGGAAAAGCATAAGGGCAAAAGCACCCTTAGAGATTGTCCACTCAGATGTATGTGGACCAATGCAAACTCCATCGCTTGCAAGCAGCCACTATGTCTTAACATTTATAGATGATTTTACAAGAAAAACTTGGGTTTACTTTTTGAAAAAGAAAAGTGAAGTGTTTGAAAAATTCCGCAATTTCAAAGCACTTGTTGAGAATCAGAGTGGGCTGCATATCAAGGTTTTAAGGACTGATAGAGGAGGTGAGTATATATCTAAAGATTTTCTTCGTTTTTGTAGAGAAAATGGTATTCATAAACAGTTTACAACTAGATATACACCGCAGCAAAATGGAGTGGCCGAAAGGAAGAACCGAACCATAATGGACATGGCGAGGAGTATGTTGAAGGCAAAGCATTTGCCGAATGATTATTGGGCCGAAGCTGTACATTGTGCAGCGTACATCTTGAACAGGTGCCCTACAAAAGCAGTCATGAACAAAGTGCCGGAAGAGGCATGGAGTGGCGCAAAGCAAAGTGTCACACACATGAAGGTTTTCGGATGTGTGGCTTATGCACACATTCCGGATCAGCTAAGGAAGAAGTTGGACAGCAAGGGGGAGAAATGTATTTTCATTGGATACAGTGAGGAATCTAAGGCATACAGGTTATATAACCCATCCAACAAGAAGTTTCTTGTGAGCAGGGATGTTCAGTTCATTGAAGAGGAAGCTTGGGATGGAAGCATAGAGAAAACAATGAATGTTAAACACTGTTTATCTCATGATGAAAATGATGATGAGTTGGCTGAAATACATCCCCAAACAACAACACCAACAAAAGAGCAGCAGAGCACACCCTTGAGGAGAAATGACAGTGCTTCTCCAAGCACACCACAAGGAGGAAATTCAAGTGCTTCTTCAAGTACTTGTACACCTACTGAAAGAGGTAAGAAATTCATAAGTTTGAAAGATATTTATGAACAAGATTTAGCTAATGAAGGTATCAATTCTTTGTTTGCTTTATATTGTCATGTTGATGATCCTGTTCATTTCGAAGAAGCTATCAAGGATGAGAAATGGATAGAAGCTATGGATGAGGAAATAAATGCCATAGAGAGGAACAAAACTTGGGATTTGGTTGAACTCCAAAAAGGTAAAGATGTCATTGGTGTTAAATGGGTCTACAAGACCAAGAGTAATGCTGAAGGAAAAATAGAGAGACACAAGGCAAGGCTTGTTGTCAAAGGCTATAAGCAGAAGCATGGCATAGATTATGAGGAAACTTTCGCACTGGTTGCAAGAATGGAAACCGTGAGAGCAGTGTTGTCCATAGCAGCACAAAACAAGTGGAAAGTTTACCAAATGGACGTGAAGTCAGCATTTCTGAATGGAGTGTTAATGGAAGAGGTTTACATAGATCAACCTCTCGGCTATGAGAAGAAAGGCCAAGAGCACAAGGTATGCAAACTGAAGAAAGCTCTTTATGGGCTGAAGCAAGCTCCAAGAGCATGGTACAGTAGGATAGATTCATATCTACTGGAAAATGGTTTTGAGAAGTGTGAGGGAGAACCCACCCTCTACATCAAGGAACAAGATGGTAAAATTTTAATTGTAGTCTTGTATGTTGATGATGTTATTTTTACAGGTAATGATGATTGCCTTATTGAACATTTTAAAACAGTCATGAAGGAAGAATTTGAAATGACTGATATGGGTTTGTTGAGATACTTCTTGGGAATAGAAGTAGAGCAAGATGAAAATGGGATTTTTATCTCACAGACAAAGTATGTTAATGAAGTTCTTGAAAGATTTAACATGCAGGAAAGCAAAGCAGCGATCACTCCCACAGTGATGGGATTAAAACTCAGCAGAGAGGACAGCAGTAAGGATTTTGATCTTAGTTTATACAAGAGCATAGTTGGCAGCCTCATGTACTTGACTGCAACTAGGCCGGACATAATGCATGCTGTTAGTTTGATTTCCAGGTTCATGGAAAAGCCAAAGGATGCACATTGGCAAGCAGCAAAAAGAATTTTGAGGTATGTTAAAGGTACTAAAAGGTTTGGTATTTTTTATACTACTTCAGAATGTTCAGATTTAGTTGGATACACTGATAGTGATTGGGCTGGAAGTGTAGATGATCGGAAGAGCACTTCCGGTTATGTTTTTCACATGGGTTCAGGAGCCATTTCATGGGCTTCTAAGAAACAGCCCGTTGTAGCATTGTCTACAGCAGAGGCTGAATATGTGGCAGCTACAGCAGCAGCGTGTCAAGCAGTTTGGATGAGAAAAATGTTGAGAAGCTTATGTCAAGAACAGGTAAAAGGGACAGTGATTTTTTGTGACAATAGTTCAGCTATTGCATTGTCTAAAAATTATGTTTTTCATAAAAGGACAAAGCACATTGACACCAAGTTTCATTTCATACGGGAATTGGTAAGCAATCGCGAGATTGTTTTGCAGCATTGCAGAACGAAGGATCAGTTTGCAGACATCCTCACAAAGCCACTACAGCAGAAAAGCTTTGAATATTTCAGGGAATGCATGGGTATGCAGGAAAACCCAGCAGTTGAAATTAAGGGGGAGTGTTGGAATTAATTCCAACTGCCAGAACTTGCAAACGGCAGAAGAGGCCAGGCGGCAAAGGGAGTCCGCGGGGGTCCATCAAGATTTGTGGGCGGAGGAACTCACCCCCTCGGACTTGCTTACGTCAACAACAAAGGGGGCCCACATATATAATACGGCCCACATATGTTATATGTTAAATATTGATCGCCCAGTTAATGTTTAATACGGCATTTGTTTTATATGTAGTTTGTTTTATTTTTAATATATGTGATTCTTATATATATTAAAAAAAAGCCGTGAAGTGTTGTAATTTTATTACACAGCAGTGTAAAAATAAAAGGCAAAGGAGTGCTGTTGTATTGCAATACACAGCAAATGATATTACACAGGATTTTTTTTTAATGCACGGCGACACCTTCCTGGAGAAGCAGCAAAGTGCCCCGAGAAAGTCAATTTTCCATGATGAGAATTGAAGCGGTCTTGTGAGAGTAATGAACCATTAAAGATTGTCAAGCGGTGAATTTTAGTGGTTGGGTCATCTTAATGACACAGAGATATTTCTGTTTGTAATATACACAGCAGAGTCATGTTTTTTATATAATGTAATGTTTTCAATACACAGCAGCGTATTGTAAAAACACAGAGCAGAGTTTTTATGTTGTAATGTTTTTACACAGCAGAGTGTATTGCTTGTAAAAGACAGAGAGTTTTTATTTTAAAAACAGAGTATTCCGGCAGTGAATGTTTTTATTTTAAAAACAGAGTATTTCTCTGTGTGAGACAGAGAAGAGTATTTTGGTCACTGTGTGTGAAGCAGTACCATAGTTTGTAATCTCCCAGCAGTGGAAAGCTAGAAGTATTGTAACAGCAGTTTTTTTTTTATATATTGAAATATAAATTTTTCTGAGTTGAACTCTGTCTGTAAGTGAATTTTTTTTTGAATTATTCTCTGTGTTAAGGAAGGCAGTTTATTGTTTTGGAATTCTGAAAATTTCAACAAATCTTATAAATGGCATCAACTTCAGAGGCTACATTTGGAGAACCAAATATCCGAAGGTTCCTATCTCCTTTTTCAACAGAGAAATGCCATACATCGAGAATGGCTATTTGCAACTACAAATTTGCATTAACATTGTCTGACCAGAATAATTATGAAGCAATCATCCCATAACACAATATATATCTTATATGTGTTGTATAAAATGCAGATAAAACATTCGAATGCCAAGTTGATTACTTTGCAATACAATGATTCCAATGAAGCGTTGGTTTCTTTACAAATTTATGTTTAGCAGCGGAAACCATACACTTTCCATAATTTAATAATAATTCCATCTAGTTTACATAACATTTAAAAGACAAGTAGGTGAATTTAATTCAACATAAACGATATCCATTTCTTACCTAACCAGGGGAATGGATTTTCTTTGATTGGCTTTGTTTCATCACGAATACTGTTTGCTTGTGCTTTTGTTGCAAGTTCCTTTCGCAACTTCGGAAGATATATTTGCGAGAAATATTTATTCTGCTTGTGTCGAAGCTTTGGAGGTAGATCCCAACAATTCTCCTTCCGGTGCCCATTTCTTCCACAATGAACACAAAAATGCACTTGTTGATTCCTTGGCAGAAATGATTTCGAACTTTGATCGGGAGAACAAGATTTAGCTCTTCTCTTGAAGTGTTCATCTCTTCGTGGCGACTGCTTTCCATCACCATTACCACCATGATTCGACTTTCTTGCCTCTGCAGATTTGGAACTCTCTCCAATTTCTGTATAGCCCAATCCTGCCTTATGAGGTTGTCTCTTCACCTCAATAGGATTGATGATGCCTTGACCATTAACTCCAAGGCCTCTTCTGTCGTATCCCATCTTGGTCAACAACTTCATACCAATCCCCTTGGTGTGATTTTCAAAATCTACAAACGATGCATCATTAACATCATTATTAGAAGGTATAGAAAATGAAATGCTTCGTACCTCCTCTAACACTTGATTATCTTCTTGATCTTTGTCGATGACGAAGTAGAAGATAACGCTCCATGAGAACTACGTTTCTCACATGGCTAATAGAAAGAATCCTTCAATGGCTCTTTCAAAACATCTATGTCCTTTGTGGCTTCGAGCAATATTTTCAGCTTGAGATTCTCCTCTCACAGTGCTGAATTACTCTCTTCCAATTCATTTATCTGCTTATGCAACTGAAAATCCTTGTACATTTCTTCTACCATTTCTTTTATGGTTAAGAAAGTTTTCCAATTTTGTTGAAGAAAGGTATCAAAATATGACATTTTGAATCAAAAAGATTTACCTTCTCCTTCTTCTGCTTGCCTGAGCTGAAACTGGAAGATGTACCCACTAAGCCAGATAATGAACTAGCTCTGATACCAACTTGATCTGAAATTGAACTTTTAGTTCTAACTCAGATTAAACTTTAAAACATGTATACGGAAAAATGATTAAAAAATCATTTAATTTAATGTTTTAATAAAATATGTTCAATAACATAAGCAAACATTCATAAGAAAGAGAACAACACAATTGATAACGAAATTCACCCCCTCCACTGGGATACCTCTCTGGATTCGCCTCCAACAGGACGAATCGATCTATTGTCTTTCTGAATAGAGATAAATGTAAATTGACTTTTACATCAAGGTGGCCAGTCGAGAACTCTCAACTATACATCCATACTCTGTAAGACTTATGAGCTATCCAAGCTCTGCTCGAAAATGAATTTTTCAAGCACTCCAAATCTCTCCTTACTCTCTTTCTCATTTTCTTTCCTATACATAGAATGGCATTATATAGCTCTTAAGAGCCCAAAACTAAGGAGGAAATATCTCCTTATCTCTGATTTTAAAGAGGAAATAATTCTCATATTCTTTAAAATTTTCTCATGAGATTTCTATGGAGGAAATATCTCAATCTCTACTTTCAAGGGCCTTATCCCCAAAACCTTAGGGATGAGAATAATCTATCAAGTTCAATATGAAATTAGAAATTGAAGTTTTGAATTGTTGAGGAAAAATCCTCTCAACATTTTCAATTTCCATTTACAAATGTATGAGCACATTTAAAAATAAAGAAACCCTCAACCTAGGATTGACATGAGTATATCTTCATAATGCTCCTTGGGTTGTCTAGATCCTCCTGGATCAGCAGGTTTGGGATACACTGAAGGAGGATGTTCGAAGGACATCAAGGGCAAACAGACATTGATGAACTCTCTAGGGAAGAGGAATGGTGGGGACACTTCGCCATCGTTCCATGGTAATACATGTTGTAGTGAAAGAGCTGAGGCGAGCTCCCATCACCATGATCGCACCAGAGATCACCAGAGAAGGTATAATAAGTCTCATTATTCCAGAGTGCATTTTGATTATAAGAATGTTGATAACCATAGTCGTAAATCATGGCATCGCAAAACGTGTCATTTTTGTGGTTTACATAACCATGTGTTTTCTAAGTGTTGGAACAGGATGGCAGCACAAAGGAGCATGAGGCATGGAAAGCCTTCTCCACAACAGGGAAAGAAATCGGTTAAGCAGGTTTGGAGGAAAAAGACCTTTTGCACCCATTGTGACCGAAGTGGTCATCAAAGAGCCACATGTTGGAGACTCATCCAGAGCAACGCCTTAGAGACAAAGCGCCCGTGCATGAACCAGTCGAAAGAGCTAATCGACAAGTGAATTCCCCACAGGGGAATGGCCCATTCACTTTGCTAAAGAGGGGTTTTTCTAGATTTTTTTTCTAGATATGTTAGCTTGTCATGGTCGTGTTTGTAAATCATATGTTGTATTCTTAACTGTAAAAGTGATGATGTGTTGTCCCATCACTTTTTTAAGCAACAATGACATTTTGGCCTTGTTTTATAAGTCGTGTGATGCATTTATTTCATGTAAAAGCGATGAGGTGTTTTCCATCACTTTGAAATGCGACAATGATGTCTTATCTTGTAATGGTAGCTGGGGTGTGATTTCCACTTTGATGTAAGCTTGACCACCGAGTACATGTTATAAACTCGTGGTAAGTATGGAAATTTTTGGGCCATAGTTGGTCAATTTGATCATGTATTTGTAGGAGATTGTACTACAGGTTTGCAGACGATGCAGATGTCGGTTCATTGCTTAAGGCTCCAAAGAACAAAGGTGAAGGAGATGGAAGGGTGGCCTTTTTTAGGACACTTGTGGTGCAGACATAGTACACAACAGTTGCAGATTCTTGTTGATGCTTTTGGAGGACGAAAAGCTCCTCAGTGGGGAGGATTGATCCAAGTGACTCCAAAGAGACACAGGACAAAGTGGGCTTATGGAAGCTCAAAAATAAAAGTGTTTGGATTTCTCTCGAACTAGGTTCATGTTGAATATCTATTCGTTCCAATCGCAACGGTGCGAACGGTTTGTCAAACCGAGCTCGTATGCGAAAGTTAGGAACAATCAAAGTTTTGGGTTGACTTGGTCACTAGGTAGGCTTAAAGAAGACGCAATTTCGACGAAATCTGGCCACTGGATTTCGGCCAACTCTGGTGGAATTCCGGGTGAAATTGTAGGACACTCAAAATGCCCACTAACGCCTATTTTCAAAAAATTTAAAAACGACTATTGTTTTTAATAAAACAAAAAATTAATTTTTTGGGGTGGCGGGCCACCAACCCTGCCACCCCCAGTCGATTTTCCATGACATATATATCATATACATGTTATATTACAATCCGATGCGCGGGGGTCGAACCCGCCTGGCCATGTGGGCAACCCTCGAACAGGCGACACCACCATACAACTCACCATAAAAGCTAATGGTTGGGTCAGGTCGTGGGATGCAGACTTGCCCACCGCATTAAATCCTCATACCACTCTTTGCAACGGAGCCAACAAGGATCACGGGACGGGTCGCCCAATGCGCCCCCACCCCCCGTCCAACATATACTTTGCCTTAAATGCATGTGGTGGTGCTTTTAAAAGTTGGGTGCAGTTTAAAAAAGAAATGAAATCTGACTTATTTCGGAGGGGGCAGGGTTTGATCACCCGACCCCCTCCTCCACATGCAGGGTCTCAACCAATGTGCCACAACGACTACATTGTGAAGTCCACCCACCACCTTGTATATAAACTTGTCATTCACAGTGTGCCTAGGGAAAAGGCCAGACCAGAATGGAGCGCGCACGCAGATCGAAAGAGTGATTTTGTATCTGTAGGTGGAACCATGAGCAGGCCTAGAAACAAGGAGTGGAACCATGATCCTTGAAAATTTCCCGAGGAGGTAATTTTCTCCATGTCGGAATATAGTCAAATTTATAGTCATTTTTCATGATTTTTCACAGGGAACACAATGGTGAGGTTGAATTCACCTTTTGAGTTGCAGATTTTCAATCTGCCCATAGAGCAACATCTTTGAGGAATCTAGGGGGAATTTAAAAGATTCCTTTTGCCCCAGATTTTCACTTTGTCAGAATTCATAAATTTGACAGTCGATTGTGCACTATTTGACGTCACGAATCTAATGGCATAGTTAGATTTTCCATCTGAGCTTTATATGTTTCGACACTTTTCAAAGTGGGATGCAGGTGTCAAAGTTCAGCGAGTGAGTAATCAATTTCACACCTTTCGACGCCACGATTGCGATGGTGATTTCAGATCTAGCAGCAGAGTAGCCTGTTCTTCAGTCATCTTCAGTGTGAGGTATATGATGTGTTGAGTTCATGCACTTCTTGTACTTCTTTGTCTTTTTGCTATGAGATGCATTGTGTTGTACAGATCCCTGTTGATGTTTGATGTGGGATCTTGTTTTGTACTTGATGTGAGATGTAATTTCTATCATGGATTGTTTTACGTTGTTTGAGATCCCTTTGTTGCCATGTTGGTGGGATACTTGTTGTCACATGTATGTCTGATTGAGATCCATTTTTTTCCATGCTGGTGAGATACTCATAGTCATTATGTGTGAGTTATTATCATACTGATAGGAGTCCTTTTTTAGAGTGAGAGTTCCTGTAGCAGAACATCTCGTGGAGATATCTAGTGACTCCTGCGTGAGGGAATTTTCCTTGTATGACAGAGAAAACGCCATCCATGTACATCTTCACTCCTTACAACACTTAATGCAGCAGCCTACACCATCTTGACACCAAGGCCCGAAGACGTAGTCCTTCCTGGACGAACTCCGTTATCAATGTCGTATGTTGCTAATGCTTGTTATGTTCCTCTTCTTTACAACATGCAGGTATGTTCATTTATGTTCATTAATGCTTTGATGCAATTCTAACACATTAGTCAAAGTAAAAGGTCTTGGTTTAAAGGGTATCACGAATTTACCTTGATCAAGGAGACAACTTGGTATGGTAAGATATCAATAGGCTAAGCTTAAGGAGAAAATCTTGCTGAGATATCAAAGGCAAGTATGGAGACTTGCTAAAAAGGGAGGCTTAGGTGCAGTCCACAAGTGAATAGATGGAGTTCACAGAGGAAGAAAAGATGATTGTTGATAGTAATTACAGAGATTCGGGGAGAAGCCACAAGAAGGAGAAGGAAGATGCCAAGGAAATTGGCATGAGCAAGAGTCAAGAAGAGATTAACAGAGACAAAGTTGAGATAAAATTCCATCTTGAGTTATTGATGGAGATGTTACAGAGGAATAAAGAAAACCAAAGGTATGGTTGGATTATGAAAAGGAAATTTAAATTGAATAGATTACAAGTGAAGTGGGAGCATAGATTGAATGCTTAACTGAAGGAAGAGTTACTCAAAGTAAATGCGTATGAGGAGGAAGTTTTGTTATGTGAACCAGAACATGGCCCATTGTTTTCTGAAAGAAATGAAGATACAGAGGAAAAATATACAGAGGATATTCTGAATCATATCAAGGATTCAGAGCAGCAAGAAGACCTGATGGTTGAAGCATCAAGTGAGACCGCAAGATCTTATGTTTTTAAAACTGATAATTTGTGTATGATTGTAGTTATTGCAGGAGATAAGCAACCTTTTGAAGATTTCTTCAAGATAGATGAAGATCTTGAAGTTAATCATGATGAAGAAAACCTCTCAGATAAGGTAGGCTTTGAATGGTTGCAGCGGAAGGAGTTCATTGATGAGTTACTTAATGGGAGAAGGCAATCATCTGAAGTTGTCATGCAGATGGAAGATCAGAATCTTATTCTAATGAAGAATGAAGGAACATTGTCTAGGAGAGGTAAGCCAATGAATTTGACTAATGTTATTGATGAAGAACAATTGCAGGAGAATGTTAATGCAAAAGACGGGGCAAGGATAGCTCTTGAAGAGGGCTTACAAAAAGACAATAATGCAAAGTGTGTTGAAGAAGGAGGTGAGGCGGATTTGTCTTGAGACAAAGAGAAGACACTCATAGGACTGAATGAAGAGGAAGGACAACTACTGAAATATGATAAGAAAGAAGAAGAACATATTGAAGACTATAAACAACATCATGATGAAGTACTTGTGAGGTGTCAAAGAGAAATTGAGTTGTTGTAGTATTTGTTGAAAGAATAGGAGTATGAGAGTGTGATTGTAGTCAGAAATGAAGGAGTGTCTCAAGCTTTGATTGGGATAGAGATATGTGTTAGTTGCCAAGTTTCTAATGTATTGGCTAACAAAGAAGAAAATGTGGATGAGTATGCAGTCAGAAAGATGATCGATAATTTACTTCTTGAAAGTAAATTTGAAGATAAGAAGCAACCAATAGAAATTGCAGAGGAAGATGTTTTCAAAGACATTAAGGATGTGCTGAAGGAATAATTGCCCTGTCAAGGGCATATTAAAAATTACGTTTTACAGGGAACAACAAAAATTGATTTTATGATTGAAGCACTGTGGAAGTTGATGATGGGAGAGTCCAGATGGAAGAAACTGTTAGCAGAAGGGATGGTCAATCAGAATTTGAAGCTGATTGAAGGAAGGAAAATGAATAAGAAGATAACAGACATGAAACATCAACAAAGGTGCAGAGCATTTGGACAATTACAAACTAAGGTTTGGGACCCTGGAGGTTTTCATCAGCATATGAAATCACATGATCAGGTGAACATGAATGTTTTTAACTTTGGGAGTCTGATGCAGGAGCATCCTACTCCAAAAATCATTGTATATTTGGTTGACTTAGGGGGTCTAATATTTGATAAGGAATTTAATATATTAATATGAAATTTTGTATATTTTAATAATTTGAGTGAGAAATATGTGTGTGAGGTTTTTAAATGTAAAGATTTTCAAATATGTGAGAATACGAGAGATATTAGACTTGTGAATATCTCATAAACATCTTAGGGATTATAAGGAAGTCCTAGAATAAGGATTTAATTGAGTCAAAAGTGGATTTAGAGGATTTTTAGGATATGGTTGAGTAGATTGTGGATCTGAAGCAGAATTGGTTGCAAAATCTTTTTGTATATATTTGTAAGCCTCAAAGGCATTAGTAGAGGCCACTTCAATTGAAGAAAATCAGGCCATGGAGAGAGATATGAATTAAATGAGGATTGTGATTATATGTACAGTTTGATTAATGAAAGGAAGTTTTCATTATTTTTTATTGTCTCTGTGAATATTAATTGATGAATTCCAGTTTGTATGCCTATATGGAATCGATGATGGATCAAAATGGGTCTATTATATGAATGAGGTAAATCCTTGAAGGACGAGTTATCTCTATAGAAATTTGAATTGTGTGAGTACAAGAATACACAAGTCATGTGTGAAGAGGATTAGAACCTCGTGGAAAAAGAAATCGAATAGTGAATTCGATGTCAGGGAAAGTTTTTTTTGGAGAAGATCGATGTCAAGATCATTGTGTACAAGAGCAGATAGGCATAGGATGCGTGGAGAAGATTGAGTACAGACTGTGTTGAATTGTGAAATCAATTTTTTTTTATGTGTGGTAATTATTGCATTCGGGCAATCTTGATCACATCAGAATTAAATCTTAGGAGTGTTTCCATGTAGTGAAACAGAGTATGGTGTGTGTGGTTGGAATGTGCCAGAGCATGTGTTATAAAATCAAGCTCATTGTTGAGTCATGACTGGTATAAAGTTGCGTCGTTTCCAGATGGAAGTAGCCGTCCTTCGTCCACTGTCCATCGTTTCAAGAGACCGAATGAAATTTGTTGTCACAGGAGATTACATATTGTTGCTTCGACAGAGAAATGAGGGCAGAATTGAGAAATTAACCCGTATAGAAGAAATGAATACATCCTCTGTCAATGTGTGATTTGTTCTGCAATGATTGAAGGAAAGTGGTTGCAAACTTGCAAAGACAATTGTATCTGCATTAACGTAGAGTTGAACAATGTTGTAAGGGTGGAACAATCGTGACAAGAAAATGGAGTAGCAGATGAAGGATGTTTTGTTCCTAAAACAACAGTTTTGTTCCTGTTCACAGAGTTTTGTTCCTGTTACAAAATTTTGTTCCTGTTCTAGTAGTTCAGTTCCTGAACAAGCAATTGGGTACCTGTTGGCACCTCCAATGTTTTCAGACATCCAACAATACTGAAGGTAAACGAGCACATGGGTTTTGAGCATCAGAGAGTTGACATGCTCATGTGTTCCCTTAATGCAATTTAATTATAAAAATGATACATTGATTATATAAGTATGTTTATTTTACAATTTTGTAGTATTAAGTTTTTCCAATTTTTCTTCCTTAAAAGGCTTTACAATATTTGAAAATCATAGTCAGTGGATTGCAACCTTAATTTTATGGTGGTCTTTACATGTCTATGACTTAAGTGACCTACAATCTAGCTTTGCAATATTCTTAAGGGCCTACAACCGGACCTTGTGATAACCTTGAGAGATCATAACCTGACCTTATTACTCCTATTTGTAATACCTACCACTTATTCTTGCAATTATCTGAAGGGTCAACACCCTAAGATTATCATTCCCACCAATGGTTTTGTCCCAACCATTGAAATGGGTACATAATTTTTTGGATCTTAATGACATTATCACATCTATTACATATCAAGTGTAATTTTTTTTAATCAACAACATAATTAGCTGATGTAAGTGCTAAGGTGTATTCAGTACCATTCACTTGACGAGTGTTGAGATGTCTCATATTTGGTGTAAGATGGTGACATGCTTTGTAGACTCAATTTTTTTGGTCAACAACTCACTAGATTTCATTATTTCAACTAATCAATTGCAGCAAAGGTTGAGATGGTATATGATAGACCTATATTGTTGATATGGATATTAAATAAGTTGGTTTTTTACATATTAAAGCATTTTTGAAATTTTTTGTCATACTTTTTTATGAAATTTCTAAAACATCAAAGAATACACCTTTATTATCAATGTAATTTAGGACAATTTATTTTTGAAAGTTGATTGTGGAGAACCTAATAAATAAAGAACATAATAAACCTACATATAATGTTGATTACAACTCCCAAAATGAATAATACAATGAATTACATAATAATTCCCTTTGCATTAGTACTCCCATATAACACAAGTATATTCGTAAACTATAAATCTTAAGTCTATGTTTACAATAATGGCTCTCTCTCTTTCTCACTTTCAAATTTTCTAAAAAATCTTGTAAACCAAAATATATCTCAAAAAGTTATGAATATTATGACACCAAGGGATATATATATGCAATCAAATCTATTTGGGCCTACATGGTTAAATGGGTGAGAATGAATATAAACCTACATTTGGCCTATATTTTGGCATCTTGGGGTATGTATGAAAGTCTCATATTTTTAGTGTAATAGGTATGCAAATTGAAAAGATGCTCTTATTGATATTTTGAGTTGTTAATATATATGGAAGTTGGCCAAAGAACTTACAAATGATAGAGAGAAAGGAAGTATGTAGGAATAAAAGTTAAAATGTGTTGAGAGCACATTTATACTGAGAGTGGGGGGTGAATCATTTTTAGACAATTTTTACTTTTTCAAACATTCGTGAACCATAAGAAAACAATCACATATGAGATGTATTAGTTGTAGGATATGGAATACAAGATTTACATGGAAACTCTTTCAGGAGAAAACTACAAAACTTTATATATATATATATATATATATATATATATATATATATATATATATATATATATATTATATATATATATATATAATTATTTGTAGGCACCAACCTATTGGAGAAACCAATCCTCACTACTACAAATATTTGTAGGTATCACCTATTGGAGACACCAATCCCAACTGCTTTAAATATTTGCAGGTACCAATCAGCGGAACACATAAATTCCCACCATTACAAATATTCATAGACCCCAATCTACTTCATTAATTTTGCTTGCTACTTCTATTTTCAGTAGGTATGCTCACTTCTTTTTCCTTGACCAACTTTGCTTGTTGCTTCTACCTTCACCAAGTCCAATTCTCCCAAAATTTGTTGTTTTTTGCCTCTTCCCAACAACAAAATTGTACGACATGCCACTATCAATTTTTGCAAATTTGAGTATAATATTTTTACCGAAGGTGCTTCTGTATGTCTCCTCAAATCTCTAAAAATTTCACAGTCTAAAATGTCCCAGAAAATATGTGATGTTCATTTTTCTGGTTTCCCTTATGGTGTGGTTAGGATGGAATTTCAGGGTTGGAGACAACTAGGTCACAGGAGCTGGGTTACTCCATTAGTGGACCCAGGGGGTTCTGGAGGGATTTTATGGGGTTTGGAGGAGTTCACTTTCCATATTCCATCATCAGGATCTGTTCCACATAGCTTGATTTTCGTTCTGTTGCATTCTGATAATTCCCATAAAACAAGGTTATTATTATTCCTAATTCAATTAATTACACTTAAGGTGGCATTCTCGGAGGAATATTTGATGAAACACCTTAGTGTAATAGCTTGTTAGAACCAGAATGAGAAGATATACAAGATGGGATGATGAGAAGTGATTTTCAGTGATATGAGGTGGGATGGTGGTTGATTTACCATTTTCCCGAATTAAAAATGTGTTTTAATTAAAATAAAGGGAGGGAACAAGTACTAAGTGATTAAAATAATAATAAAATAAAAGCTTCCAGAGGGGTCCATCAGATTTATAAAAGAGGAGGAGATCATTTGAAAACATCTTGGAGTTGAGTATTTTTCTTGTGGAGAGGTTGGAGAATCAAGAGTTTCGAGCTTTGGTTGTAGCCCCAAGATGTAAACCCTCAGGTGATTCCATGAGAGTGGGTGAGAACCCATCTCTCCCCTTGGCGAATTCATTTAAAATTCACAAGTTGTGTTCCATGAGAGTGGGAGAGAACCCATCTCTCCCCTTGGCGAATTCATTTAAAATTCACAAGTTGTGTTCAACATATCAATTTGTTTGGAGGTTAGCTGTGACACTATAGTAGATATTTTTGAGGACATCACCTCAACCATATCTAGTTTCTTGTATCAACATATTTATATTAAAAAATTTAAGGTTGAGTCTTATACATCTTTATCTTATTTATTCTTTAGTTTCAAATTATATTTCCCAACAAAATTTACATTTGGGATATTATAGTGGTATCAGAGCCTTCGCCTTGGCTTAGTTTGAGTGTTTTCAGTTGTAGTTATTATATTTCTAGGCTTTTGGGATTAGTAATTCTGCAAAATGCCAAATTCGCCTCTTTTCCAAAGTGATTATTTTGTTGTAGAAAATATATTTTTTCCACAGAAACTAAAATTGCTTGCTTATTTTGACAATTATGGGATAAATTTGTCGGGAGGAGCCATCAAGCCAAAAGGGGTCGATTTTGACTTGTATTACAGGGTACGAGTGCAAATTGTTCTATGAAGGCCGACTACAAGGGCTGGAAAACCAATTCCAGGATTGTTTCCTTATTCCAGGCATAAAATATTATAGTTTGAATTATTCAGGAGGAGATACCGCTTTATAATTCCAGATCTGAAATTATTGGTGTACATGCACCTAGATTAGCTTTAGTTCAACTCTAGAGATTGCATGCAATGTGCACTTTTTTTTAGCTAGTTAACTCGAGTGCTTACATGCGATGTGCACTTGGCTTAGTTAGTTAACTCTATTTCTTACATGTGGTGCATGTGCACATTAGTAGAACATAAAGCACACTTAGCTTCAGTTAGCTTTAACTATCAATAGTTATTGCATGTACAACTAAGCTTAACTTAATTGCTTTATACATTGATTCTCAACCTAATATTGATGAACTAATTTCATTCTCAATTATAATTGTTTTTCTTTTTCAACTTGGCAAGTTTGTGCAATTATTCTTCAACTAAATCCATATTTGTGCTCTAATAATTTTACATGGTATCAAAGCTACAAGGGTTTGGAGAAGTTGCATGAACAACTTTTTTGTAGGTTTGAAGAGAATAGAATTGGAAATTGTTCGAAGATTTGATTTGTAGATCCAAAAACTAGAGAATTTGCCACAATGGAGTTCTCATCTTCAACGATTCTGACTCCATACAATTACCATGAATGGAAGCCAATGATTTTGCTTCATCTTAGGAGCAAAAGCTTGTACCAAATAGTCATGGGAATTAAGACAAAACCAATCTCAGAGGATGAGAAGTCAGATTGGCTTAACAGATCTGGCATGGCTTATGGAAGATTTTGTCTATATGTGTCTCGTGATATTCTTTATGAGATCATAAATATTGAATCACCACATGAAATCTGGACTACATTGAAAGGATTATATGGTGATGAAAATGATCTAGAAGAACATCATTTGGAGGCAAAGAGATCAAATTATTAAAGCAGTCATGAAAGTGGTGAAGACTCCAAAAATGTGGAGAAATATTCTCAAAACAGTGTTGAACAAGAAGATTTTGCTTCTTCTATTGTTAATGGACTTGTTGCAGATGAGAATTTTATCTTATCCAATAACGAAGACATTGCACATGAGGAAATATATTCCTCTGCTAATGATGAAGACACTACTTTCAAAATCATAGAAGAGGACTTTGATTCATCTACTATTGACGCAGATTTGACGTGGTCTCAATTTAATGATGCCCCACATTCACTCTCAGTCGCAGAGCCATGCATGCCCATGCATGCATCTAAGGAGACATTTATAGCACCATGTATGCACATGTATGCATCTACAAAGACATCTCGAAGGCCACACTTGCACATGCATGCATCCCTGGAGACAACCATTCTCATGCATGCATATAGGGTACATGAATTTGATCGTCAAATGCATGACGAAGTTGCAGGGAATCCATATTGGCATGCAACCATGTATAAGGAAATTCAGTCCTTGATCCAAAGATGGGAGTTGATACCTCTACTTCAAAAAATGAATCTTATTCCTCCAGATCCATGATGGAATCATCAGTCTTCAGTAATGTCCGAGTTCACCAAAACTTTTACTGAGCAGAAGTTTCGATTTTTGCGAGATCGTCTCAAGGTGAAGGACACGACTGCCTAGCAGTTGTATTTTCTCTACTTTTCAATTATATTTTGAGGGGGGATTTTTCTTCCCACTGGGTTTTCCCTCTTTCCTCTTTTCATGCATTGTATATGGGTACCTAAAATGGCCATGTCGCTGGGACTCATTCATTTTGCATCACACTCACCTAAGTTATGCTTAAGGGGGGGTGTTGGTGTAAATGCACCTAGATTGGCTTTAGTTCAACTCTAGAGATTGTATGCAATGTGCACTTGTTTTTAGCTAGTTAACTCGAGTGCTTACATGTGGTGCATGTGCACATTCGCAGAACATAAAGCACACTTAGCTTCAGCTAGCTTTAACTACCCATAGTTATTGCATGTACAACTAACCTTAACTTAATTGCTTTATACATTGATTTTCAACCTAATATTGATGAACTAATTTCATTCTTAATTCTAATTGTTTTTCTTTTTCAACTTGGCAAGTTTGTGCAATTATTCTTCGATTAGATCCATATTTGTGCTCTAATAATTTGCAATTCTCCTTGACATAACTACAAATCGATTTCATTCGGACAAGTCATCTATGCCCATCAGTAAATTTATTGCACCAAAGGGAAGGTCACACCAAAGGGAAGGTCGATCACTTGTGGAGCTGTTACCTGGTTCCAAATTTAATTCTTCAGAGGTACGCATTCTTATCACTGTAGCAGATTTGTTCAGAAATGGATCGAAACATATTTGTCTATAAGAAAAAGGGACTTGAGCTTTATTGTGATTGTTTGGCGTGGAGTTTTGGCCACCCAAGGCCGTGTTTCTCTGCTGGGTGAGGGCCACTCTCTTTATTGTGCATTTCTGGCCAGCCTACTTCACCAGGACCATGTACTTTCTTGGTGGGTAGAGCTGGGAGTTGCTATCAATTAGTGACAGACCATGATCACCTTTGTTGGACGTGTGTGCTGGCAGAATTACTCTCTGCTAACTGTTTCCTAGCGCGTTTTTTTCAAGTGACTGCGTATTCGACAGGTGGGTCGGTCATATACTCTTTCTGTAGGTCACTATCAAGCATAGACAGGCCGTGAGCTTCCTCTTGTAGGATGAGATAACTAATATTGCTATTCTCTGTGGATATCTGCCATATTAATTTCTGGGATAGTTGGAGTCGTTTTGGGCTTGTAAAGGACATGATATCCTTGTTGGATGAGGTTGATGCTTATACCTTATGCATTGAAGGTGTATTGGGTGAAGGGGACCACGGGTTCCATATTATTTGAGTTGGTGTACGTTTGGATTGGACGTTGTTCCTCCATATTGCTTACTAAGCATGTTTTGGAGTGTATATGCGTGATAAATTGGTGTAAGTATCTCTGTTGAAGGGCGTCCTTTTTCGCTGATGCATTTGCTCACATTCTGGAGGCACATTGGGCTGCTCAACTAAACTAGGTTCTTTTTCAGAGGGGGAAAAACACTGGTTTGTTATATTATAGACAAAACAATATATAAGTCAAATTACATCAATGAGCAATTCACAGTTCCAAGGAGTGGAGAGTGATCTCGAAGGCAAAATGACGACTCCCAGCCGGACGAAGCCATGTCACAAAGAAAATTATCCAAGAGTAAAGGTAAAAAACAAAGCTATCCACTTCCAAATGCATGTTGAGGCAATAACATGGTTCCAACGACGACATGCAAAGTGCAACATAAGTAGAAACAAAAAATGTTGGAATTTCTAAGAATTCCTGAACAAACGCAGAGAGGATAATACTCTCCTTAACACAGAGAAATTAAAAAAAATTTGCTTCACAGGGACAGAGTTTTACACTTGAAAACTTCTATTCCATTAACTTAAAAACTGTTACAAAAACTCGTTCCTCTAACAGAGGGATTTACAAAAACTTAGACTGCTTCAATAACACAGTGCTAAAAAATTGTACAGTCTCTGTTCAAAACAATTGCACTTTGTCTCTCACAGAAAATGCACACTCTGTCTTTTCAAAACAATACACTGCTGTGTATTTTCTTACAATCTTACACTATGTTGTGCAATGCAAAACAATACAATATGTTGTGGATGATTTTGTCACCCTCCTAGAGACAGCCTAGAGTTGCTATAGACCAGTGCCTAGGACATCTTAATATAGCAAGGAGCCCTTCTAATTTGGGTTGTCAGTCCAAGAGCTCGCTTACTATCTCTTGTTTGAACAAGGAAGTTAAATTTGAACGGGACCAATCTCTCTCAGAAGCTGACACAAAGATAAGAATAATGTAGGAACATCATGTAAAACTTCAGCATGAAAGCATCAGACAGTTAAGAGACCGCTTACCGTAAAGAGGGCCGATTCAAATAATATATCACAGAAATCAAATATCAGGAAGTGAGTGCAGTGAGGAAACATAAGAAGATATTAGTTGGCATGAGACTGATACCCAGATACACAACAGAACCACATAAGGGCGCACCAATCTACGAATCCTTATATGACAATGGCGTTTTAAAAGCACCCTTCTCAAGCAACTAATATAGCAGAAAATATGAAAGAGTGAACATGGAATAGTATATCATGACTAGGCCTATTTAAAGCGCTGAACTAATTCCAGAAAGGGCACCACTTAAGATGAATCCTAACTGCAAACTAGTGAGCCACTCGCATTCTAGAACATGATACTAGAAGATAAATTGCATGAAATGAGGTAATGTATTAACACATAAGAGAAATTACATACTGTGAGATACTAGAGACCAGAATCCTCATTACAGTCATAACCCCCCCTCACTGAGACCCTACGGGCTCTGAAACTTCATACAAAAATGTTACAAAATGTATACAGAAGTCTTCTCGCTGCACAGTTTGCTGATAGAAATCTGGAACCTCTACAATGTCTTCTTTTTCAATCTTTATAGGAGTGATGGAGAATTCTAGAGGAGGAGGTAGCTGAAACACAATTAATGACTCAATTTGAATAAAATGGCGGAAAACATTCGCGCCCACTCTATGAATGACTAACTGTTAATGACTGTACTAGACAACCTGTCCATGAAATAAATGCTGGGAGATAAGATCTCCTTATATACAAGATAGAAATAATAAAATATATACAATATGTTGCCCACGGCTGAGGGAAAATCTGCTGCCGTAAGAGATTTGAAATAATCTGCATTTCTGTACTGTACTCTCGGCTCTTAGCTTTGGATTTGAATCCTGGATCTTTAATGCGTGGCGAATTTATCTGGAGAGTTCTGAGAATCTATATCTATGTCTTCTTTAATGGCGGTCACCTCTCCCACCTACCCTCGGCTTCTTTCTTTAATTTCGCTAGTTAGAATATGTCCTTTGGTATGCTCCAGATCTTTGCAACGGAGGCGGCAAGTTAAAGCGCCAACTAAGTCGTTTTAAAACCTGCAAAACCCGCAAAACATTAGAGAAAATTGACTCGGTGACAGGGAGTGTGGATACGACAGCGGCCATGGAATCGGTGATACAGACTAGGCGAAATGTTGAGACGATGCAGGGTGACAGGAAACGCATGAAAATAATGGAGAAAAAGAGGGTGACAATGCAGAATACAATGGAGCGATAATGAACGAACGGGGCAAAGGTTCATAAAATATGACACGTCACCAGAACATATGAATGGTGGAGGAGAAACACGGCGTACACTTGTGAATTATGATGACACGACCGCAGGAGGTGGGACCCAAATCGGAAATCGCAATCGGAAAGTGGAGCGGGGAGACCGGGGTGGCACATTTTGGAAGTTTCGATTGCGATTGAGGGCAAGACTGCGATTGACCCAGGGCCGTTCGATCTCAGAACAAGATCAACGGCTACACTTGCATCGGAGGATAATAAAACGGTGGGCCATGAAATACCGCCGGTCTGTTGTGCGCGGGCCCTCCATGTAAGTTGATTGCCGCGCCGTTGATTTGAGCCGGATCAGACGGCCAGCATTACGCCCGATCGTTAAGACAATAGGCCCCTTCTTGCTTTGAATTATGGTTTTCAGACTCGGGTCATATGGAAGCCGAAGTAGGAGGGAGTCAAACTCTTAGGGACTCGGCCCAATTATTTAAATTTGGGTTTTGAACTATTGTAAAGCAAATTTTCGGGCGGAGGTAGTAATATCAAGCAGGGTCATGAGATTTTGGGCCACGGTAGAGGTTAAAAATGAATTTGAATGAGACAGTAGGGAAAAATTCACAGGCAGAGGTGAATATGTACAACATCGACTCCATCTGGGGACGACATGTTCGTCCTTGGGCATGTCGAGAACACGCAGACCATTAAATATTTCATCTTATTTTTCAATTCCCCTGCGCTTCTTACTTCAAGTAATTATCAACATTCTTTTCCTTTATAAAAACAAAAGCCGAAACAAACTATATACAATATATACAACCAGGGATTCCCAGCCTGGGTCAGAATTGAAAATAAGGCTTGAGGAACTGGCCATTCACGGGTGCATCCAACAAATCACCCTGTAGATTTTCTAAAGTAAAGGTGTTGTTTCTTCCCAACTTCACTATTTTGAATGGCCCGAACCACAATGGATCAAATTTAGCATGTTTGCCCTTTTCTGCTCTGCGAACATCCCATCTAAGAACCAGGTCTCCAACTTGAAAATCCCTATCCTTTGCGTGCTGATCAAAGACATTCTTCATTTTTTCTTGGTATTCTATCAATCTCTGATCTACCTGGTTCCTTGTTTCCTCCAATTCTACCAGCTGATTAATTCTTCGGATCATGTCATCTGGTTCTTCCTGGTTCTCCTGCATAAAACGTGCCACTGGCAATGCCAATTGCAAAGGAAACACTGCAGCCCGCCCATACACCAGCTCATAAGGTGACTTCCCTGTTGCTCTTTTGCTGGTTATCCTATTTGCCCATAGAGCAAACTTTAACTGAGAGTCCCAGTTTTTCTGATTTTCAGCTATTGTCTTCTTCAGGGCTCTCACCAGGGTTTTATTGGATGACTCTGCTAGACCATTTCCCTGTGGATAGTATGCTGTAGAATGAGTCAGGATGATGTTATATCTTTGGCATAATTTTACGAACCTGGCAGACTTGAAAGCATGTGCATTGTCAGTTACAATTCTTGCAGGACAGCCAAACCTAGATATGATATTATCTTCTATAAAATTCATTATTACAGCATCTGTAGCATTTCTGGTAGGTATGGCTTCCACCCATTTCGTGAAATAGTCTGTGGCTGTCAATATCCATTTATGTTGGCCACTTGATGGGGGATGTATCTCTCCTATAAAATCTAATCCCCATTTCTGAAATGGTTCATTTACATGAATAGGGATCAAGGGCAATGCTGCTAATTTCTACCTTTCTGCAAATCTTTGGCATTTGTCACATGATCTGACCCAAGCAAAAGTATCTGAATACAATTTTGGCCAGTAAAAACCAGCCTTCAAGATTTTATGAGTTGTAGCCCTCCAGCTGTAATGTCCTCCACATATCCCCTCATGAAATTCTGTCATTACATTCTGCACTTCATTCTCTGTGAGGCATAAAAGTAATATGCCTAGAGGGTCTCTCCAATAGAGCTGCCCATTGGCAATTGCATATTTCTGAGATTTCATCCTTACAGCTCTGTATTTCACCTTGTCGCATCCTGGAGGACAGCTAAGTGTTAACATATATTCAACTATTTCTTTATACCAAGGACTAGTTAAATATTTCACATGTATCTTTTGAGTAGCCATCTCTAGTCCATGCTGCTCTTCCTCTTTTTCTGATTCTTCATTTGCTATCACAGACAGATTAATGCCCAAAGCTTTATGATTTGATTCAGATAACATCTTGGCAAGTCCCTGTCCTTTCACCAACTTAGTAGGCCTTATATCCAAATCATACTCTTGGATTTTTGCAATCCATCTTCCTCTTCTACCTTCGTTGTCTCCCTGAACCAGAATGTCTTTGACTGCTGCTGTAGGGACATAGGCTGTAATATGAGATTGCAAAACATAAACTCTGAAAGCTTTAAGGGACTTTACCAGGGCATATGCCTGCTTCTCCAATATATTATATTTCAATTCAGCATCATAAAGCACCTGACTGAAGAAAGCTATGGGCTGTTCATATCCCTCTTCATTTTCCTGCAATAACACTCCAGCAATTGTATGAGGTGAAGCAAATGAGAAAATCATAAATGGATTTTTGTAATCTGGCCCTGCTAGCACAGGAGCTTCAGCAAATGCCTGTTTTATCCTTGTGAATGCATCTCTAGACTCCTGGGACCATTTTACTTCATTTTCCTTTTTCAACATATTGGTTATGTGCCTAACTATCTCAGCATAGTTAGGAATAAATCTTCTCAAAAAATTTATTCGGCCCAAAAACACCTGTACTTCTTTCTTATTTCTTGGCAAAGGAATGTTGTTTATCACTTCAACTCTCTTAGGATCAATTTTCACACCATCTTTAGTCACAATATGCCCTAAGAGTTTTCCCTCATCTAATGCAAACAAAGATTTTTGGGGGTTAAGAGAAAGGCCATACCTTCTGCATTTCTCAAAAGTTCTTCTCAAATGCTCAATATGCTCATCATCATTCTTTGAGAATACTGTGATATCATCAAGATACACCACCAAGAACTTGTCCTGTTCTCCAACAAAGGCTATGTCCATTGCCCTCTGAAAAGTAGCTCCTGCATTAATTAATCCGAATGGCATCCTAGCATACATAAAGGTTCCCCATGGTGTAGTGAATGCAGTCTTCTTCTGGTCTTCTGGGAACACAACTACCTGATTGTAGCCCAAAAATCCGTCCATCATTGACATTCTGGATGCTCCCACTACTTTCTGCAGGATGTGATCCATTTTAGGCAGTGGATAGTTATCTTTGAGAGATGCCCTATTCAAATTTCTGAAATCTACACATAGCCTTATTTCTCCATTTTTCTTCCGAACCGAAACAAGATTTGCTATCCATTCTGAGTACCTTAATGGCACAATTATCTTGGCCTTCAGTAATTTCTTGACTTCTTTTTCAATTGAGGGAAGCAACAAGGGGTTTATCTGTCTGAGCTTCTGCTTATATGGCTTTGCATCTTCCCTCAATGGAATCTTGTGCTGTATTATATTTACATCAAAAGTTTTTAGGTCCTCATAGGACCAAGCAAATACATCTTTGTAAGATTGAAACAACTTCAAATACTTTTCCTTGTATTCTTCTGGGACTCTTTTGGATAATTTAACAATTTTGGGGTCAGTGGAAGTACCCAGATTCAAATCTCCCACTTGATCTTCTTCTACTACTTTGTTTGGTTGCATTGGAACATCATCTTTATTGAATAACCTTTCTAGAGGTACCAACCCTCTAGGTATCACATTACCTTTCAGCTGCAACACTTTATTACCTGCTATTCTTTCTTCCCATTTGTTTTCAGCAATATTTTCAACTTCTTCCTCTTCATTATCATCAATCTCCATATTAGAGAATTCTCCCACAGTCTCCATAAATCTTTTCATTTGTTCATCATCTTCGAATACCTGCCAATGCTTTATATTATCTGGAATGGATGGTCTGTACCGTACCTCCACTTCATATCTTAAAAGCGGATTCTGAGGAGGACGGAAAGTACTGGCAGCTACAGCAAGAGAGTCTGCTACTCTGTTATGCTCCCGGGGCATGAACCGTATGTTAAATGCTGAGAAGAAATTTTCTATCATGTCCCATACTTCATTTCTATATGCTCTGAGCCGTGGATGCTTAGTTTGACATTCATTTTTTATCTGTCTTACCACCAGCTCGGAGTCTCCAAACACTTTTAGACACTGGATGCCCATATTCTTGGCTGTTTGCATCCCCAATAATAGTGCTTCATATTCAGCTACATTTTTTGTAGCCTCATACTCCAGTTTAAAAGACAGTGGCACCCATTTCCCTGTAGGAGAAATCAATAATACCCCAGCTCCATTGCCTTCCCTTGAATTAGCTCCATCGAAATGTAAAGTCCAAATTTCTGATTCCTGCTCTTCTTTAGGCTGCCCAACTTGGATTTGACCAAAAAGGGGTTCATGTGCGTAATCCTGATTTTCTTCCAACATTAAACATGAAAAGTCTCCCTCTTTGTTATAAACTGGAGAATTATCTCAGCAGTCAGCCTTAGTTACCATCTTAACAAATCTAGTCTCCCTGTACAACCTCCTTTCTTGACCCCCAAACACTGGGACGGTAGCATATGTTAAATCCAATTTTATTGATCCCCCAATATTTGTACCCCAGGACCTTGACAGCAGCATGCCAAAGTGAGTCGGGATGAATGTCAGCAAACCACAATGTCCATGACCACACTTCTTGTCAATTCGTCAAATTGGACCACTACTTCTTTAATCATTCCCAAGCATTTTACTCTTTTGGAATCAAATGAATATAAGTTCTTAGCGGGTCTGTAACTTCAGCCTCCTATTTGCTCCATGATGCATGGGGGCATGAGATTATGGGAAGCCCCAGAATCTAACATACAATTGTGTAGCAGCAGGTCATGAATGACTAGGGATACATAAAAAGGAGGAGTAGCAGGGTCTATCTCCTCGACATGTGGGCCAAAGACTACCATGGGTCTTTCTTCTTGAAGGTTTAAACTATCAGGTGCAATTGGTAGTTCAGGAGGAAGAATGAAAGAGGTAACTTGAGACTGATATGCAGGTTGTTTTAACAACTCAGTCAGAGGGACAGGAATCTTAATCTTCTCAAGTTCTTTTTGCAAATTGAAAGCAGATGTGGGCTTTTCTATCACTACTTCTTTCGACTCCTTATTTTCAACTGAAGACTTGACTTCTTTTGACACTGGCTCAGCATTAGGAGGACCGACTAGTTCGGAAGAGGAGGGAATCTGATCATTAGACTGCAAGGGGGTGTTCAGAAGATTCTTACCTTTCTCCGCATTCTTCTTTGCTGCTGATTCCTTCTGAGCAGACACCTCTTTCTGAGGTGGTTCTTCTTCTTGCTCGTGAGTTCTGGTCCTCTTCCTCGAGGATCTGAGATCATATTTGACGTTGAATTGGGCTTCCATAAAATCAGCAAATTGCTTGCAGTAATGGTCAATTTCTGCTTCTTCATCTTCTTCTTGTAGGGGGCACTCCATATCATCATTATTTGAAAAAGCCAGATTTGAATCTTCTAGTCTATAAGCTGCACCTCCAGCGGAGTCATCTGCTGGTCCTTCCAGGTACAAGGGATGAGGTACCTGATCTTGCTGTTCTTTCGCTTCCCTTGGCAATATTTGCAACGGAGGCTTTCTGTACTGGGGATTATATCCTTTGTTTGGAGCATTATAATAGTTCTTGGGAGCTGAATTCTTAGCTTCTAGTTCTAACTTGACCATCTTCTTTATAATTTTGCTTATTTCGTCCATTTTATCTGAATCCTTTTCTTGGTTAGAGGTAGAAACCTCTTCTTTGCCTTTTCTTCTTGTTTCCTGTTCCGTTTTTCCTTTTAACTTCCTGGTGGCAGCAAAGTTTGCCTCCAACTCTAGAGCGTCTGTCTGAGCATCATCCAGGGTGACAGGCATCCTTTCCCACAGAGAGAAACCGAAATCGGAATCAAAAGCTGCTATGAAAATAACCTTGGTTGCAGCTTGTTGAGGTTTCATATCGGCGGGAAGGTTCAGATATAATTTATTAAACCTTTTGATAAATTCCGCAACTCCCTCGTTGTGTTTCTTCTTTAGCGTATTAAATTCAACGAGGCACTTCCCTTGGTCTTTCTTTTCTCCCCACTTCCTGAGAAAAGCGTTCTCCATTTGGTCCCAGGTGGTGATTGAATGGTTTGCCAATGTCTTGAACCATTTTCTGGCTTCACCTTCCAGGGATTGCACAAATAATCTCAAGACCACATCCAGATGCTCAACATTTAAGTTCTCTGCAAAGGAGCAGAAGGTCTCGAGGTGCTTCTGAGCATCAACTTCATTCTCACCATTAAATCTTGGCAAAATCTTTAAGTAATCTTGTGGCATGTCATTTAGCACTTGGGGCAAGGCCAGAGGAGCATATTTATTTAATAGAAAAGCAGGAACATTGGCCATTGGGGGAGGTGGGGGTTGCACAACAATTTGAGATACAGATGAAGGGAGAGGAGTAGGAGGAAGCGGAGTATGAATAACAACGGGAATATATTGCACAGAAGCCTGAGGTGAAGATGGGAATAATTCACGGTTAACAGCAGCTACTTCTGTGACCTCTTTAATTTCCTCAGCCTCGAAAGTAGGATGAGATCCTCCTTCAATCCAGGTATTTCCTCTACGTGGAGTTTCTGAGTAAAACTCGGGTTTTTCTGTTCTAACTTCTTGAGAAGAAGAGGGCGGATGATCTTCAACGGAATATTCAGAGTTTTCGGAATGAACTGACTTCTTCTCTTTCCAACTCCTTTTATGAATGATCTTCTCCGGGTCAGATACGGGTGTTTTCGGTTGCGAGGTATCCGACCTCAAATGGGGCTTCCGGGAAGCCAGGACTTCCAGTAAAATTTATCAAATAAAGACCAGTGGAGTCGCCAAGGTGAGGAATCTGCAACTCTTCACCTCTCTATGCTCACCTGATTAGAGAGTGAAAATGTGATGTCGAAACTCAGTGAAACATATTCTTGAATTCGTCCACCAAGAACGCGCCCGCAAAAGATGTTGTGGATTATTTGTCACCCTCCCCAGAGCATGCTTAGAGCCGGAAAGAGCACTGCCTAGGACATCTTAATATAGCAAGGAGCCCTTTATAGTTTGGGTTGTCAGTCCAAGAACTCACCTACTATCTCTTGTTTAATCAAGGAAATTAGTTTTGAATGGGACCAATCTCTCTCAGAAGCTGACACAAAGATAAGAATAGTGTAGGAACATCATGTAAAATTTCAGCATGAGAGCATCAGACAGTTAAGAGACCGCTTACTGTAAAGAGGGCCGATTCAAATAATATATCACAGACATCAGATATCAGGAAGTGAGTGCAGTGAGGAAACATAAGAAGATATTAGCTGGCATGAGACTGATGCCCAGATACACAACAGAACCATATAAGGGCGCACCAATTTACGAATCCTTATATGACAATGGTGTTTTAAAAGCACCCTCCTCAAGCAACTAATATAGCAGAAAATATGGAACGAGTGAACATGGAATAGTATACCATGACTAGGCCTATTTAAAGCGCTTGACTAATTCCAGAAAGGGCATCAACAAGGATGAATCCTTACTGCAAACTAGTGAGCCACTCGCATTCTAGAACATGATACAAGAGGACAAATAGCATGAAAGAGATATTGTATTAACACATAAGAGAAATTACATACTGTGAGATACTAGAGATCAGAATCCTCATTACAGTCATAACCCCTCCTCACTGAGACCCTACGGGCTCTGAAGCTTCATACAGAAATATTACAAAAATGTATACAGAAGTCTTCTCGCTGCACAGTTTGCTGATAGAAATCCGGAACCCTTACAATGTCTTCTTTTTTGGTCTTTATAGGAATGATGGGGAATTCTAGAGGAGGAGGAAGTTGAAACACAATTAATGACTCAATTTGAATAAAATGGCGGAAAACATTCGCGCCCACTCTATGAATGACTAACTATAAATGACGGTACTAGACAACCTGTCTATGGAAATAAATGCTGGGAGGTAAAAATCTCCTTATATACAAGATAGAAATAATAAAATATATACAATATATTGCCCACGGCTGAGGGAAAATTTGCTGTCGTAAGAGATTTGAAATAATCTACATTTCTGTACTGTACTTTCAGCCCTTGGCTTTGGATTGGAATCTTGGATCTTAAATGCGGGGCGAATTTATCTGGAGGATTCTAAAAATCCATATCTGTGTCTTCTTTAATGGCGGTCACCTCTCCCACCTACCCTCGACTTCTTCCTTTAATTTCGCCAGCAGAATATGTCCTTTGGTATGCTCCTGATCTTTGCAACGGAGGCGGCAAGTTAAAGCGCCCACTAAGTCGTCTTAAAACCTGCGAAACCCGCAAAACATTAGAGAAAATTGACTCGGAGACAGGGAGTGCGAATACGACAGCGGCCATGGAAGCGGTGATACGGACTAGGCGAAATGTTGAGACGATGCAGGGTGACAGGGAATGCATAAAAATAATGGAGAAATGAAGGGTGACAATGCAGAATACAATGGAGCAACAATGAACGAACGGGGCAAAGGTTCATAACATAAACATTGAAATATGACACATAACCGGAACACATGAATGGTGGAGGAAGAACACAGCGTACACTTGGAAACTGTGATGACACGACTGCAGGAGGTGGGACCCAAATCGGAAATCGCAATCGGAAAGCGGAGCGGGGAGACCGGGGTGCCATGTTTTAGAAGTTCCGATTGCGATTGAGGGCAGGACTGCGATTGACTCAGGACTGTTCGATCTCAAAACAAGATCAACGGCTAAACTTGCATCAGAGGATAATAAAACGGTGGGCCATGAAATACCGCCGGTCTGTTGTGCGCGGGCCCTCCATGTAAGTTGATTGCCGCGCCGTTGATTTGAGCCGGATCAGACGGCCAGCATTACGCCCGATCGTTAAGACAATAGGCCCCTTCTTGCTTTGAATTATGGTTTTCAGACTCGGGTCATATGGAAGCCGAAGTAGGAGGGAGTCAAACTCTTAGGGACTCGGCCCGATTATTTAAATTTGGGTTTTGAACTATTGTAAAGCAGATTTTCGGGCGGAGGTAGTAATATCAAGCAGGGTCATGAGATTTTGGGCCACGGCAGAGGTTAAAAATGGATTTGAATGAGACAGCGGGGCAAAATTCACAGGCAGAGGTGAATATGTACAACACAATATATAATATATCTTTTCATTTAGCCTTCGAGCTATATCATATAGCGCAAACCTTTTATTAAAATAAAAAATAAAAATGAAAGCTAAACTATTTTTCGCTCTTTCGGGCCACCATTACAAAGGGCACAAAGGTTTAAAACCTTTTCTTGCGCGTTATATTAAAACATATAACAAACCTTTTAAAACAAAAGAACTTAACAAAAAACCATAATAAAATTTTCAAAACTTTGTAAAACCTTTCCGCCAGATTTCAAAGCGATAAAACCATATTGCAATGACAAATTCGCATTACGATTTGGCTCTGCTAACATAAGCATTTGGACGCGCAATGATTTATTAAATCGCGCCTAGAAATTGATATCGGGTCCGCAAACTCGTTTTGGGTACGGCCCCAAAATAAAACTTGAAATGTTTATACAATCCGGTTCATAAAATGTTCGGATCCAGATTTCAACTTAGCGAACAGGCCAAATAAAAACCGAACCAATACAAATCTGCCACATGCTCTTGCTGACTGGTCGCTGTCGTGGGGACCACCGGTCTTTAAACACAACGAACTCCCGCGCATACAAACAAAAAAATACTCTTCCATGTTTCCCATTGTGAACTCTGTTCTGAATGTACAGGGGACTGTAAGGGCTTTAAAAGAAAATTGATTGTTCAGTGAAATGGAAAGCGGCCTGCTGTTTAAACAAACTCTTCAATCACAAAATAGAAGGCGGCAAGAGTACATAATTCTTCAAACATATTTGGAAAGCGGATGAGGTGCACAGAATAGTTGAAGTTAATATTTCAACACTCCCCCTTAAGTTCAACTGCCTAGGTTATCTGTCATACCCAAACATTTCCTTAAAAATTCAAAACTCTTCTGCCCCAATGGCTTGGTCAGAATGTCTGCAAACTGCTCCTGAGTTCTGCAGTGTTCTAAAACAATTTCTCCATTGTTCACCAATTCTCTAATGTAGTGAAACTTTATGTCAATGTGTTTCGTTCTCTTGTGAAACACAAAATTCTTTGATAATGCAATAGCTGAGCTATTGTCACAATAAATCATTGTACCTTTTGCTTGTTCTTAACATAAACTTCTAAACATTCTCCTCATCCAAACTGCTTGACACGCTGCTGCTGTAGCTGCCACATACTCTGTCTCTGTTGTAGATAATGCTACAATTGGTTGTTTTTTAGAAGCCCATGAAATGGCTCCTGAAACCATGTGAAAAACATAACCAGAAGTACTTTTCCGGTCATCTACACTTCCATCCCAATCACTGTTAGTGTATACAATTAACTCTGAATTTTCTGAAGCAGTATATAAAATACCAAACCTTTTAGTTCCTTTAACATACCTCAGAATCCTTTTTGCTGCCTGCCAATGTGCTTCTTTTGGCCTCTCGATGAATCTGGAAATCAAACTAACATCATGCATAATATCCGGCCTAGTTGCAGTCAAATACATGAGGCTGCCAACTATGCTCTTGTACAAACTAGGATCAAAATCCTTGCTGCTATCCTCTTTGCTGAGTTTTAATCCCATCACTGTGGGTGTTATTGCTGCCTTGCAATCCTGCATGTTAAATCTCTCCAAAACTTCATTAACATACTTTTCCTGAGAAATAAAAATTTTATTCTCATCCTGCTTTACTTCTATTCCTAAGAAGTATTTCAACAAACCCATATCTGTCATTTCAAATTCATCTTTCATGACCTTCTTAAAATTTTCAAGAAGTTAATCATAATTACCTGTAAAGATCACATCATCAACATATAAAACAACAATCAACATCTTACCATCTTTTTCTTTGATGTATAAGGTTGGTTCTCTCTCACATTTTTCAAAACCATTTTCCAGTACATAGGAATCTATCGTACTGTACCATGCTCTTGGCGCTTGCTTCAACCCATAAAGAGCTTTCTTCAATCTGCACACTTTGTGCTCTTGGCCTTTCTTTTCATAGCCTAGAGGTTGTTAAATATAAACCTCTTCCATTAACACTCCATTTAGAAATGTTGACTTCACATCCATTTGGTAAAATTTCCACTTTTTTTGTGTTGCTATGGACAACACTTCTCTCATGGTTTCCATTCTAGCAGCCGGTGCGAAAGTTTCCTCATAGTCTCTCCCATGCTGCTGCTTATACTCTTTGACAGCAAGTCTGGCCTTGTGTCTTTCAATTTTGCCTTCAGCATTACTTTTGGTCTTGTAGACCCATTTAACTCCAATAACTTCTTTACCTTTTGGGAGTTCAACCAAATCCCATGTCTTTTTTTTTCTATGGCATTAATCTCTTCATCCATAGCTTTTATCAATTTCCCATCTTTAATAACTTCTTCAAAATGAATAGGGTCATCAACATGACAATACAAAGAAAATAAAGAGTTCATACCTTCATTTGCTGCCTCTTGCTCATAAATCTCATTTAAATTTTTGAACTTCTTTCCTCTTTCATTTGTTGTACAAATGCTTGATGTAGCACTCGAATCTCCTCCTTGTGGTGTGCTTGGAGAAGCACTTTCATTTCTCCTCAAGGGTGTCCCTTGCTTTCCTTGTGTTGGTGCTGCTATTGAGGGATGTATTTCAACCATATCTTCATCATCTTCATCATGAGACAAACAGTTTTTAACATTCACTGTTTTCTCAATGCTTCCATCCCAAGCTTGCTCTTCAATAAACTGAACATCTCTGCTCACAATAAACTTCTTGGTGGATGGGTTATACAACCTGTAAGCTTTGGATTCCTCACTGTATCCAATAAAAATACATTTCTCCCCCTTGCTGTCCAACCTCTTCCTTAGCTGATATGGAATGTGTGCATAAGCCACACAACCAAAAACTTTCATGTGGGTGACTCCTTGCTTTGTGCCACTCCATGCCTCTTCCGGAACTTTGTTCATTACTGTTTTTGTTGGGCATCTATTTAAAATGTACGTTGCACAATGTACAGCTTCAGCGCAATAATCATTCGGCAAATGTTTTTCCTTTAGCATACTCCTTACCATATCCATGATTGTCCTATTTTTCCTTTCGGAAGCTCCATTTTTCTGCGGAGTGTACCTTGCTGTAAATTGCTTATGAATCCCATTTTCCATGCAAGAACGCAGAAATTCTTTAGAGATATATTCACCTCCTCTATTAGTCCTTAGGACTTTGATATGCAACTCACTTTGGTTCTCCACAAGTGCTTTGAAATTGCATAATCTTTCAAACACTTCAATTTTGTTTTCAAAAAGTAAACCCAACTTTTTCTTGTAAAATCATCTATAAAAGTTAACATATAGTAGTTTCTTGCAAGTGATGGTGTTTGCATCGGTCCACATAAATATGAGTGGACAATTTCTAAGGGTGCTTTTGCCCTTATGCTTTTCTCGGATGGAAAACTTTCTCTGTGTTGTTTACCCAAGATAAAACCTTCACAAAGGCTGTCTGGTTTCTCTATCAATGATAATCCTCTTACCATTCCTTTTATGTGCAACAAGACCTCCAAAGTTGAGATGTCCAAATCTCAAGTGCCATAACCAATTCTCATCTTTTGTTTCTCTTTGGAAAGCCTCTTGTGTCACTACTGCTATTTCTTCTCCATTCTTTAAATATGCCCTCATCCTGAGAGGGAACATCCTGTTCCTTGTCATCTTCACTTCAACAATACATTGTTTGATTGGTGGTTTATCCATGATGGTGCATACATCACCCTCAAATAAAACATTGTACCCCTTTTGAACAAGTTGTCCAATACTTAAGAGGTTACATTTCATTCCAGGAACATAATAAACATCTGCTATGGATTTCTTTTCTCCTTTCCTTGTTAATACATTTACATCTCCTTTTCCCATAAGAGAAACTTTACTATCTGTCCCTAATGTGACTTGTGACTTCACATTCTCATATAACATAGAAAACATGGCTATGTTTCCTATCATATGGTTACTGCAACCCGAGTCTAGAAACCATAAATCTTCACTTTTTCCCCCGGCCATATTACAAGCTAAAAACAATTTATCTTGGCTGATATTTTCTCTAGTGAAATTTTCACTGGGTCTATTACCCATATCATGCTGCTTCTTCCTACATTCATTTGAATAATGCCCATATTTTTTACAAAAATGACATTGGACATTGGATTTATCATACCTTTGTCGATGAGCATGTTGTTGTCCACTTTGTTGGTTGTTGCTTTGGCCTTGGTTCTGATTTTTATTACTGCCCCTTCCTTGAGCATTTGCTGGACTGTTTCTTCCACCTCTGTTTTGACTTCTACCTCTCCTCTATTGTTTCCTCTGCCTTGACCTCTTCCTCTTCTAAAGGACATCTGGGTCTTGAAGGCATGCTCCAAAGATGAGTTTTCATTTCTACCCAATCTCTGTTCATGTGTCATCAGTGATGCATGTAGCTCATCAACTGAAAATTTTGAGAGATCCTTTGTCTCTTCTATGGTGGTGACTATTACATCAAACTTTAGGGGTAGGCTCCTCAATAGTTTCTCAACAATCCTCCTTTCTTCAAGTGTCTCTCCATGAGACCTTATCTGTGTGACCATTCCAATCACATGTGTGAAGAATGAGTCTATATTATCAGACTCCTTCATGTAGAGAGTCTCAAAATCTCTCCTCAGCAATTGTAGTTTTGTTGTCTTCACTTTCTCCATGCCTTGATAGACTGTCTTGAGAGTTTCCCATGCTTCTATGGATCTCTTAGCTGCTGCTATCCTTGGAAACACACTCTCATGTACTACTTGATACAAATAGAAGAGGGCTTTAGAGTCCTTCTTCTTATTGCTCTTCAACAAGTCCTTCTCTGCCTGAGTTAAGACATTAAACTCATTTTCATCTACCGGCTCTTCAAAACCATCCTCAACAAGTTCCCATAAGTCTTGAGAGGCAAATAGGGCTCTCATGGTGATTTCCCAATAATCATAGTTCTTCCCATTAAACTGTGGGAGCTTAGCATTAAAATTCCTATGCTAGTGCTGGCTCCTACCATCCTTGCACTCTAACTATGCTTCAAACTATGCTGCCAACTATGCTCTTGTACAAACTAGGATCAAAATCCTTGTTGCTGTCCTCTTTGCTTAGTTTTAATCCCATCACTGTGGGTGTTATTGTTGCCTTACAATCCTGCATGTTAAATCTCTCCAAAAATTCATTAACATACTTTTCCTGAGAAATAAAAAATTTATTCTCATCCTGCTTTACTTCTATTCCTAAGAAGTATTTCAGCAAACCCATATCTGTCATTTCAAATTCATCTTTCATGACCTTCTTAAAATTTTCAACAAGTTAATCATCATTACCTGTAAAGATCACATCATCAAAATATAAAACAACAATCAACATCTTACCATCTTTTTCTTTGATGTATAAGGTTGGTTCTCCCTCACATTTTTCAAAACCATTTTCCAGTAGATAGGAATCTATACTACTGTACCATGCTCTTGGCGCTTGTTTCAGCCCATAAAGAGCTTTCTTAAATCTGCACACTTTGTGCTCTTGGCCTTTCTTTTTATAGCTTAGAGGTTGTTCAATATAAACCTCTTCCATTAACACTACATTTAGAAATGCTGACTTCACATCCATTTGGTAAACTTTCCACTTGTTTTGTGCTGCTATGGACAACACTGCTCTCACGGTTTCCATTCCAGCAACCGGTGCGAAAGTTTCCTCATAGTCTCTCCCATGATGCTGTTTATACCCTTTGACAACAAGTTTGGTCCTCTGCCTTTCAATTTTTCCTTCAGCATTACTTTTGGTCTTGTAGACCCATTTAAATCCAATAACTTCTTTACCTTTTGGGAGTTCAACCAAATCCCATGTCTTGTTTTTTTCTATGGCATTAATCTCTTCATCCATAGCTTCTATCCATTTCCTATCTTTAATAGCTTCTTCAAAATGAATAGGGTCATCAACATGACAATACAAAGAAAATAAAGAGTTCATACCTTCATTTGCTGCGTCTTGCTCATAAATCTCATTTAAATTTCTGAACTTCTTTCCTCTTTCATTTGGTGTACAAGTGCTTGATGTAGTGCTCGAATCTCCTCCTTGTGGTGTGCTTGGAGAAGCACTTTCATTTCTCCTCAAGGGTGTCCCTTGCTGTCCTTGTGTTGGTGCTGCTATTGAGGGATGTATTTCAGCCATCTCTTCATCATCTTTATCATGAGACAAACAGTTTTTAACATTCACTGTTTTCTCAATGCTTCCATCCCAAGCTTCCTCTTCAATAAACTGAACATCTCTGCTCACAATAAACTTCTTGGTGGATGGGTTATACAACCTATAAGCTTTGGATTCCTCACTGTATCCAATAAAAATACATTTCTCCCCCTTGCTGTCCAACTTCTTCCTTAGCTGATCTAGAATGTGTGCATAAGCCACACAACCAAAAACTTTCATGTGGGTGACTCCTTGCTTTGTGCCACTCCATGCCTCTTCAGAAACTTTGTTCATTACTTCTTTTGTTGGGCATCTATTTAAAATGTACGCTGCACAATGTACAACTTCAGCCCAATAATCATTCGGCAAATGTTTTGCCTTTAGCATACTCCTTACCATATCCATGATTTTCCTATTGTTCCTTTCGGCAACTCCATTTTGTTGCAGAGTGTACCTCGCTGTAAATTGCTTATGAATCCCATTTTCTTTGCAAAAACGCAGAAATTCTTTAGAGATATATTCACCTCCTCTATCAGTCCTTAGGACTTTGGTATGCAGCCCACTTTGGTTCTCCACAAGTGCTTTGAAATTGCATAATCTTTCAAACACTTCACTTTTGTTTTTCAAAAAGTAAATCCAAGTTTTTCTTGTAAAATCATCTATAAAAGTTAACATATAGTGGCTGCTTGCAAGTGATGGTGTTTGCATCGGTCCACATAAATCTGAGTGGACAATTTATAAGGGTGCTTTTGCCCTTATGCTTTTCCCGGATGGAAAAATTTCTCTGTGTTGTTTACCCAAGATACAACCTTCACAAAGGCTGTCCGGTTTCTCTATCAATGATAATCCTCTTACCACTCCTTTTCTGTGCAACAAGTTAAGACCTCCAAAGTTGAGATGTCCAAATCTCAAGTGCCATAACCAATTCTCATCTTTTGTTTCTCTTTAGAAAGCCTCTTGTGTCACTACTACTATTTCTTCTCCATTCTTTAAATATGCCCTCATCCTGAGAGGGAACATCTTGTTGCTTGCCATCTTCACTTCAGCAATTCATTGTTTGCTTGGTGGTTTATTCATGATGGTGAATACATCATCTTCAAAGAAAACATTGTACCCCTTTTGAACAAGCTGTCCAATACTTAAGAGGTTACATTTCATTCCAGGAACATAATAAACATCTGCTATGGATTTCTTTTCTCCTTTCCTTGTTAAGACATTTACATCTCATTTTCCCATAACAGAAACTTTACTATCTGTCCCTAATGTGACTTGTGACTTCACATTCTTATCTAACATAGAAAACATGGCTATGTTTCTTGTCATATGGTTACTGCAACTTGAGTCTAGAAACCATAAATCTTCACTCTTTTCCTTAGCCATATTACAAGCTAAAAACAATTTATCTTGGTTGATATTTTCTTTAGTGAAATTTGCACTGGGTCTATTACCCATATCATGCTGCTTCTTCCTACATTCATTTGCATAATGCCCATATTTTTTACAATAATCACATTGGACATTGAATTTATCATACCTTTGTCCATGAGTATGTTGTTTTCCACTTTGCTGGCTGTTGGTTTGGCCTTGGTTCTGATTTTGATTACTGCCCCTTCCTTGAGCATTTGCTGGACTGTTTCTTCCACCTCTATTTTGGCTTCTGCCTCTTCCTCTCTTGTTTCCTCTGCCTTGACCTCTTCCTCTTCCAAAGGACATATGGGCCTTGAAGGCATGCTCCAAAGATGAGTTTTCATTTCTACCCAATCTCTGTTCATGTTTCATCAATGATGCATGTAGCTCATCAACTGAAAAGTTTGAGAGATCCTTTGTCTCTTCTATGGTGGTGATTATTACATCAAACTTTGAGCGTAGGTTCCTCAATAGTTTCTCCACAATCCTCCTTTCTTCAAGTGTCTCTCCATGAGACCTTATTTGTGTGACCATTCCAATCACATGTGTGAAGAATGTGTCTATATTATCAGACTCCTTCATGTAGAGAGTCTCAAAATCTCTCCTCAGAAATTGTAGTTTTTCTGTCTTCACTTTCTCCATGCCTTGATAGGCTATCTTGAGATTTTCTCATGCTTCTTTGGATCTCTTAGCTGCTGCTATCCTTGGAAACACACTCTCATGTACTGCTTGATACAAATAGAAGAGGGCTTTAGAGTCCTTCTTTTTATTTCTTTTCAACAAGTCCTTCTCTGCCTGAGTTAAGGCATTAAACTCATTTTCATCTACTGGCTCTTCAAAACCATCCTCAACAAGTTCCCATAAGTCTTGAGAGGCAAATAGGGCTCTCATGGTGATTTCCCAATAATTATAGTTCTTCCCATTAAACTGTGGGAGCTGAGCATTACCAATACTCATTCTAGTGCTGGCTCCTGCCATCCTTGCACTCTAACTATGCTTCAAACACTTGACTGTGTTTTTAAAATAAACTGACTGTCTTCAAACAGTGACACAATTTTTTTTAATCTTGCGAATACCTTGAATTCTTTTGACTGAGTCTTCACTCTGCTGGAGAAGCTGCTGCAACAAGAAATTCTTCCTTCAACTTGCTTGACACCTTCAAAGATCTTGGACTAGCTTCGATACCATGTTGGAATTTCTGAGAATTCCTTAACAAACTCAGAGAGAATAATACTCTCCTTCTTAACACAGAGAAATTAAAAAAAAATTGCTTCACAGGGACAGAGTTTCACACTTGAAAACTTCTATTCCATTAACTTAAAAACTGTTACAAAAAATCCTTCCTCTAACAGAGGGATTTACAAAAACTTAGACTGCTTCAATAACACAGTGCTAAAAAACTATACTGTCTCTGTTCAAAACAATTTGTCTCTCATAGAAAATGCACACTCTGTCTTTTCAAAACAATACACTGCTGTGTATTTTCTTAATTTTCTTACACTCTGTTGTGCAATGCAAAAAAATACAATATATAACATATATTTTCATTTAGCCTTTGGGCTATATCATATAGCGCAAACCTTTTAATAAAACAAGAACTAAAAATGAAAGCTAAACTATGTTTCGCCCTTTCGGGCCCACCATTACAAAGGGCGCTGGAGTGTAAAAACTATGGTAAACTTTATAAGTATATATTATTATTGATAAAAGATGAGAGATGATTATAATGGGGAATCACCGAGGCTTTAAATGTAGCTTCATGGTGTCCCTTGGTGAAGAGGCATGATCTTTGATCATGCCCTTTCACTTAATAAAACCTAATATTACTATATCTAACTAATAATTAATAAAATATACATAACATTGCCCCTATCTTAAAGATGCTTTGTCCTCAAAGCATACGTAATGATGGACAATGTTGACGAACGCCTAGGTTTCTTGAGCGGTGGGCTCTTGCTTCCCACATTTTAAAAAGATCTTGGAGGATCTTCTAGAGCTCAATCTGTTGGTGATTTGGATAGCGACAAGATTTGATATTTCCAGGGTCAGGTCCTTTCTTGACTTCTATTGGATGTTCATATTCCTTATTAGGAGGTATTTTTATTGGCATGTCTTGGAAGAATTTTTTGTGTTTCCGAACTATTCCTTGTTCTTCTGGTGATTTTTCGTGATTCCTTTTTAGATTTAGAGGTAATTTACCAACAGTTATCATTCGATGCAACTTCTCCTCATCATCAAATGTTTCATTCTTAAAAACCATATCTGCTTCATCACCGAAGGCCTCAACAGCTTTTGGGACTATATCAGTGGCTTTGGATGTGTTTGTCTCTTCACATTTTTCTTTCAATTCCGGGGATGAAACATTTTGTTGTTTATAAGCATCTGCATTTTCATGGTTTCTTTCATTTCCAATGACTATGTCTGTTATTGCATCTGTGATAGAAGTCACGTTGAATACCAACATTGTTTCTTTTTTCAGCCATTGGATTTTCATTTATATAAACGTTCTCAATAACTTCTGTTGCTGCATTACTGGCTTTATTAGTGGATTGAGTTTCATTTTCTTCTCTTGGTTTATCAACTCTATAATTTTCATGGTTGATCTCAAAGTCTCTACTTATAGGTGGTTCAACACTATAGCCTCCATGTGAGCTGATTTCCAATTCAACCTCATTTAATTGCTCTTTTTCAAACATATTATATTCATGATGATGATCTGAATTAGCTGAATTTTTTAGTTGATTATGTTCGACATTTGGGAATATTGGAGGTTGTGTCTGACTTAACTTATCTATCTTATCATTTAGCTTATCGAAGAGTTCTGTCATCTTGTTCATTGCTTCGCTATGCTTTTCTGTGACCTCATGATGATTTAGCCACATTTGTCTTTCTATTCGATTTGTCGTATCATGAACCTTTTTGATGTCGTTGGAGTGTCTTGCAACTGTACCTTCAAGATCGACTAATCTTTTTCCAAATTCTTCAGAATTATTATTGATTTGTTTCTCAAGATCCACCAATTTCTTCTGGAATTCGACCATCGACATCGATAAAGACATTGAACATGTATGAGGTGGGGAATATTTTTCTGCCAAATTTTCCCTTTTTTTAATTAATTAATTAATTAATTAAATTAAATTTTTTTGAAATAATAATAATAATTATTATTATTATTGTGATATACATTTTTAAATAATAATAATAATAATAATTATTATTATTATTATTTTATTATTTGAATTATATATATATATATATATATATATATATATATATATATATGGGGAAAAAATTTGTTAACTTTGAAAAGTCACGTTGTTTTGAAAAGGGTGAATGGGTTTTAATACCATGGGCAATTACCATGGGCTCCAAAACCACGAGCTTGTAAACCACGAGTAATTACTCTTCCTTGTTTCTTTTTACTTTGTCTTCACATGTACGTATATGTACTTCTTTATATATATATATATATATATATCTCTTTTTACTTTTTTCTTTTTTTTCTTTTGGAACTATTTTCTTTTAAATATTTTTTTTTCCTTTTAATTTATTTCCCCCTTTATGTTGACTTCCTTCTCTCTTTCGATTATATATATATATATATATATTTCTTCCTTCTTCTTCCTTTTTTTTAAAAACAAATGTTGCTACCCACCAGCACTTGGTTTTTAAAAAAATCTGCAATTTTGGAATTTTCTTGTAATTCCTTAATTCTGGGTGATCACACAGATCCCGAAGAGCGATGGCTCTGATACCAATGGAGTGTAAAAAATCTGGTAAACTTTATAATTATATATTATTATTGATAAAAGATGAGAGATGATTACAATGGGGAATCACCGAGGCTTTAAATATAGCCTCATGGTGTCCCTTGGTGAAGAGGCATGATATTTGATCATGCCCTTTCACTTAATAAAACCTAATATAACTATATCTAACTAATAATTAATAAAATATACATAACAGGCGCAAAGGTTTAAAACCTTTTGTTGCGCGTTATATTAAAACATATAACAAACTTTTTAAAACAAAAGAACTTAACAAAACACCATAATAAAACTTCTGAAACTTTGTAAAACCTTTCCGCCGGATTTCAAAGCGATAAAACCATATTGCAATGACAAATTCACGTTACGATTTGGCTCTGCTGTCATAAGCATTTGGACACACGATGATTTATTAAATCGTGCCTATAAACTGATATCGGGTCCGCAAACTCATTTTGGCTACGACCCCAAAATAAAACCCGAAATGTTTATACAATCCGGTTCATAAAATGTTCGAGTCCGGATTTCAACTTCGCGAATGGGCCAAATAAAAACCCGAACAAATACAAATTTTCCACCTGCTTCTGCTAACTAGTCGTTGTCATGGGGACCACCGGTCTTTAAACACAACGAACTCCCGCGCATACCAAAAAACAAATACTTTGCCCTATTTCCCATTGTGAACTCTGTTCTGAATGTACAGAGGACTGTAATGGCTTTAAAAGAAAATTGACTGTTCAGTGAAATGGAAAGCGGCCTGCTATTTAAACAAAATCTTCAATCACAAAATAGAAGGCGGCAAGAGTACATAATTCTTCAAAGATATTTGGAAAGCGGCTGAGGTGCACAGGACAGTTGAAATTAACATTTCAACACTCCCCCTTAAGTTCAACTGCCTGGGTTATCTGTCATACCCAAACATTTCCTTAAAAATTCAAAAATCTTCTGCCTCAATGGCTTGGTCAGAATGTCTGCAAACTTCTCCTGAGTTCTACAGTGTTCTAAAACAATTTCTCCATGGTTCACCAATTCTTTGATGTAGCGAAACTTTGTGTCAATGTGTTTCGTTCTCTTGTGAAACAAAAAATTCTTTGATAACGCAATAGCTGAGCTATTGTCACAATAAATCACTGTAACTTTTGCTTGTTCTTGACATAAAATTCTTAACCTTCTCCTCATCTAAACTGCTTGACACGTTGCTGCTGTAGCTGCCACATACTCTGCCTCTGCTGTAGATAATTCTACAATAGGCTATTTTTTAGAAGCCCATGAAATGGCTCCTGAACCAATGTGAAAAACATAACCAGAAGTACTTTTCCGGTCATATACACTTCCAGCCCAATCACTGTCAGTGTATCCAATTAACTCTGAATTTTCTGAAGCAGTATATAAAATACCAAACCTTTTAGTTCCTTTAACATACCTCAGAATCCTTTTTGCTGCCTGCCAATGTGATTCTTTTGGCCTCTCCATGAATCTGGAAATCAAACTAACAGCATGCATAATATCCGGCCTAGTTGCAGTCAAATACATGAGGCTGCCAACTATGCTCTTGTACAAACTAGGATCAAAATCCTTGCTGTTGTCCTCTTTGCTGAGTTTTAATCCCATCACTGTGGGTGTTATTGCTGCCTTGCAATCCTACATGTTAAATCTCTCCAAAACTTCATTAACATACTTTTCCTGAGAAATAAAATTTTATTTTCATCCTGCTTTACTTCTATTCCTAAGAAGTATTTCAGCAAACCCATATCTGTCATTTCAAATTAATCTTTCATGACCTTCTTAAAATTTTCAACAAGGTAATCATCATTACCTGTAAATATCACATCATCAACATATAAAACAACAATCAACATCTTACCATATTTTTCTTTGATGTATAAGGTTGGTTCTCCCTCACATTTTTCAAAACCATTTTCTAGTAGATAGGAATCTATCCTACTATACAATGCTCTTGGCGCTTGCTTCAGCCCATAAAGAGCTTTCTTCAATCTACACACTTTGTGCTCTTGGCCTTTCTTTTCATAGCCTGGAGTTTGTTCAATATAATCCTCTTCCATTAACACTCCATTTAGGAATGCTGACTTCACATCCATTTGGTAAACTTTCTACTTGTTTTGTGCTGCTATGGACAACACTGCTCTCACGGTTTCCATTCCAACAACCGGTGCGAAAGTTTCCTCATAGTCTCTCCCATGCTGCTGCTTATACCCTTTGACAACAAGTATGGGCTTGTGTCTTTCAATTTTGCCTTTAACATTACTTTTGGTCTTGTAGACCCATTTAAATCCAATAACTTCTTTACCTTTTGGGAGTTCAACCAAATCCCATGTCTTGTTTCTTTCTATGGCATTAATCTCTTCATCCATAGCTTCTATCCATTTACTATCTTTAATAGCTTCTTCAAAATGAATAGGGTCATCAACATGACAATACAAAGAAAATAAAGAGTTCATACCTTCATTTGCTGCCTTTTTCTCATAAATCTCATTTAAATTTCTGAACTTCTTTCCTCTTTCATTTGGTGTACAAGTGCTTGATGTAGCACTCGAATCTCCTCCTTTTGGTGTGCTTGGAGAAGAACTTTAATTTCTCCTCAAGGGTGTCCCTTGCTGTCCTTGTGTTGGTGCTTCTATTGAGGGATGTATTTCAGCCATCTCTTCATCATCTTCATCATGAGACAAACAATTTTTAACATTCACTGTTTTCTCAATGCTTCCATCCCAAGCTTCCTCTTCAATAAGATGAACATCTCTATTTACAATAAAATTCTTGGTGGATGGGTTATACAACCTATAAGATTTGGATTCCTCACTGTATCCAATAAAAATACATTTCTCCTCCTTGCTATCCAACTTATTCCTTAGCTGATCTAGAATGTGTGCATAAGCCACACAACCAAAAACTTTCATGTGGGTGACTCCTTGCTTTGTGCCAGTCCATGCCTCTTCCAGAACTTTGTTCATTACTGCTTTTGTTGGGCATCTATTTAAAATGTACGCTGCACAATGTACAGCTTCAGCCCAATAATCATTCAACAAATGTTATGCCTTTAGCATACTCCTTACCATATCCCTGATTGTCCTATTTTTCTTTTCGGCAACTCCATTTTGTTGCGGAGTGTACCTCGTTGTAAATTGCTTATGAATCCCATTTTCTCTGCCAAAACGCAGAAATTATTTAGAGATATATTCACCTCCTCTATCAGTCCTTAGGACTTTGATATGCAACCCACTTTGGTTCTCCACAAGTGCTTTGAAATTGTAGAATCTTTCAAACACTTCACTTTTGTTTTTCAAAAATTAAACCCAAGCTTTTCTTGTAAAATCATCTATAAAAGTTAACATATAGTGGCTGCTTGCAAGTGATGGTGTTTGCATCGGTCCACATAAATCTGAGTGGACAATTTCTAATGGTGCTTTTTCCCTTATGCTTTTCCCAGATGGAAAACTTTCTCTGTGTTGTTTACCCAAGATACAACCTTCATAAAGGCTGTCCAATTTCTCTATCAATGGTAATCCTCTTACCATTCCTTTTCTGTGCAACGAGTTAAGACCTCTAAAGTTGAGATGTCCAAATCTCAAGTGCCATAACCAATTCTCATATTTTGTTTCTCTTTGGAAAGCCTCTTGTGTCACTGCTGCTATTTCTTCTCCATTTTTTAAATCTGCCCTCATCCTGAGAGGGAACATCCTATTCCTTGTCATCTTCACTTCAGTAATACATTGTTTGATTGGTGGTTTATCCATGATGGTGTATACATAATCCTCAAAGAAAACATTGTATCCCTTTTGAATAAGTTGTCCAATACTTAAGAGGTTACATTTCATTCCAGGAACATAATAAACATCTGCTATGGATTTATTTTCTCCTTTTCTCATAACAGAAACTTTACTATCTGTCCCTAATGTGACTTGTGACTTCACATTCTCATCTAACATAGAAAACATGGCTATGTTTCCTGTCATATGGTCACTGCAACCTGAGTCTAGAAACCATAAATCTTTACTCTTTTCCTCAGCCATATTACAAGCTAAAAACAATTTATCTTGACTGATATTTTCTCTAGTGAAATTTGCACTGGGTCTATTACCCATATCATGCTGCTTCTTCCTACATTCATTTGCATAATGCCCATATTTTTTACAATAATCACATTGGACATTGGATTTATCATACCTTTGTCCATGAGCATGTTGTTGTCCACTTTGTTGGTTGTTGCTTTGGCCTTGGTCCTGCTTTTTATTGCTGCCCCTTCCTTGAGAATTTGCTGGACTATTTCTTCCACCTCTGTTTTGGCTTATGCCTCTTCTTCTCTTGTTTCCTCTACCTTGACCTTTTCCTCTTCCAAAGGACATCTGGGTCTTGAAGGCATGCTCCAAAGATGAGTTTTCATTTCTACCCAATCTATGTTCATGTGTCATCAGTGATGCACGTATCTCATCAACTGAAAATTTTGAGAGATCCTTTGTCTCTTCTATGGTGGTGACTATTACATCAAACTTTGAGGGTAGGCTCCTCAATAATTTCTCCACAATCCTCCTTTCGTCAAGTGTCTGTCCATGAGACCTTCTCTATGTGACCATTCCAATCACATGTGTGAAGAATTTGTCTATATTATCAGACTCCTTCATGAAAAGAGTCTCAAAATATCCCCTTAGCAATTGTAGTTTTGTTGTCTTCACTTTCTCCATGCCTTGATAGGCTGTCTTGAGAGTTTCCCATGCTTCTTTGGATCTCTTAGCGGCTTCTATCCTTGGAAACATACTCTCATTTACTGCTTGAGACAAATAGAAGAGGGCTTTAGAGTCCTTCTTCTTATTGCTCTTCAACAAGTCCTTCTTTGCCTGAGTTAAGGCATTAAACTCATTTTCATCTACTGGCTCTTCAAAACCATCCTCAACAAGTTCCCATAAGTATTGAGAGGAAAACAGGGCTCTCAAGGTGATTGCCCAATAATCATAGTTCTTCCCATTAAAGTGTGGGAACTGAGCATTACCAATACTCATGCTAGTGTTTGCTCCTGCCATCCTTGCACTCTAAATATGCTTCAAACACTTGACTGTGTTTTTAAAATAAACTGACTGTCTTCAAACAGTAACACAAAAAAAAATTGTCTTGAGAATACCTTGGATTCTTTTGACTGAGTCTTCACTCTGCTGGAGAAATTTCTGCAACAAGAAATCCTTCCTTCAGCTTCTTTGACACCTTCAAAGAGCCTGGACTAGCTCTGATACCATGTTGGAATTTATGAGAATTCCTGAACAAACTCAGAGAGAATAATACTCTCCTTCTTAACACAGAGAAATTAAAAAAAATTGCTTCACAGGGACAAAGTTTCACACTTGAAAACTTCTATTCCATTAACTTAAAAAATGTTACAAAATCTCCTTCCTCTAATAGAGGGATTTACAAAAACTTAGACTGCTTCAATAACACAGTGCTAAAAAACTCTACTGTCTCTATTCAAAACAATTGCACTTTGTCTCTCACAAAAAATGCACACCCTGTCTTTTCAAAACAATACACTGCTGTGTATTTTCTTACGATCTTACACTATGTTGTGCAATGTAAAACAATACAGTATATAACATATATTTTCATTTAGCCTTCGGGCTATATCATATAGCGCAAACCTTTTAATAAAACAAAAACTAAAAATGAAAGCTAAACTATGTTTCGCCCTTTCGGGTCCACCATTACAAAGGGCACAAAGGTTTAAAACCTTTTGTTGCACGTTATATTAAAACATATAACAAACCTTTTTGAAAAAAAAAGCTTAACAAAAAACCATAATAAAACTTCTGAAACTTTGTAAAACCTTTCCGCCGGATTTCAAAGCAATAAAACCATATTGCAATGAAAAATTCATGTTACGATTTGGCTCTGCTAACATAAGCATTTGGACGCGCGATGATTTATTAAATCGTGCCTATAAAATGATATCGGGTCCGCAAACGCGTTTTGGGTATGGCCCCAAAATAAAACCTGAAATGTTTATACAATCCGGTTCATAAAATGTTCGGGTTCGAATTTCAACTTCGCGAATGGGCCAAATAAAAATCCGAACCAATACAAATCTACCACGTGCTCCTGCTGACTGGTCGCTGTCGTGGGGACCACTGGTCTTTAAACACGACGAACTTCCGCGCATACAAAAAAACAAATACTCTGCCCTATTTCCTATTGTGAACTATGTTATGAATGTACAGAGGACTGTAAGGGCTTTAAAAGAAATAAGAGGAAAGAGTAGCACCACCCCGAACTTGGATTTTTTATGCTCAAGAGCTGCTGGGTATTAATATCGATATGGAACAGGAAAGAGATGCTGCTACCTTTGCTATGGACGTTTCCGGTGCTGGTGCTGAGCCAACGAAGTAAACTACAGGTGCTGCTGGTGCTAGTGGTGGTGCTAATGCTACTGATGCTACTAGTGATGGTGCTAGTGGGTAAGCTAGTGCTGCTACTGATGCAGGGTATTGATTGTTCAGTGAAATGGAAAGCGGCCTGTTGTTTAAACAAAATCTTCAATCACAAAATAGAAGGCGGCAAGAGTACATAATTCTTCAAACATATTTGGAAAGTGGCTGAGGTGCATAGGACAATTGAAATTAACATTTCAACAAAAAAGAGGAAACTACCAGACATATAGAAGAAAACCACATGCGTAGTAAAACCCATCCCCTGAAGAGGGCGACATGCCCAGGAGGGAAAGCAGGAAGACGTTCAAAACTGTGCAAAAATACCCAAAGCGGCCCGCAAAAACAAGAACGAAGTAATTCAAGGGATCTGGAGGGAGTAGGCATTAAGAAGTTCGCCGCCCTAGAAATGTTGGATTTGTAGGAGTCCAAAAGACTCTCGGAGGCCTCTTTTGGAGAGACTATCCGCCTGGGTGTTGAGTTCCCTAAAGATGTGTGTGATGGGCAGATGGTGGAGCCTCTGAAGAAGGTAATGAACCCTTCGCATCCAGAAAATGAGGCCAGGTGGCTAGAATTCGATGGTCCCCATGAATCCATCAATAACGGATTTTGTGTCACCGTAAATGTTGATGGAGGGGATCAAATTGTACACATTGCAGAGTAAGATCCAGAGGGTGAGGATATCGGCCTTAGTGGTGCCCCCACCACCATTCCAAAAAATGCAATAGTGCTCCCTGCAATCTAGTTTGATCCACGCCCCGCAACCACAATTTCCATCTTGTGTAGTACCATCGAAATAGTCTACAGGCAGAGAAACCAAACCAAATGAGGGCGTAATTTGTGAGATAGGTCTAGAGACAGTTTGGGAGAGGCATCCATTGGATTGAGCCAAGCCATGATCGACCCATGAATTTTATGAATTTTCATGGGGAACTAATATTATGTATTCCTCTAAATACTTTGAATGGCATATTTCCTTTTTATGAACTAATATTATGTATTTCTCTGTATACTTTGAATCATTATGAAATAATATTATGTATGCGAACTAATATTATTATTTCTGAGTTCAACAAATTAAATGGTGATTTGATGAAGACCTGATCACAAATTGTTGTGAGGCATCAACAACAAATTTTGAAACTTGTAGCAGAGTATTGCATCATAGTCATTGTCATTGTCATTATTGTATTAGTCATGAACCATGTAATGTCTATATTTTTTTAGTTAGATTATTGTGTTGAGTGAAGAGTGTCACTGTGAATAATTTTTTTTTTGCTGCTAGTCATGTGATAGATCCGTATATTCAATATCATGGAAAAACATATCAGTTGAGTCATAGTTTTGATTGAGTCAAAGCACTGATGTGTTGTTTGTGGTCATGAGTTTCTAAAATTTTATGGTAGAGAGTCCATGGCTACCATTGTCATTGTATGGCCTTTTAAATGTTGTGTTGGAAAGTTTGTCAATCAAAGTCATGTATAAAACAAATTTGTGTACTTGACTCCATTGGACTAAAACATGGATGAAACTTTCATAAATACCCTTCATAACTTAGCAGTAGCAAATAATAGACTCTCTTCAAGGGGAATACATGTTATTATTCAACAAGAACAACCAAATGATTTGCAAGAAGGACATAAGATGAGATACAAGCCATTTACACTCGGGACAAATTTGAAATCCATGCGGGTTACATTGAAAGCCATTTCCAAATTGGAAGAACTTGCTTCACTCCTTTCCATGGTGGATCAGTCAGATGGGAAGAGTTTGATTTGGGTTATAAAACCAACCATTCTTGCCATAGTACAACATAAGTACTTGGAGCACCCTTGTGAAGGGGTCAAACTTTCGGTTGCCTCTTGTCTTAGTAATATCATGGTGCTAACCGCTCCTTTACCCCCTTAAAACAATGACATTATGAAGAGATTCTTCATATTGATAGTATAAATCTTTCAGGACTTGGATAACAGTGAAGGACCTACCTACGGGAAGAAGCTAGAAATTTAGAAATAATAGCCATGGTTAAAACATATGAACTTATGTTTGATCTAGAGTGTGATGACTTGATCCAACAAATGTTCCAATGCTTTGATACCACAATTTGTTGGAAAGGAAGAAGAGTAAATGCACAAATTACACAAATAATTTACACACAATAACACACGAGCTGCGACTCTTCTATTGATCACACAAATTTCAATTTTCAATCTACATACAATGAACCCGGTGAAGGGTATTTATCCTTTTCGACTAATGACTCACTTGACATGCACATGCTTACAAAATTCATCTATCACATAACTCGACTTGAATCAACGCTCACTTAACTAAATCTCCAAATATAGTTAAATCTCCATGTGGGAGTTAATTAGATATTTTAACACTCCCCCTTAATTACGACTGTTAAACTAAAACATAACTCATGACAACTCAAACATGTTTGTTGGTCTATGTCTCAACTAGCTTACAACACCCAAGTTTCTTTTCTGAAACTCAAACACATCTTTTGATAATGACTTTGTAAATATATCAGCCAATTGATCACTCTATTTACAAGGCTTCAAGTGAATTTCTCCATTGCTCACAAGTTCTCTAAGAAAGTGATATCTAGTATCAATATGCTAGCTTTTTTTATGAAACAAAATATTTTTGGATAGTGCAATCGTTGAGGTGTTATCACAATATATTGATGTTGATCCTTGTTGTTTCTGCTTGAGTCCATCTAATACTCTTCTTAACCATACTGCTTGACATGTTGCCGATGTTGCTGCTACATATTCTGTTTCTGCTAATGATAGTGTCATAATGGGCTACTTCTTAGATGTCCATGAAATCACAGTCCATGAAATCACACCTGAACCGAGATGGAACACATAACTGGAAGTCCTCTTCCTATCATCCAAAATTCCTGCAAAATCACTATCTGTGTATCCAATCAAATCTTTATTTTTTTTACTTTCATACATTATGCCACAATCTCTAGTTCCTGCTATGTATCTCAGAATTTTTTTCTTGCACTCCAATGTGTGTCTTTTGGAGTTTCCATAAATCTGGAAATCAAACTTACTCCTTGCATAATATCTGGTCTTGTAGTTGTGAGATACATGAGGCTGCCAACCAATATTTTGCATAGAGTTGGATTGACATATGATCCTTCATCATATTTACTTAACTTTGTACCTGTTGCAACTGGTGTAGGTATAGGTTTGCAATTATCCATCCTGAATATTTTTAGCAAATCTCTAGCATACGTATTTTGGAAAATGAAAATTCATTTTTCATATTGCTCAACTTCTATTCCAAGAAAATATTTCATGAGACCAAGATCTGTCATCTCAAATTCTTTCGTCATGGCTGCTTTAAATTCATCTAACTCAAGATCACCTGTAAAAATCATGTCATCAACATATAAGCAAACAATCAAAATTTGTCCATGCTCATTTACCTTTGTGTATAAGGTAGGCTCAATGCTGCTTTTGCAAAATCCATTCTTAATCATGTAGCTCTCGATTATGTTATACCATGCTCTAGGTGCTTTCTTAAGTCCATAGAGCGCTTTCTTCAACTTGTAAACTTTATATTTTTTACCTTCAACTTCATAACCTGGAGGCTACTACACGTAAATTTCTTTTCCTAGAATTTCATTCAAGAAGGCTGATTTGACATTCATCTCATATACTTTTCACTTGTTATGAGTTTTTGTGGCTAGAACTGCTCTTACAGTATCCAATTTTGCTATCAGAGCAATCATTTCTCCAAATTCTATTCTCGGTTGCTACAAGAATCCTTTTGCTATAAGTCTTGCTTTAAATCTGTCAATTTCACCTTTCTAATTCAACTTTGTCTTGTACACCCCCTTTACACCAATGAAGTTTTTATCCTTTGGTAAATTAACCAAATCTCATATATCATTCTTTTCAATAACTTCAATTTCTTCATCCATGACTCGCACCCAATTTTCATCTCTGATTGCTTCTTCAAACGAAGAAGGTTGGAATGATAACAATGCAAAATTTTAACTACCATCCAAATCATTATAAATATCTTTTAGACTTCTCATCTTTATCTTACCATTGCTTGATTCATTGCCTGATTGTCCACTGGGAGAATTTTGGTCCATTGATCTGCTTGAAGATCCATGATCCTTTGAAAATCTTGGAGTCCTTGTTGGTGTGACTCTGTTTGGTGTTTGCTCTTTTGATTCTTGATGCTCCTTATTTGCTACATCATCTTCTTTTGATCAGGAGCTTAGTATTTAGCTAAAAAATTAAAGTGCTCAGAAATGATTCAGACCCAAACGACTGGATAGATCTCGTCACCAGGATTTCAACGCAATTCATTTCATCAAAATCCGAGTTCATATGAGTGAGTTATGGTCTGTTGTTCGTTTTCCCAAATAGGTAAAAATTGTCCAGAACACTGACAGACTAATGACTTGGAAATCCAGTCAGCACGTCAAGAATCTTTAGGGAATATTCTCCAGTTTTCAGCCAGTGACACTGTGACAAGTGTCATCTCCAGATTCGTCAATGTTGCTTGGGGAAGTTGAATTTTTCCTCCTAGTCCTAAGTTGGAAATTTCTACTATGGTCGCTTATTTTTATATGGTGGAATTTTTTGGGCCAATAGAGAAGGGCCACATGGCGCAGCCGGAGGTTTCCACATGCCCCCCCCACCCCCCCCATGGCAAGGGTGTTTTGCATGACATTTTATTGCAAGGTTGAATTTGGGCATATAATTTTTATTTCCAAAGTCCCAAACCATAGTCTAATGGGCGCAATACAACATAAAATTTTGAACATATATATATATATATATATATATATATATATATATATATATAATCCAAAGTTTCAAAATATTGGATTGGGCATTGCATATTACACCCAAATTATATGGCGGGGTTGGGGTCGAACCCACGACCACCCACACGCAACAAATATGCCTTACCACTATACCATATACCGTAGACCTTACTTCATAAGGTTTCTAGTGCCTCATCAATTAATATGCAACAGAGTATGGGGGTTCGGAGGGAGCTAGCCCCGCGGGCCAGCGCCCTCCTACACATGACCGCGCGCGAAGAAAAATAGCAAAGCATTCTGGTGGGAGTTTAGGAAAAGTTTTAAATACGAGTTAAGTCGAGTTTATTATATGTTAATCTGTGGATTAGTGGCGTTAATCCATACTTTTCGGAAAAGTGCGGGTTAGCACTAAACACGCTTAACCCCACTTAACACCATACTTATCTTAACTTTAATCACACGTTTAACTTGGCGACGCCTTTGGCAGAGCTGCCAGATTCGACATACTTCGACATTTATGTTGAGATTCAACAATATGATGAGCTTAGTGAAAAGATTTGCCTTCACTAAGTGGGCCTGCAGGCTATTTTTGGCACAAATATATTTTTAGACTATGTCTATTTTTAGACATGGCGATCATATTTCAGAAGTTGCAGGATGCTATTTGTGGATGGTTGATCAAGTTGGAGAAATAGATGAAATTATATTTTTATAATATTGGGCGAAGTCTATTTATAGATCGTCGATCTAAAAATGGAAGTGTCGATTATTATTAGCTCTTAATAATAATCCAACAATAAACAACAACTTATTCTCTTGGAGCACTTAATTTTAGTGCACAGATTTGGAAAATCAGTGGGCTGAAAGAATTACACAATTCCTAGGGTTTACTAGTGGTTCATGCATGGAGGACTCAGTTAGAACTGAAGTGGCAAAGTTATGATAGAGTTGGAAGAGTAGTTCATGGATTTGTTATTCAGTTTAACTCAGTTAATGGACTTAAACTCAGTTGAGCTAGTTGTATCTAGTCTAACTGAATGATACACTAGTGAGAGTGGAGTGAATTAATTAGTCAATTAATTCACAAATAATAACTCATTAATCAACTGAACAATACAACAGTTAACTACAGTGCATGGCAGTTCCAGTGGAGACCCACTGGAGAGATAGGTGAAAGGGCAAGATGGATTATCTGTTGTGACTATAGTGATGCATTAATTGCATCACAAACACATTGGAGTTTTCAATGAGGATTGCGTAGTCAAGGCAAGGGTAATTAGAATTCATTCAGAGTGATTCTTCAGCAGGGATTGTGCAGTGGAGGCAGGCTATCAGGTGGCAAGAAATCAGTGCATGGATTTGCAGATTTCTTCTGATTAGTGTGTGACGATTAATTGTACTGAGAGCTTGATGTACTAAGCTTTGTATGAGATTGTTACATGATCTCCATGATACATAATATATGATAGTTGGGGTTTTCAGCTTCAGGCTTTCCCATTAAACAACTGTGTTATGTGCGATTGTTTTTATTGTTTCATGTGTTTGCAATTGAGTTTTTAAATTTCTGCAAAATATTAGCAGTGGAAGGATTCTGTATTTAGAAAGAAGTTAAATATTGTTAGATCAAGAGAATCTGGATATATATATGCATCTTATATATAATTTATACATGGTATCAGAGCAGTGTTAATTCTTGAATATTGCAGTTGTGAAGAATTGTTGAGTTTGTGCTAGTGGACAATTCGAATTTGCTACAGAAAATTCTTGGTGCGATAGTTGAGTATACATTGAAATGTCTTTCAATGGGTTGTGATTGGAGTATGCCCTTAATGGGAGCTTGAATTACATAGCCTGGAAGGAGAGGATGGAGTCGGTGCTGGAGGATAACAGACTGAAGGAGTTCATCAATAGCGATGTTCCTAAGCCGGGATCTAGCGATGCTGCATTACTTGACGCATGGAAAATGAAGATAGCAAAGAAAAGAAGAATTTTGTTGGAAGGTGTGAAGGACCATATTGTGTCCAGCCTTCACAGTAAAGCCACTCCATTTTTAATGTGGAAGGATTTGACAGATTTGTTCCAAATTAGCAGCGACTAGAGGAAGTTGGCACTGAAAGACAAGCTCAGAAAAATAAAAATGGAGAAGGGCGACAATATTAAAAAATATCTCACGAAGTTTGTCCACTGTAGGGATGAACTGGGAAGTGTGGGGATTACTGTTGATGATGAAGACTTGGTGAGCTTGGCTCTCCTTAGGCTTCCGAAGAGTTGGAATAGCAACGAAGACTCTATCAATGGACGGGAGAAACTGTCGGGATGGGAGCGACTTTGGTTAGATCTTGTGCAGGAGGAGGTAAGGCGAGGTACCAGGGATGGCTCTTCATCGAAGAATGAATATGAAGAGAATTGCACTTTGGTTTCCAAAGAAAGGAAAGGGAAGGGGAAGAAATTTCCTTCAAAATCTGATGATAAAGGCAAGAAGCAGGATTTTTCAAAAGTGAAGTGTTTTCACTGTCATGAACATGGGCATTTCGCCACTAACTACCCACAGAAGAAGAAGAACAAGAAGGTTGTTGGAGCTGCAGTTGGAGAGGCCTTAGCCTTGCAATTTGAACTTGATTTCTCTTTGATCGCATGCTTGGTTTCAAGCTATATGGGATCGGTATGGTATCTTGATAGGGGTGCATCTTTCCATATGACGGGAGACAAGGAGTTGTTTAGTGACTTGGAGGAGAAGGACCTCCAGATGCATATAGAGATGGGTGACAATGGTCGATACAGTGCGACCGGCATTGGGACAATTACCTTTGAGAGGGAGTTCGGCAATCCATTCTTGTTGAAGGATGTTATGCATGTTCCAGGTCTGAAGAATAACTTGGTATTGGTCGCAATGTTGGAAGACAAAGGTTATGATGTTGTTTTCAGTGAGGGAAAAGCCTTCCTTCAACATAAAACAACGGGTCAAACCAAGAGGATAGGGATTCGAGTTAAGAATCTATACAAGCTGGAGGTATATGGCTGCACTGCAATGGTGGGAAAAGCAGAAGAAGTGGTGAGCCGGGACGAGGGTGAATTATGGCATAGGAGATTGGGCCATCTTCACCATGGCGCTTTGAATATTTTGCAACAGATTTATACTGGACTTCCCAAGGGTACCCTTGCGCAGTCAGATCAGTGCAAGGGATGTACTATGGGTAAGTTTGTGAATACCACCTTTCATGAGAAGGAGAACTGTGCTTCGGTGATCGTGGAGAGAATTCACACAAACGTGTGTGGACCTTTCTCGGTTGCTTCAACAGAAAAACACAGGTATTATGTTATATTTGTTGATGACTATTCTTGTAGATGCTGGATATTATTCATGTAGAAGAAGAGCGAAACATTCTCAAAGTTCTGTGAGTTTAAAGCATTGGTGGAGAAGGAGTCGGGGAAGCAAGTGAAATCTCTACGAAGTGATAATGGTGGTGAATAAATCTTGGGCGAATTCAAAGACTTCTGTAGAAAAGATGGAATTCGAAGAGAACTCATAGCGCCTCATAACCCACATCAGAATGGGGTCACTAAGAGGAAGAAAAGAACGATCATGGGTGCTACACGAGTGATGCTGCATGACTAGGACCTATCGATGCACTTGTGGGAAGAAGAAAAAACACTGCAGTTTATGTGAAAAATCTTTGGAGTACTTGGCATGAGTACACCTGAAGAAGATTTTACTAGTAGGAAGCATGATATTTCTCATTTGAAGATTTTTGGCTCATCTGTTTACATTCATGTGACAAAGGATGCTAGGAAGAAGCTGGAGCTGACTGCAAAAGTTGGGATATTTGTGGGGTACACAGAAACACCCCATAATTATCATGTGTATTTTCCAGACAGTCGGATGACTGTAGTGCGATGGGATATAAAATTCAATGAGGTTAAATTCATGAAATTGTCGCTTGAGAGGGAGCTACACTTGCATGCAGAGGAGGAAATTATTTTTCCCAAAGATAAGCCTCTAGATGTGGATCAACCACAGGAGGAGATTCATGGAGTGGAGGAGTCCACTCATGCAGAACCAAACATCAGAAAAGGCAGAAAGCGTACCACAGAAGCTGAGAGACTGAAGCTTGATGCAGCACAGAATGTAGGAGTCCCTACATCACAACGCAGACAGAGACAGTCACCTGACCGATTTACTCAATATGTGGCTCTTATGAGCAAGTGTATCGTGACAGAGCCGTCTTCTTTTGAAGAAGCATTGCAGGAGCCCACATGGGTAGATGCCATGGTGGAGGAGTATGACTCCATTGTCAGAAACAGTGCTTGGGAGATTGTTCTAAGGCCGGTGCGAAAATCAGTTGTAGGATCAAGATGGATCTACAAGGTAAAGCAAGCTGCTGATGGGAGCGTCAAGAAGTATAAGGCAAGATTTGTTGCTCGGGGTTTCTCACAGATCGAGGTGATTGATTATGAAGAAACCTTTGCACCTGTCGCACGATATCCTTCCATAAGGACCATCCTTTATCTCTCAGCTTAGATGGGTTGGCACATTCATCAGATGGATGTGAATATTGTGTTCCTTAATGGGATAATTGAGGAAGAAGTGTACATTGAGCAGCCTGAAGGATTTGAGATCTTCAGCAGCGAGTCGCATGTGTGGAGGCTCAAAAGAGCATTGTATGGGCTGAAGCAAGCACCACGTGCTTGGTACACTCGGATCGAAAACTATTTCACTGGACTTGGCTTCACTAAGAGTGAGGCAGATGCAAACTTGTACCAAATTGTGGTGGAGGATAAGATTTTAATCATTGTTCTTTATGTTGACGATTTAATACTAACGAGTGATGAGCAGTTGATACACTCATGCAAGGTAGATCTTGCAAAGGAGTTTGAGATGAAGGATTTGGGCCTCCTTCATTATTTCCTTATATTGGAAATATGGCAGCGGGAAGGTGAATTGTTTGTGTCTCAAGGCAAGTATGCCCGGGAGATACTAGAGAAGTTTCACATGCAAGGCTGCAAGCCTATCGACACTCCTCTTCTAGAAAATTGGAGGAAAGAGGATGCTACATTGGCAGAGGTAGTGGATGCCATTGTTTATCGACAGTTGGTGGATTCGCTCATGTATTTAGTTAATACATGACCGAACATATGCTATGCGGTGAACCAGATTTCACAAGCGATGGTTAAGCCTACCAAGCTCTTTTGGAAGGCAGGAAAGCATGTCCTGAGATATCTCAGGGGCACATCTGAGTATGGCTTATGGTACAGATAGAAGGATGAGGTGAAGTTGCATGGCTTCACGGATGTAGATTGGGTAGGCAACCCAACAGATAGAAAGAGCACATCAGGAGGGATTTTCAGTATCATATCTACGACAGTTTCTTGATACAACAGGAAACAAATATCTATGGCACTCAGTTCAGCAGAAGCATAATACATGGCAGTAAGTCAAGCTACATGTGAGGCTATCTAGATGAGGAAGATCCTGGTCAGTTTGTTCGGTTCAAATTTAGATCCTACAGTGATACATTGTGATAATCAGAGTTGTATTAAACTATCGATTAATCCTATGTTTCATGATAGATCTAAACATATTGATATCTAGTATCATCATATCAGAGATTGTGTGCAACAAAAGATCACGTTGCTTTAGTACATTCCTACGGAATATCAGGATGCAGATATTTTGATGAAGGCGCTCACCAGGAGAAAATTTGAATACCATAGAGGCAGGATCAGGGTGAAGGATAATCCCTATCTTGTTGAGAGGGAGTGTTGATATTCAACAAGATGATGAGCTTAGTGAAAAGAGTCACCTTTACTAAGTGGGCCCGCAGGCTATTTTTGGCGCAAGTCTATTTTTAGACATGGTGATCATATTTCAGAAGTTTCAGGATGCTATTTTTGGATGGTTGATCAAGTTGGAAAAATATATGAAATTATTTTTTTAGAATATTGGCAAAGTATATTTATAGACCGTCGATCTAAAAATAGAAGTGTCAATTATTATTAGCTCTTAATAATAATCTGACAATAAATATCAACTTATTCTCTTGGAGCACTTAATTTTAGTGCACAGATTTGGCAAATCAGTGGGCTGAAGGAATTATGCAATTCCTAGGGTTTATTGGTGGTTCATGCATGGAGGAATCAGTTATAAATGAAGTGGCAAAGTTATGATATAGTTGGAAGAGTAGTTCATGGAGTTGTTATTCAGTTTAACTCAGTTAATGGAGTTAAACTCAGTTGAGCTAGTTGTATCTAGTCTAACTGAATGATACAATAGTGAGAGTGGAGTGAATTAATTATTTAATTAATTCATAAATAATAACTTATTAATCAACTGAACAATACAACAATTAACTACAGTGCATGAGAGTTCCAGTGGAGACCCAGTGGAGAGATAGGTGAAAGGGCAAGATGGAATATCTGTTGTGACTATAGTGATGCATTTATTGCATCACACACACATTGGAGTTGCCAATGAGGATTGCGCAGTCAATGCAAGGTTAATTTGAATTCATTCAAAGCGATTATTCAGCAGGGATTGCGCAGTGGAGGCAGACTATCAGGTGGCAAGAAATCAGTGCATGGATTTGCAAATTTCTTCTGATTAGTGTGTGACGATTGATTGTACTGAGAGCTTGATGTACTAAGATTTGTATGAGATTGTTACATGATATCCATGATACATAATATATGATAGTTTGGGTTTTTATCTTCAGGATTTCCCGTTAAACAACTGTGTTATGTGCGATTGTTTTTATTGCTTCATGTGTTTGCAATTGAGTTTTACAATTTCCGCAAAATATTAACAGTGGAAGGATTCTGTATTTAGCAAGAAGTTAAATATTTTTAGATTAGGAGAATCTGGATATATGCATGCATGTTGTATAAAATTTCTACAATTTAGTGGATATAACTGGTGGACCTCCATAATTAGTGGAGAAAAACTAGGAAAAATTTGTTTTGCCATAACTGAGACAATTTTCAACCATTTTTTGCTCAGGAAGAGTCATTCTTGGGAGATTTTGATGTTTTGGAGCCATTGGAGCAGGTTGTAGAGTCAACAGGAGATTGTAAACAACAATTTTTCACAATTTAAGCTAATACAAAGGCCCACACTCTGAATCTGGACCAAGGAGATGTAGCCCAGGAGGGATGAACTCCTTCATCAAAAACTTGTGTATTTGTCTCTGTTATTTGTGCTTGCTGTGTTTTATTATGCTATTGTTCAACATTAAGTTTCCATGCTTTTAATTTCATAAAGTACACTTAATCTCATCAATTTTAATGAATTGTCACTCATAAGCACATGTAGAAACCCTTGTATGATAAGCAAACCAAAGAACTTTCATGTTAATTTTGAAACTTATATTAGCAAAAAATTAAATAAAAATAAATTTGAGATCAAGTTGGTATCAGAGCACAAGGTTTATAAAGTTTCATTGCTTTCTTTTCTTGAGATTGTGGAAGAAGGGTTTTAATAGTTTCAATTTTGTGATGCTTACAAGGTTGAAGTTGCAGAGAGAGAAGGGAAGCTATTGGTTGTTAGTCCTAAGATTAGGACAAGGAAAAAGAGAGATGGGAAAGCATTATATTCACCCAAATTTCTACTCAAAGCTGCACTTGAAGCACCTCAAGTTCCATCTCCAGCAGATGAGATTGAAGAGGTACAAATTGCACAAGAAGCTGAAGTGATTGAAGAGGTACAAGCATCAAAGGGTGAGCTTGAATCCTTAGCCATTATGTCAATATTTGGAGAGGCTCACGGAAATTTAGAAGAAGAGGATGTCAAGAGAGATTTCAAAGACATACAAAGAATGGTTAGTATCATGTTTAATGCATTCACTGCAGAAAGAGCAGGAGAAGGTTTTAAGCCTCCACATGGAGAAGGATCTTCAGATGGTAAGAATAATGGAGAGAAGAGTTCGAAAGGTAGTGGAGGAAAGCCACATCCATCTCCACCATCCTCATCCTCATCATCTTCATCGACATCTTCATCTTCCACATCCACCACAAAAACCACCACACTCATTCCAAAATCCAAAAAGGAAAAAATCCATTACTAAAGTTGGACATTAAGTTTGAACTTCCAATGTACAATGGTGTGGTAAACACAGAGAAGTTAGAAAATTAGATCCTTCAATTGGAAGTATACTACAGAATTCAGAATCTACAAGAGAACAACATAAAGATCTAGTTGTCTTCATTAAGGCTAGAAGGAGCAACACTTGTTTGGTGGGAGGCAAAGATTCAATAGGAAATGGGAATTCATGATAAGATATCCATTTCTTGGGTTGAATTCATTTGTTCCATTAAAATACAGTTTTATCCATTAGCCTATATGCAAAAAGTGATAATGAGTTGGAAAAACTTTAGGCAACTCAAAGGCCAAATTGTTTAAGAGTACACTCAGGAGTTTAGAAAGAGGGCTTTGTTGTTAGGAGTAAACTTGAATTCACAAGATACACTCTTGAAATATATTGGGGGTTTACATTCCTACTTTAAACATACTATCCCTATGTTTAACCCGAGAAACTTAGATGAAGTATGTGTGAAAGCCACACATCTTGAAGCAACGGGAACGAACATTTAGGAAGAGGGTAGTAAGAAGAAGCCATTCAAGGGTAAGAGAAAAGAGAAGGGAGGAAAATGGAAGGGAAAGAAGAATGCAAGCATCAAGAAAGAAGGGGAGAAAACTGCATGCAAACATTGTTCCAAAGAGGGGCATGATGAAGCCCACTGTTGGAAACTACATCCTGAACTAAGGCCAAAGAAACCAAATAACAAAGGGAAACAAAATATGACTGCCACCACACAACAAGATCTTGGATCTGATTCAGGAGATGAGACCAATATTGTAGCCATGGTTAACAAAGGAAAGGAAGCCATAGCAAGCACTAGTTCCTCAAATAGTCACAACAACACTCCAAATGAAGACATAAGGATATAATTGTTCCATGTTAGAGTGATTTAAAATCATACAAATATTGATGCATTGTTTGATAGTGGGCCACAAGAAAACCTGATTTCAGAAGACTTAGTCAAAAAGCTTAACCTTGAAACCGTACCACACCATAAACCATACCATTTGGGTTGGATAGTTAAGAATGACAATTTACAGGTTGCAAGGAAGTGCATATTTAGATTTTCTATTACTACAAACTTTGTTGATGAAGTTGAGTTAGATGTGGTTCCACTTGACATTTCTGGGATTATCTTGGGAATTCCATATTTGTATGACAAGAAAGCAGTGTTTTATCTCTATGAGAACAAATATCATTTGCTTAAGTGATCTGAAAATGGGTTGGATAACTTGTTTATCTATTTCAAGAACCTCCCATTCAGTTAACAAATAAATGATCTAGCTTATACTTGACAATTTGCGGAATTTATGCTTGAAAGAGGTGTATAATTTTGAACTGTTTAGGTGTCTTAAGTTCATTTGTTCCTGCTGAAATTTAACATGTATAATAGCAACATAATTCAGCAATAAAATATTCACACACAACAGCAAAATTAATCTAGGAGTTCACCCGAATATCGTGGGCCACGTCTCCTTTGAGCTTTGTCATCTTGAATTGGCTCTTTGGGATTATGGTAATGTTTATTTTACAAGTTCCAAACTTAACTCCAATGGATATTGAACTGATACAAATGGTTCATAATACCATCTAAATCCATTTCATGGTTGTCATCACTCTGCAAACAGCTTTAGGCTCCTTTAGACACAATTCCTTCTGTCGGTGCACTGAGCTACATTGAGATAAAATATGCCACTAAATCCTTCAGAATTCTTCCTCTATCCCTAAAACCACACCTGTTTTATCCAGCCCACATCAAACACCAAATATCGACTGATAATTTGCTCAAAACAAGCACTGCATCCCAAAACTAGGCCTTCCTCCACAGTTTGCCCAGGGCTGCCCAAAACTTCCATTCAGCTTCTCGAGCTCTAGAAGTCATCCAATGGATTTGAAAACCCATTAATTGGATTCATAAAGCAAAAATTAGTCAGGATAGATTATTTTTTCATCAAAAATGGCCTTTGGTTGCTCCGGTTTCGCCTCCAACACTTGTCGGCACCCCTTGGCACTAGGGTCACTGAAAAATTCTCTTCTGGGTTCTTGACCTCTAGAAGTCCTCCTAATATTTTTAGACCTCCATCAATGGATTCATAATTCTGTTTACAGTCAAGAATGACTATTGGTTCATTGCATATGGTCTCTAGCTGCTTTGGCTAGGCCCGGAACCGCTGCAGGCAAAAGCTGGCACTGATGGCCCCTGGAAATTTATTGAATATTTTCAGCTTTCTAAAGTTCTCTACAAAGATCTGAAAAAAATCTCATCAGATTTATAACATCTGAATTATCCAAATTTGACTATTGGATCTCTGCAAAAGGCCTCTAGCTCCCCTGGCTAGGCCTCAAAATGTTGCTGCCTCCTAGTGGCCCTAGTGGCCCCTTGAACTTCATTGATGCAAAAAACTGCTTAGAATCTCTCTTATGGCTCTTAAACCTACTCCATTGAGTCTAAAATTTTGGAGATATTCGAAATTGACTATTGGCACTCCAAAATTGGTTCACCATAGCTCAAGATAGAGCCAAAACCAATTTTGCCCAGTAACCCCTACATCAACTCCACCAAAACTGGAGCACTGGAGTTAACTTAAGTTAAAATTAATGGAAAGCCCTAAACTTAGGGTGCCTCTCCAAATCCCTCCATATAAACCATTTGCACTAACCTTGATGGTTAAGGGGAACGGATAATGTGGGCACATGACCCAAAATATTCACAGTCAAATTTAATGTTGGAGTTAACAACTCCGAACTCATCGACATTTTCAAACCGTGGCATTACTGTCATATGAACGGTTTTTCCAATTTAAAGGCTGTATAAAAATTATCCACTACGGTCAAAGTGGGGCTTAAGCCCATGGTATTAGTCTTATGGCCACATGCGAGAGGGGCTGGCCCTCGGGGCTGGCCCTCCAGTCCCCCAAACCCTAATGTTTGCCAAAATAAATATTAACTGCGCACTATAATTTGTAAGTACTACATGGTAGTCGAGCGGTAAGACTCAGGTGTGTGTGTGCAGAGATCATGCTTTCTATTCCAGGGAAGGCCCAAAATTTTTACTGAACCATACCTGGGCCACGTGGCGGCATTCCATTGGCTACAAAAAAATAAAGTCAAACAGTTTCCCATTCAAACTGCACCACTTGTCAAACACAGATTGGAACGAATGGAATATTCCAGGGAATATTTTGAGGAATATTCCCTGGAATATTCTCCTTTTAATTTTCCAAATTGCCAAGTCAAACTTGGTCAAAGTCTAGTTTTTGCAGTTTACTGGACTTTTCAAACTGCGATAACTTCTTCATACGATGTTGGTTTTTCGAACTATTCATGACATCGAAATCTCAATGAAGAGACCTTTCCAGTCGCTCAAGTTTGACACTCTTTTGAACACTTTTATTTTTTAGCTATTATTCTAGTCCTTGGTCTAGTTCTGATCACACCTCCCCATTAGGAATATTTTGGAACCCAAAATACTGATATACTAATCTGTATAGTAGATGAGAGTACAACACCCTCTTCTCTTCAGCCTCCAAACACTTGCCTTGCATGGCTAGTGACTTTGAACCACAACTAGAAAACAATTGACACTTCCCTTCCTGGATGTGCTTGTCCTCCTGTCTAGAACCATCTTTCTTGCACTCACTCATAAATTTCTGGCGAGAAATTTGCATAAGGTAGCTAAACATCACTGTCTTGGTCATTGATCCAAGGTGGCTCAAACAAATGAGAGATTACAACATAAAATACATGCATACAACAAAATTTTGCATATGTACAAAAGAGTATGTCTTACTGTGTTAAGAAGTCCATCCACTTCTTACTAGGCCACTTCCATGGTGACTTTTGCTGCTGCAAATATTCTTCATGTGAAACATCCATTCTCACATCAATAATGGAATCCTTGGTTCTAATTTCACCAATCTTTCTTTCCTCTTGCTGCATATGCTTGGGACGATTAGTTGGATGCAATGTCCAACAATGGGAGACAACATGTCCCCTCTTCTGGCAATATGTGCAAATATTTTGCACCTTATTTGAAAGTTGCCTTTGCTTCTTGTGATTCCAGTATGCTTTCTTCTTCATCCAGCATATCGAAACATCATGGTTAAATCGACCACAATGTGTACATCAAATATTTCTTCCATTTAAGCATGCAAAATTATCATGCCTTGAAGAAACACAATCAAATTGATCATGGGAAGATTTATACCTCTTGTGCTACTTTGCATGTTCATCCTTCTTGCCTTCATGAGGAGATGAACTACTAGAGGCTCCAGATTTCATTTGCAAACTAGCATCATCGTTCTTGTCTTGAAAACCGTCCGAACTCACATGCTCGCCATAAGCGTTGCATGTCTACAATTTTTTTGGTGAAAAAAAGGCTTAAAGTAATGGCAATCAAATTGATAGCAAACCTGACATGCTTGCATATTAGAAATTGGAACAAAGGTTCTCTTTGAAGTTGCCTCACATGCCTTCATGGCTTTGGAGTCTTCACCATTAAATTACACATAACCAAGACCAAGATTCTTGGGTCATTCCTCAACCAAAATAGGTTCAACCATGCCTTGTGCATGCTTGCCTAAACCCTTGCCTTCATAGCCCATTTTAAACATGAACTTGGACCCTATACCTCTCGTGTGCTTTTTGAAAGAACCAACACATCTTTCTAATGAGGAAACTAAAGACAAATTAGAGTGGATTACCTCTTCCTCACGCATGTTCTTCGTCAAATCCTCTTGAGCTTTATGGAGCTACATCTCCATATCATGCAAGCAATTGCTCACGAAGTTCAGTGTTTTCTCTTCTATCTTCAAACAGAATCTGCACCATGTCCTTTAATATAATAAAGTCACGCTTCATATCTTCATTGAAGAATCTTGTGAAGGAGGAAACCTCACTTGTATAAGTTGACATTATGGTGTCAATGAACAAAAGTAAAGTCAACAAAGTTCACAAAGCTTTGAAAACAAATGATAAAGCTTTTGAACGAAAAAGGTTGTAGAGACAAGATTTTATTCAAGCAGCCAAACAACAAACACCTTTTATGCTTCAAGGGTTGTCTTGAGGTCATTTGGGTAAGGAATATGCTTTCAGCCCTCTCTTCCTTCTTATCCTCTTCTGGACTTAGCTATCAGTAGCTCTTCCTTCACCTCCAACAAATTGAAACAACAGTCAGTTTGCAAACAGTAAAACAGTCAATATTTTGCACTGTTTAAACACCTTTCAAGTTATACTAGGAAGCTATTGCTATGTCAATCAAGCAACCAAGTGCTTTGATACCAACCTGATCTGAAAATGGGTTGGATAATTTTTTTATGTATTTCAAGAACCTCCCATTCAATTAACAAATAAATGATCTAGCTTATACTTGACAATTTGCGGAATTTATGCTTGAAAGAGGTGTATAATTTTTAATTGTTTAAGTGTCTTAAGTTCATGTGTTCTTGCTGAAATTTAACATGTATAACAAAAACATAATGCATCAATAAAACATTCACACACAACAACAAAATTAATCTAGGAGTTCACTCAAATATCGTGGGCTATGTCTCCTTTGAGCTTTGTCATCTTGACTTGGCTCTTTGGGATTATGGTAATGTTTCCTTTACAAGTTCCAAACTTAACTCCAATGGATACTTAACTGATCCAAAGGGCTTATAATACCATCTACATCCCTTTCATGGTTTTCATCACTCTGCAAACAACTTTAGGCTCCTTTAGACACGATTCCTTTTTTCGGTGCATTGATCTACACTGAGCTAAACTATGGCACTAACTCCTTCAGAATTCTTCCTTTGTCCCTGAAACCACACCTTTTGTATCCAAAACACATCAGACACCAAATATCAACCGATAATTTTCTCAAAACGAGCACTGCATCCCCAAACTAGGCCTTCCTCTACGGTTTGCCCAGGGCTGCCCAAAACTTCCATTCAGTTTCTCGAGCTCTAGAAGTCATCCAATGGTTTTAAAACCCATTCATTGGATTCATAATGCCAAAATTAGTTAGGATAGACTATGTTTTCATCAAAAATGGCCTCCGGCTGCTTTGGTTTTTCCTCCAACACCTGTCGGCACCCCTTGGCACTAGGGTCACTGAAAACTTATCTACTGGGTTCTAGACATCTATAAGTCCTCCTAAGCTTCTACAACCTCCATCAATGGATTCAGAATTCTATTTACATTCAATAATGACTATTGGTTCGCTGCATATGATCTCTAGTTTCTCTGGCTAGGCCCTGAACTACTGTTGGCAGAAGATGACACTAATGGCCCCTGGAACTTTACTGAAGCTTTTTGGATTTCTAAATTTATCTATAGGCTCTGCAAACCATCTCATCAGATTTAGAACATGTGAATTATCCAAATTTTACTATTGGATCTCTGCAAAAGGCCTCTAGCTCCCCTAGGTAGGCCTCAAACTATTGTGCCTCCTAGTGGCCCCTTGAATTTAAAGACCTACTTAGAAGCTCTTTGATGGCTCTTCAACATGCTCCATTGAGTCTAGAATGTTGGATATAGTCGAAATTGACTATTGGCACTCCAAAATTAGTTCACCCTAGCTCAAGATAGAGCCAAAACCAATTTTTCCCAGTAACCCCTACATCAACTCCACCAAAACTGGAGCACTGGAGTTAAGTTAAGTTAAAATTAATGGAAAGCCCTAAAATTAGGGCGCCGCTCCAAATATTGCAATATAAACCATTTTCACTAACCTTGATGGTTAAGGGGAGCGGATAATGTGGGCACATGGCTCAGAATCTTCATAATCAAATTTAATGTTAGAGTTAACAACTCCGAACCTATCGGAATTTTCAAACCGTGGCATTACTGTCATATGAACGGTTTTTTCCCATTTAGCGGGTGTATAAAATTTATCCACTGTGGTTAGAGTGGGGCTTAAGCCCACAATATTATCGTTATGGCCACATGCAGGAGGGGTTGGCCCCTTCGAACCCCCAAACCATAATGTTTGCCAAAATAAATATTAACTGTGCACTATGATTTGTAAGTACTACATGGTAGCCGAGCGGTAAGACTTGGGCGTGTGTGCGCAGAGGTCATGCATTCGATTTAGGGGAAGACCCAAAATTTTTATTGAACCAGATCTGGGCCACGTGGAGGCCTCCGAGTCTGCCATGTGGTGGTCTTCCATTGACTACAAAAAAACCAAATTCAAATAGTTTCCTATTCAAACTGCGCCACTTGTCAAACACATATGGGACCGAATGGAATATTCTAAGGAATATGTTAGCCAGCTATAAAATTTGTTATATCAAATGCTGGCTAAATCATTTTTGGAGCCTTCAAGAAACAAGTTTTACTGCTAAAATTTTTTATCCCTTGAAGACTCTTGAAGGCCTCATGCCTCTGTCCAAAATATTCCCTACTGTGCCCATTTTACACTTTGGAATTCTATTGATTTCATGAGAAAAGACTGCTGCAAAATCCCTTTTTCCCCCTCCTCCATCTAAAACTAACCTTCATTTTGCTCCCCTTTCATTCCTATAAACTTCCTCTACTTTCATTTTCCCTTATTCCCCTTTCATAAAATCCCCTTTCACAGAGTTTAAAACTACTTTTGAACTTTGCCCGAACCCTCAAAACCCTTGGAAAAAATTGAAAATTTTCATAAAAATACCGTTTTATGTTGCAGACTTAAGCCCCTTGGGCTAAGTCCTAAACCACTTCCCCATCATATGCCCTGGTGTTGGAACCATGCGCTAGACCCATCGAGTGCTTATCGCATCGGAGTTTTCCTTTGGGAGAATTTTTGAATGTTCTTTCCCCCACCTCCGATTGCGATGGCCCGATCACGCAATCCAATGGCCACGCTCCTCCCCACACCCTCTGAAGCAGTAAAACCAGATAACACAGGATTTTATAATGTTGTTTTTTATTGTGTAGGTGTTTAATGGTGTTGCCTGTAGGAGCTGCGAACCTAGTCCAAAGGAAGAAACATGCTTATAGTAGAAATAAATCGGAAATGAGTTAATGGAGCCACAGTTCCGAGGTTTGAACCTAGAGTTTGATGGGCCGGAGCAAATACAACGAATTGCGTTAGCCTCGGGTTAACCCCACGGTCAATCACTGTACAAAATCGGAGCAGTTTTTATCGCACCACCTTTGAAAGGAAAGTTGTATTCCTCGTTTGGACGTGATCAATGCCACAGGCCAACATGTGGCCTTGAGCAGTTTGGAGATACCGCCCTCCCCGGGCGTTAAATATCGACTGTGAGCTCAGCGCAATATCGGCGTACGCCGTCCGATCTGAGGCTGGCTCATCGGATGGTGATCGCGCTCAAAAGAAGCTCAGGGGATAAATTAAGGTATGGCGTGACCCATGGCCCACAGTCAAATTTCCCAGTGGTCCCCGATGCCTAGTCAGCATACACATCAGCGCATACGCGACAGCAACTGATTGGAGCGAGCCTTGTTTGTTTGCTCATATGGTCGTGAAATCCGGACCCAGGGAGATTTATAGGGTGGATTTCATAGGGATTTCGGGTCACAAACACCTTGACGCCAGCAGGCCCCAAAACGGACCCGGGGATATTTATAGGGCATATTTCATAGGGATTTCGGGTCACAAACACCTTGACGCCAGCAGGCCCCAAAACGGACCCGGGGAGATTTATAGGGCAGATTTCATAGGGATTTCGGGTCACAAACACCTTGACGTCAGCAAGTCCCTTTTGTGACCCGAAATGGTTATACATCTTGGTTTTATCAAAATTTTTGGAGTCCGGATATATTATTTGATAAACGGTGATTATATGGTTTTTCCATTGTGTCGAAGAAAAAGCCGAAGGCTGGGGTTTCAATTCTCGCGCCTTCGATTTATTAAAGGAAGCCATCTATGGGTTCAAATTTCCATGCCTCGTCAATACTCCAAAGGCCCTGATGCCTCACGATCCCTGCACAACACTGCACACCAACAAAACACAGTGAACCAATCAAAAATCAAAGAGTATCAGTGTCGAAGACAGAAACGCACCAGAACAGAAGATTGAAGACAGATCTGGGGGGATTACAGCTAAGATTGATTATCAAAAGCCTAATCCTTCCAATTAAGACACAGTTAAAGGAAAATCCTAAGTGTTTATCAGACAGAAAGCCTCCACCGCCACATATGAGGAAAATTGATTCCTCCCAGCTACCACAGTGCCACCTGTGCCTCAAAGCATTCAAACAGAGGCCGAAGTTATTGATCAAGATCAGATATTTGCCTCAGTGTAGCCAGAGAGTTAATTCTGCAAGTAAAATTAATAACAAAAGATCAGCAGAGTTACTTTAACATTACATAGAGCCTCAAAAGTCAATAAGAGCTCCCACTGAGCTTAATTATAAATGAAAAACATTAATACAGACAGAACACCTGTAAACTTCTTCATCGAGCCTCCCAAAGGCCGAGAAGCCATTAAGTCTGTATTAATTATCTTTGGAGATATTTTATCAGATCTCACCTCCTCATTCTTCTATAAATACTACTGGAGAAGATGAGAGAGGGGTTGGTTGCAGAACTTTGAAATATACTTGAGCTGAAAGTTCTGATTGTAAATAGTGTTCACTGGCTCTTGAAGCTCTGCTTGTGATAGATAAGTTAGTCTAGGAAGTGTAGATGATTGCTAAGCTAAAGCATTGTACTTAAAGTTGTAACTGGTTTGAAGCATCAATACAAGCTGATTTATGGGATCCTGGTCTATGTCGATGGTGATGTTATTTATTATTGTAAATTGTTATTTTATTTTTGTTTTCACTGTGTTCATCTTCTCTTATAAAGAACAACATGCATAGAGTTAGGACCTACTGTATATCAGTACCCTTCTCTGACTGAAAATATTTATCTACATGTTTTCTTCCAAATATGTATTATTCAGGAATGATTTAATTCAGTTTAAGCATAGGAATGCTGGCGTTACCTCGTCCTATTGCCTTAGCTAATTGTTATTCTTAAATGTTATTTTCAGTATATGTTAAGTAGAGATGAACTAAGGAAGATATGGTGTGCCCTGGTCCTAGTTTTATCCCCAAATACTGTCTGAATATTTCCCTTGGAATGTGTTGAAATCTGGCTAGTGTTGAAACTCTTACCAGATCTTAGGCCATTTTTTGTTATCTTTGTGTTTGTCTTGAAAGTTACCAAGTAGAGAAGAGCTAGGAGAGGATTTTTGGTGAGCCCGGCCCGCTAGTTTCTACTCCAACAGTTGCCTTCAAGTTTCCCTTTGTTTTAAAAATATTTTTCTATTGAAAGTGCATCAAAAGCAGGCTAGTTTAGAAGTACTTGCCTGATCTTATGCTTCTCTTTGTTCTTCATCTGTTTAATTCCCCTTCTTATTGTTTCATTTCATTCCATAAATCAAACTTTGAAGAGATCCTTGGACATAGATGACTTTCCCCATAGACCACTCTTGCCCCTTGTTGTTTCAATTAAACCCTATTATGACTCCATAGCCCAATGGACTAAAACTTGCAATTATCTATCTTCTTGGCCAAAGCTTGTTCTATTTGCTTGCAACTTCACACCTTTGAAACTCTTTGCATTTAGAACTTTCCACCTCAAATAATAATCATGCTCAACCATCCAAAAACAAAACAAAACCCTCGGCCTTCATAACTAGCCTAATATCATTACCCAAGACTTCAAAGACAAATCCATATTTGCAATTATTGGAGAGAACCCTCTCCGGATTCAAGAGGGCTAGATCCTAGAATCCCAAAGTGGTTGAAATAATGTTCTCCTTGTAGTCGGAATTTTGCTAATCTTGCTGATTATAGGGTGCTAACATTTCTGGCGACCATACTGGGGATCTGAATCGAACCTAATTGTAATCTCTGGTTCCCCTTAAAATTTCATACAAACATTGTGAGTTAAAAGAAGCCTTTTCAAGCACTACCAAGTAATGGTAATCATGATAAAACTTGTTTGAATCAGTCACAAACTAGGTAAACCCTAGGGTTCTCACAAGAGTTTATCTAACCTTGAAAAATCAGCTGGCTTAGCAATAAGAGTAGACTATCTTTGTCTCATAACCGTAGCTAAGTTTTGAAACAGATTTAGGACACTCTTAGAAACCTCACAACTGAAATATAACTCAGAAAACACCAAAATATTTCAGATTGGTATCCAATAAACATGGTAGTGGACCATAAAACATTTTACCTTTGAAAAAGAGCTAAAAAATTCCACTTGGCAACTCCACAATCCTCAACAGACCTTAAGACTCCACTGGGAAGAACCCTTATCATTTTAATATCATTCAAACTCAGTTAGAGGACTGTAGGATTAAAATTTGTGTAAACAGATTAGTTGACCTTTCAAAGACCGTCATACCTAGTTGAAATTTTGTTGTTTATTTGGGTCTGAAAAACACAACATAGTGGCTCCTAGAAAGATTCATACTAGAGCCTATCCTGACCCTGATCCACCTGAGATAGTTGATAACCCAGAAAGTATCCTTAGGAAGTCTCTTAGGATTCAATTATCAACTGTTTTCAGATCACCCTTGAGAGCTAATTCAGTTCCTGAAAATCTTTCAACTCTACAACAATCACAAGTTGACTTAGTAAATCCTTTTAGAACTAGGTCATTTGATGATATAACTCAGCTAGATTTTGAGTCTTCACTTTCATCTCTTGAAACAAGTGAACATCATGGTAGTAGAGAAACAACACCTCCTGATTTACATTTCCTTCACAACTTAGGTGTCTCTCATCCAAGATAAGCTCAGCAATCTACTCCTGGTCCATCCACTTCCGCTCACCCTACATCCACTGTTCAAACCACTCCATTCCAGCCCACTTTTCCTTTTGTTAATCCACCTCTTGTGAATCAACCCCCACCACATACCATAGCAGCAGTCGTTTCACATAAAAATCTGCAGGGACAAGAGAAGCCTATTGCATTATTTAGCAAGGCATTGAGGGATGCCCCTCTGAAATATAACATTGTAGGTTTTAACCCTGAACATAAATTATCTACACACGAATCTTATAACAGAAAATAAACAATAGCGAGAGCATAAAACATAAAACAGATAGACACAGAGATTTTCCCCTGGATCCCAAATTGGGACGACCAGCTTGATTTTTCATTATATTCCTTTTAGTGTTACAACACATATATATACATGCCGAAGCATACATAAACCCCAATCCATTAACCCTGGATTAGAACATAACCGTAGTTACCTTGACCGGATCTACAAAATACTAGGGGCCAAAAACCATCGTACCCCAAAACCATGTGCAAAATCATGCACAAAACATGGGTGGGTCCACACACCAAACAAATTTTCACCGGAGCGCTGCCTCGGACCCCAACAGTGGGGGCTGACTCCCCCATTGTGACCCCCCTGTTGTGCCCGACGCAACGTACAGTGCGTGGGGCTAGTCGTGGAAAGAATATAACACATACCCCACATTCTCCCACTTGTTGTTTTCTTTCCACAGGGGGCCACAGGAGAGCTTAGTCATTGGGCCAATTGTTCAACACCATTGTTTCTCCACACCAAGAGAACTTCTGAGTGCTCACAGACTTCGTCAATGCATATGCAACATTCTTCAAAGTGCCCACATTTACCAGCAACACCCTTTTAGTCTCAACCATATCTCTAACAAAGTGATATTGAACATCAATGTGCTTTGTCTTTGAATGGTAAGCAGGGTTCTTAGCCAAGAAAATTGCACTTTGGCTATCACAGTCTATCCTTATAGCTTGCTGTACCAACCCCATACTTGAACACAATCTTTGCAACCAAATGGATTCCTTGCTTGCATGAGTGGCTACTATGTATTCTGCCTCTGTAGTTGAAAGAGCCACTACAGACTGTCTTTTACTCATCCAACTGACTGCGCCTCCAAATAGGCTAAACACATACCCACTTGTAGATCTTATTTGGTCCAGATCTCCAGCCCAGTCTGCATCAACAAAACCATGAATGTCAAACATTCTTTCCAATCCTGGTCTTCCCTGGTAGCACAAGCCATAATCACTAGTGCCACGTAAATATCTGAAAACCCGCTTCACTGCTGTCCAATGCTCCTTCCCTAGGTTTGACATAAACCTACTCAATACTCCCACTGCATGTGCAATGTCTGGTCTATTACAGACCATTGCATACATCAGGCTACCCACTGCACTTGCATATGGAACAAGGGACATATCCTCCTCTTCTTCTTGTGTCTTGGGACATTGTTTAGAAGATAGCTTTACACCTACAGGAATAGGAACATTCACCGCTTTACTATCCTTCATATTGAACCTCTGCAATATAGTCTCGACATACTTCCTCTGGTTTAACCAGAGCTTCCTCTTTGCTCGATCTCTCTTAATTTCCATGCCCAAAATATAGTTTGCAGCACCAAGATCCTTCATGTCGAATTTGGAGAACATTTGGGTCTTCAAATCTTGGATAATTTCTTTGTCATTTCCAATCAACAACATATCATCCACATACAAGACCAAATAAATAACACGGTCACCAGTTAATTTAAAATAAACACAGTGATCTTCCTTGCTTCTTGTGAAGCCAAGTCCACGTATATAGGTATCAAATTTCTGATACCACATCCTTGGTGACTGTTTTAACCCATACAGAGACTTCTTCAACCTGCATACCAGTTCTTTCTTACCCTTCACCATAAAGCCTTCAGGTTGCTTCATGTATATCTCCTCTTCTAGATCCCCATGAAGAAATGATGTCTTCACATCCATCTGTTCTATCTCAAAATCAAATGCAGCAGCAACAGATAAAAGTAATATAATAGAAGTAACTTTGGCAACAGGAGAAAAAATATCACCAAAATCAATTCCCGACACCTGGGAATAATTTTTTTCTACCAACTGAGCTTTGTATTTCTCCACCTTGCCTTCTACATTCATCTTCTTTTTAAACACCCATTTTCTCCCGATGGGCTTCCTTCCAGCCGGCAACTCCACCAGATACCATGCCTCATTTTTGTGCAAGGATGCCATTTCATCAACCATGGCCTCCTTCTAGAGTTTTCCATCCTCTGAATCTACCGCCTCCCTGACAGTTTTGGATTCATCATCGGTTATATTTAAGGCAAAACCTGAACAGAAAGAAGATGGAATATACCTTTATGGTTGCCTTCTTTCCCGAACTGATCTTCTCAAAGCTGGAGTTTGTGGCTCTTCATCTTCTGAGTCTTCTTCTGTTGTAGAGTCTGATTCATCCTCCTTTAGCTCAAACTCTATCTTCTCAGGTTCCTTTGGTAGGACTTCATGTGTAACAACATCTTTCACCTCTCTAAACACCACATCTCGTTTGTACACAACCTTCCTTGTTTCTGGGTTCCAAAGCTTGTAACCCTTTAAACCATCCTTATACCCAATAAAGATGCACCTTTCAGATTTATTATCCAACTTGGTCCTTTTCTACTTTGGAACATGTACATATGCATCACATACAAATACCCTTAGATGTGAAAGAGAGGGTTTCTTACCATTCCATACCTCATGTGGAGTCTTATCCTCCAACGCTGATGAAGGTGATCTGTTAACTAAGTAACATGCAGTCTCCACTGCCTATGCCCAGAATTATTGTCCTAACCTAGTACCACAGAGCATGCTTCTTGCCTTTTCCATCAGCATTCTGTTCATTCTTTCTGCAACTCCATTTTGCTGAGGTGTGTATGGAGTAGTCTTCTGCCGTGCTATACCACACTTCTTACAGAACTCTTCAAATTCCTTCTTGCAGAACTCCCCACCATTATATGTCCTCAATGCCTTTATCTTCTTCTCTGTCTGGTTTTCCACCAGAGCCTTAAATTCTTTAAATTTGTCAAAGACTTCAGATTTCTTCCTCAAGAAATATATCCATGTATTCCTTGAGAAGTCATCTATGAATGAAACATAGTACACGGACTTTCCCAGTGATGGAACTGACACAGGCCCAAACACATCACTGTGCACAAGTTCTAATATCTTGTTTGCCCTCTTAGCACCAGAAGGAAAACTCACCCGATTCTGCTTCCCATATACAAAATGTTCACAGAAATCGAAATCCAGAGAACAATTAGACATACCTTCTACCATACCATCTCTATGCAGTATCCGAAGGCCCTTCTCTCCAATATGTCCAAGCCTTTGATGCCATAGCATGTTCTTTTCTCCAGAGACAGCTAGGCTTTCCGTCCCACTTTCAGGAACCACAGAACTGTTACACCCATCAATAATAGTGCTACCTTGTAGCTTGTACATAGTTCCAGTCCGAACTCCCCGCATTAATACCAGTGCTCCCCGAACCATCTTGCAGGCATCTTTCTCGAACACTGTTTTTACACCTGCATCATCCATCTTGCTTACAGAAATCAAATTTCTAGCCAATGCAGGAATATGCAGAACACCGGGAAGTGTTCTAATCCTTCCACCTTGCAGCTTCAGCTTGACCTTTCCACGTCCGATGATTCTGGCCCTCCTATCATCCCCTAGGAAGACATCACCACCATCATATTTCTCATACTCGCAAAACCACTCCCTATGGGGAGTGAAGTGAAAGGATGCACCTGAGTCAATCAACCATGACTCATGATCTACATGTGTATTTGAAGAAGAAGCCAAATACACATCCCCACCTTCATCCGAGGTGGTTTTTGCCTCTATAGAAGGAGCATCATTAGATCCCTTTCCTTTCTCAGGAGCTTTAGATCTGCAGTCCTTTTTGTAGTGCCCTTCATTTCCGCATTTCCAGCATACCTTTACAAAATTTCCAGGAGATGTAGATCTCCCTCTCGATTTGGATCTCCCACTTGAAACCTTATTCTTGTTTCTATTTTGGGACCTTCCTCGTACAGATAAGGCATCTCCATTCTAGCCCTCCATATTTCTCCGTCTCATTTCCTCCGACAACAAGGCTGAGAAAATGTCATAAAAATTCAAGGTAGTTGTGCTACCTATTGAAATAACCAGACTGTCCCACGAATTTGGTAGAGAACACAACAAACTGATGCACTTATCTTCATTTGATATTTTAATATCAACAGATGACAGTTGAATTACCACAGTATTGAAGGCGTTCAGATGCTCTATCACCGAGTCTCCATCCTTCATCCTCAAGTTATACAGCTTTTTCCGCAGGAACAACTTATTCACCAGAGACTTAGATTGGTACAAAGTCCCAAGTTTTTCCCACAAATTCTTAATGCTTCCCCAGATACATTCAAAAATACTGAATCTGAGACACACAACCGTATTGTGCTCTTAGCCTTCCGATCTAGTTTCTTCCAGTCTTCATCTGACATTGCCGTTGGTTTAGTACCCGAATCTACCGTGATCCACTAATTTTTATCCACCAGCAGATCCTCCATCTTGAGCTTCCATAACTCAAAACTCTGACCATCAAATTTCTCGATCTCTATCTTTCTGCCGCTCGCCATCTTCTTTCACCGCAAGAATCGATCCCGTAGATCTCCCACTGAACAGGGTCTACCTCAGGCCCGAGCAAAAAACCCTCAGCAACAAAGGCGTCCCCTTGAAGCAGAAACATCTTTGATACCAAATGTAGGTTTTAACCCTGAACAAAAATTATCTACACACGAATCTTATAACAAAAAATAAACAATAGCGAGAGCATAAAACATAAAATAGATAAACACAGAGATTTTCCCCTGGATCGAAAATTGGGACTACTAGTTTGATTTTTCATTATATTCCTTTTAGTGTTAAAACACATATATATACATGCCGAAGCATACATAAACCCCAATCCATTAACCCTGGATTAGAACATAATCGTAGTTCCCTTGACCAGATCTACAAAATACCAGGGGCCGAAAACCATCGTACCCCAAAACCATGTGCAAAATCATGCACAAAACATGGGTGGGTCTGCACATCAAACAAATTTTTGCCGGGGCGCTGCCCCGGAACCCAACAGTGGGGGTTGCCTCCCCCCTTGTGACCCCCCTGCTACGCCCGGCGCAACGTATAACGCGTGGGGCTAGTCATGGAAAGAATGTAACACATACCCAACAAACATTATGGAGAAGCAAGCTTTTGCCTTGGTTAAAGCTTTGAAAGACTTCAGAGTATACATCCTTCGCTCACAGATCATTGCATTTGTCCCAAAATCAGTTGTTAAAGAAATTCTAACACAGGACCCAGATGGTAAGAGAGGTAAGTGGATTGCTATTATTCTTGAATATGATGTAGAGATAAAGCCCACTAAACTCATCAAAGGCCAAGGTCTAGCTAGATTAATGGCTGAATGCAATTTTGAGGTTCTCGATATTAATATGATTAATGCTTTGGATGATCAAGAGGAAATATCAACTCCCATTGTTGAAGATCATTTCATGAATTCCTTTTGGTATGCTGATATTATTTATGTTTTTCTTAATTTAAATACACCTCCTGGTTTGACAAAGACAAAGGCAAGATTCCTAAAGTTAAAAGTTGTAAACTATTGCATTATAGATAAACGTCTTTATTGGAAAAATGCAAGTGGTGTATTGCTTAAATGTTTTCCTGAGTATGATGCAGAGAAGGTTAAGCACGAGTTCCATGAAGGAGAGTGTGGAGGCCATTTGTACTGGAAGACAACAACCAAAAAAATTTTGAGGGATGGTTTCTATTGGCCTACTCTCTTTCCTGATATACACAAGATGATCATTGCCTGTCATAAATGTCAACTCTTTGAAGGCAAAAGAAAACTGCTACCCCTACCTTTGCATCCAATCACTATTGAAGCCCCTTTTCAACAGTGGGGACTTGACTTCATAAGAGAAATCCATCCACCATCTTCTGCCCAACATAGATGGATTCTCACTGCCACAGACTATTTCACTAAGTGGATAGAAGCCATACCTTGTAGACAGGCCAATGATTCTGTTATTTTAAAATTCATGGAGGCTAACATTCTCTCCAGATTTGGCTGTCCTACCAAGATCATCAATGATAATGCAGTAGCATTTGGATCAAAGAAGATGGTTGAATTCTGTCACAGATATCAAATAACATTAGGGCATTCCACGGCCTATTACCCTCAAGGTAATGGACTTGCAAAATCTTCAAACAATATTTTAGTGAAAATAATCAAGAAACTGTTGGAGGACAACAAAAATTCTTGAAACACAAAGCTAGTTCATGCACTTTGGGCTGACAGATTGAATTTGAAGAAATCTATTGGTATGTCACCTTTCCAACTTGTGTATGGTACTGATGCAATTTTTCCAAACAGCCTTGGCATACCAGTGATGAAGTTGATTCAAGAGTTGCAAACTGAAGATAATGACATGATCAGAAGAATAAATCAGACCATTCATCTTCAGCAAACCAGAGAGGAATTTTATAACAAAACATTGCAGAAACAGGACAGAATTAAAAATATTTTTGACAGAAGAACAAAGGATAGCAATTTCAATATTGCGGACAAAGTTTTGAAGTGGGACTCAATGAGGGAAGACAAGGGCAAGCATGGAAAATTTGACAACTTATGGCTTGGCCCTTACTCTATCCATTTAGCTACTGGTAACAATGCCTATTTCTTGCAAGAGTTGAATGGAGCAGAATTGTTTGGGGGTCCTGTCAATGGCAGGAGGCTTAAGCATTACTTCTCTTGATCCATGTTATGTTCTGAAAGCCTTTTTATCTTTTTCTCATTATAAATACTTCACCCATCATTGCATTCAAAGTTATAAAAATCAAAAGTACAAAAACAAAGAAAGAAAGAAAAGAGGGCAGATTGTAAAAACCAGAAAGGTACAGCCCCATACCAAAAAGAGAAACAAATCTGAAAGTGTGCAAGCTGAAATGCCGCTCCTAAAGAACACACTTCTAGTTAGTCAAACAGCCTAATCTTGACTAATTAGTTTTAAATTTTCTATTGATAGGATAGTGAATTCGATTTGCCAAACTATTTAATCTTGGCTTATCAGTAGATAGTTAGGATAGAAATCAAAGGTTCAAACATGCTCAAAATCTAAACCTAAGTTTCCAAAGATAATGACTCAAATCTGTTTCAAATTCCGAGTTAAAAAAGATGTAAATCTGGTTCCAATTACTTCAAAATCTGAACTAGTTGACAAAGGAAAGACAACTCAAACAAAAGTCAAAACAGAGCTGTAAAAAAGATGAAGGAAATGCTTTGAAAGTTTAGATCCTAAGCCTTCCATTTTGTTTTAATTTTCTGTAAAATAAGATCTATGTGAAGCTTGTTTTTTATGCCATAGATCAGCAACAAGTTAGATTGTTTAATCCTGACTTGTATGCTTTTAAATTTCTATTGTAGAATGTAGAGAATAAAAATATGTTGGATAGTTTAATCCCGAAAGATAGTAGATTAGGTAGAGAATCATATGGGCTTAACTGTTTAATCTGAGTCCATGGAGAAATAAGGAGTAGAAATAGATTATATTTCCTACTTTCAAAAGAATAAAATGTTGTAAAATAGTTTTCCAATCCAAGTGCACTCTAAAGAAGAAAAAATGTTAGATCTGTAGGATTGGGTAGGTAGAAAGCTTGTTGATGAAAGATCCATTGTTTTTATGGCTGCTAACCTGATTATGGGACAAAAAAAGATCATCCTAGGAAAGGAAGGGTAGCCCAATGGATGAGGCACTGATCAGCCTCCCAGAGAATGCAAGTCTGAAGTTCTTGATGCCTTCAAGAAGGCACCATCCTCAAGTGGAGCCACTGTTAGCCAGCTATAAAATTTGTTATATCAAATGCTGGCTAAATCATTTTTGGAGCCTTCAAGAAAAAAATTTTACTGCTAAAAAATGTTATCCCTTGAAGACTCTTGAAGGCCTCATGCCTCTGTCCAAAATCTTCCCTACTGTACCCATTTTACACTCTGGAATTCTGCTGATTTCATGAGAAAAGACTGCTGCAAAATCCCTTTTCCCCCCTCCTCCATCTAAAACTAACCTTCATTTTTCTCCCCTTTCATTCCTATAAACTTCCTCTACTTTCATTTTGCCCTGTTCCCCTTTCATAAAATCCCCTTCACAGAGTTTAGAACTCCTTTTGAACTCTGCTCGAACCCTCAAAACCCTTGGAAAACATTGAAAAATTTCATAAAAATACCATTTTATGTTGCAGACTTAAGCCCCTTGGGCTAAGTCCTAAACCACTTCCCCATCATATGCCCTGGTGCTGGAACCAGGCGCTAGACCCATCGAGTGCTTATCGCATCAGATTTTTCCTTTAGGAGCATTTTTTAATGTTCTTTCCCCTACCTCCGTTTGCGATGGCCCAATCGCACAATCCAACGACCATGCTCCTCGCCACACCCTTTGAAGCAGTAAAACCAAATAACACAGGATTTTATAATGTTGTTTTGTATTGTGCAGGTGTTTAATGGTGTTGCCTGTAGGAGCTGTGAACCTATTCCAAAGGAAGAAACCTGCTTATAGTATAAATAAATCAGAAATGAGTTAATGGAGCCACAGTTCCGAGGTTTGACCCTGGAGTTTGATGGGCCAGAGCAAATACAACGAATTGCGTTAGCCCCGGGTTAACCCCACGGTCAATCACTGTACAAAACTGGAGTAGTTTTGATCGCACCACCTTTGAAAGGAAATTTGTATTCCCCGTTTGGATGCGATCAATGCCACAGGACGACACGTGGCCTTGAGTAGTTTGGAGATACCTCCCTTCCCGGGCGTTAAATATCGACTGTGAGCTCAGCGCGATATCAACGTACGCCGTCCGATCTGAGGCTGGCTCATCAGATGGTGATCACGCTCAAAATAAGCTCGGGGGATAAATTAAGGTATGGCGTGACCCATGGCCCACATTCAAATTTCCCGGTGGTCCCCGACGCCTAGTCAGCATACACATCAACACAGACGCGACAACAACTGATTGGAGCGGGCCTTGTTTGTTTGCTCGTATGGTCGTGAAATCTGGACCCGGGGAGATTTATAGGGCAGATTTCATAGGGATTTTGGGTCACAAACACCCTGACGCCAGGAGGCCCCAAAACGGACCCGGGGAGATTTATAGGGTAGATTTCATAGGGATTTCGGGTCACAAACACCCTGACGTCAGCAGGGCCCAAAACGGACCCGAGGAGATTTATAGGGCGGATTTCATAAGGATTTCGGGTCACAAACACCCTGACGTCAGCAATTCCCTTTTGTGACCTGAAATGGTTATACAACTTGGTTTTATCAAAAGTTTTGGAGTCCGGATATATTATTTGATAAACAGTGATTATATGGTTTTTCCATTGTGCCGAAGAAAAAGCCAAAGGCTGGGGTTTAAATTCTCGTGCCTTTGATTTATCAAAGGAAGCCATCCATGGGTTCAAATTTTCGTGCCTCATCAATACTCCAAAGGCACTGATGCCTCATGATCCCTGCATAGCACTGCACACCAACAAAACACAGTGAATCAATCAAAAATCAAAGGGTATCAGTGTCGAAGACAGAAACGCACCAGAACAGAAGATTGAAGACATACTAGGGGGGATTACGGCTAAGATTGATTATCAAAAGCCTAATCCTCCCAATTGAGACACAGTTAAAGGAAAATCCTAAGTGTTTATCAGACAGAAAGCCTCCACCACAAAATCTAAGGCAAATTGATTCCTCCCAGCTACCACAGTGCCACCTGTGCCTCAAAGCATTCAAACAGAGGCCGAAGTTATTGATCAAGATCAGATATTTGCCTCAGAGAAGCCAGAGAGTTAATTCTGCAAGTAAACTTAATAACAAAAGATCAGCAGAGTTACTTTAACATTATAGAGAGCCTCAAAAGTCAATAAGAGCTCCCACTGAGCTTAATTATAAATGAAAAAATTAATACAGACAGAACACCTGTAAACTTCTTCATCGAGCCTCCCAAAGGCCGAGAAGCCATTAAGTCTGTTTTAATTATCTTTGGATATATTTTATCAGATCTCACCTCCTCATTCTTCTATAAATACTACTGGAGAAGATGAGAGAGGGGTTGGTTGAGTTGGTTGCAGAACTTTGAAATATGCTTGAGCTGAAACTTCTGATTGTAAATAGTGTTCACTGGCTCTTGAAGCTCTGCTTGTGATAGATAAGTTAGTCTAGGAAGTGTAGATGATTGCTAAGCTAAAGCATTGGACTTAAAGCAGTAACTGGTTTGAAGCATTAATACAAGCTGATTTATGGGATCCTGGTCTATGTCGACAGTGATGTTATTTCTTATTGTAAATTGTTATTTTATTTCTGTTTTCACTGTGTTCATCTTCTCTTATAAAGAACAACATGCATAGAGTTAGGACCTACTGTATATCAGTACCCTTCTCTGACTGAAAATATTTATCTACATGTTTTCTTCCAAATCTGTATTATTTAGGAATGATTTAATTCAGTTTAAGCATAGGAATGCTGGCGTTCCCTCGTCCTATTGCCTTAGCTAATTTTTATTCTTAAATGTTATTTTCGGTATATGTTAAGTAGAGATGAACTAAGGAAGATATCGTGTGCCTTGGTCCTAGTTTTATCCCCAAATACTGTCTGAATGTTTCCCTTGGAATGTGTTGAAAGCTGGCTAGTGTTGAAACTCTTACCAGATCTTAGGCCGTTTTTTGTTATCTTTGTGTTTGTCTTGAAAGTTACCAAGTAGAGCAAAGCTAGGAGAGGATTTGTGGTGAGCCTGGCCCGCTAGTTTCTACTCCAGCAGTTGCCTTCAAGTTTCCCTTTGTTTTAAAAATATTTTTCTATTGAAAGTGCATCAAAAACATGCTAGTTTAGAAATACTCACCTGATATTAGATTACTTTTATGTCTTTCTTAAGTGTATGTCAAAAGGAGGCTATTTTAGAAGTACTTGCCTGATCTTAGGCTGCTCTTTGTTCTTCATCTGTTTAATTCCCCTTCTTATTGTTTCATTTCATTCCATTAATCAAACTTTGAAGAGATCCTTGGACATAGATGACTTTCCCCATAGACCACTCTTGCCCCTTGATGTTTCAATTAAACCCTATTATGACTCCATAGCCCAATGGAATAAAACCTGCAATTATCTATCTTCTTGGCCAAAGCTTGTTCTATTTGCTTGCAACTTCACACCTTTGAAACTCTTTGCATTTAGAACTTTCCACCTCAAATAATAATCATGCTCAACCATCTAAAAACAAAACAAAACCCTCGGCCTTCATAACTAGCCTAATATCGTTACCCAAGACTTTAAATACAAATCCATCTTTGCACTTATTGGAAAGATCCCTCTCCGGATTCAGGAGGGCTAGATCCTAGAATCCCAAAGTGGTTGAAATAATGTTCTCCCTGCAGTCGGACTTTTTCCAATATTGTTTATTACAGGGTGCTAACAGAATATTCCATGAATATTCCCTAGAATATTCTCTTTTTAATTTTCCAAATATCCAAGTCATGTTAGGGTCCCGTGATTTGGCTGATTGGAAAGCCAAATGACAGTGTAACATCAAACTAATCTTTGGAGCCCGAGGACCTAGCCTTCTTGGACTCAGAGAGGGATCTCTCTATTTGTGTAAGGGATATCTGTGTTTGCTTATTGTGTTCTGATTTTAGGCTAGTTATGAAGTAGGTTTTTTGGTTTTGGTTTTTAGGTTGTGAGGGATGAAACTGATCAAAGATATAAGATAGGTAAAAAGATGTCAGATCAACTGGGCTATGGGGTCGAAAAGGTCAAGAAAGCTATCAGATGGTGATACAAGGCTGTTGAAGGGCCGATTTGATTCGAGGTAGAAAGGATCTTTGGGAAAAATGGAATAAAATGGACATCAAGTTTGGGAACAACAAAGGATTTCAAGTATAACTAGTTTAATAACTGACATAAACATGGTAGGGAAAACCATTAATCATGAGAAATGTAACTATAAGCTAATCAGTACATAGAAATAAACATTCAAGCCATGCATAGAGATATATAACTCTCTAACTTTGGGAAATGGCTATCCGAATTTGGGGAAATACACTTAAGACAGAAAAACAACTCAAAATACTATGTCGGAATGCCTAAACACAGTACTTCAAGTTATTGGGCACTTTGAAAACAAGATTGCATAGTCTTAGGCAAAGGGCAAGATCAGAACAAGACCTCCTTGGTTAAACAAATGACAATCCAATCAGTCAAAGAGAAATTTCATGGATGGAGCTATGGCTAGCCATGAGTAAGCAGGGCATACCGTAAATCATAGTTAGCATGCATAAAACCATGAATGAAATAAGCAACAATATCCTTAAGTTATTAAAGAGCAATCAAGAATTCTTTAATGCGACTAAGAATGAAGAAAACATGGAAGCTATGAAGAAACAGGAAATTTGAGATGCCTCCAAGGAAATGTCTCAAATTTGTTCTCTACTGTTCTATAGCAAGCAAGAAACATGTATTTATGAATGAAAACTAGGAAACAAAACAAAGAGAGAGACACTATACCATTCTACCAAGTCATGGAATCCAACAACAATCCTCTTTCATCATCCAAGAACATCCAAGAGAATATCCAAAAGCATGAGACAAGTATTTCTTCCAAAGCTTATATAACCATATATTGCTTCTATCATCAAGTTCAGCCTTGTTTACAATTAAAGCCTTTTGAATATATAGGCTCAAGTGAGGAAAACCTCTTAGTTCAATTTGCACTCTCATTGGCCTATCCAAAATATCTAATCTTGTCTTTGAGGCTTTGCAAAGCCAAAGGCACAAAATATCTCATAAAATATCTAGAGGGAAATAAATTGACTTTTCATAACTTTTCATGTGCAAAAATAGCTAAACTCACATGAGGAAAAAACAGTTTTTAAAGGTTCAATTTTTACAAAAATACTCAAAAACTATATCAGCAAAAGGTCCCCTGACTTGCCGACAACTTTTGGCAGCCTTCCCGATGTCGAAACGAGGCTCATGATAGCTCGTTGGAAATATCTGAGTGTCTAATTTCTGGAACAACTTTAATTTTCCCAATCTGATTCCTATAAGTCCTCCAAAAACAGGCATGTGTGTAAAAAACCAAAAAATAAGCTTTGCTGATAGACCGGGCAGAGTGTAGAAAAAGCGGGCATTTTTTGCCATTTCGGGGGAGAAAATGATCTTCAAATGTCCTGAAAATCGCTGAGTATGGGCTCCTAAAATTATATCCTCCAATGATACCATTCTCCTCCTTTGATGATCCTCCAAACTGAAATGGCAAAGCCCATGAGTTTTGGCCAAAAACCCAAAAATGCCAAAAAACCAAAATATGTCGAAATTTGCCCAAAATTGGTGAGTATGACCCTCAAGGGTTCTCAGAAACATGTTGTGAATCAGAAGCCAACTTTTGAAGTCCTGATGTGTCTTTCCTCACTTTCTGTGCTGGGCGCTTCCCTTTAGCCTCCTTGAGCTTTTCTTGAACAGCCTTCAACTTGCGCTGGGAAAACTGATTTAACTTTTTATAATGCCCAGTCATTTTCCTTTGAAGGTATAAATCCCTGTTTTCCCTCTCCAATTTCTTCTCCAATTGGTTATTGAATCTCTCAAGCCATGCCTCCTTATTGTTCTCTAACTCCTGTTCGAACAATGCAGTGAGAGGGGTAGATTGGAGAAGGGCATTTTCCTCTTCTTTGTGCTTCTCAAGGGCCTTTTTAAGCCCCATGGTTCTTGGCCTCTTTCGCCTAGGCTAATTTTCGCCTTCATTTTCATCAAACTCTCCCATGAGTTCTTCCAACCTTGCTTGGGCTTTGGAGGCCTCCTTCTTTTACTTAGTCGCACGTGTCTCATAAACAGCCATATGGACACTCATTTGCCTATTTTGGATTTGCATAAATTGATTGAAATTCCTAGCTCTATGAAGATCATCCTTCAAAGCATCAATTTGGCCTTCTCTATGGATTAAGAGGTTTTCGAGAATCCGGGCCTCATTATTACTATCATCGATTTGGATTGGGATGATGTCGAATGCACTCTCCTGTTCATGACTGCCTTCCTCTTTACCCTTCCCTTTGCTTTGGGTGGCTATTCTAGTGCTCTTCCTCCTAGGAAAATCAATCATGGGCTTCTTTGGAAATTTTCTTTTACTTCAGAGGGCCCTTGTCACATTTGGAGTGAAAACCCTAGGCACTCTCTTCTTTGCTGTCCGGGGCTTGGCCTTTTTAGGAGAAGAGGGCATGGCCCTTTAACCTTTTTCACCTTGCTTCTCTTCTTTTTGAGTTTGTTGTTCTTCTTGAGGAGGCTGATATGTATCATCTTTAGGCTGCCCTTGCTCATCACTATCATGCTGCTCCTGCTCGGCACTATCATGCTACCCCTGTTCAGTCTCTTTTGGCTGCCCCTGTTCATCATGATGTTGCTGCTGTGTGTCCTCATAAGGTTGTTGTTCACCCTCATCATGAGTCTGTTGTTAACCCTCATCACTGTCATGCTGCTGTTCAACACTTTCTTCCTCCTCCCCTTGTTGCTATTCATCATCACTGTCATACTGTTGTTCAACACTTTCTTCTTTCTCCTCATGTCTTTCTTCCTCTTGCTGGTCACTTTCTTCTCCTTCTTCATGTTCCTTTGCTTGTTCTGTAGTAAACTTGAGATTTTTAGGAATAGGTCTGCTGGAAGAAGGCGAGGGATGATGAGTAGGAGGTGTAGGGGATGTATGGACTAGAGGGACAGTGGAGAAATCTGGATGAGTGATGAAAACATCCCAAGAGACCTCCCTCTTTTCAAGCTGATGAAGAATGATGATTTTGATGAGAGAGTGATGGAAGAGACAGGATATTTACTGTGAAGGAGGCTTCTTCTGGACGGTGGAGGCCATTTTCTCAATGCTCTTGTGTAAGAAGAAATGAAGATTTAGCAATCTGGCCTTAGTGAAATGCATGAGCAGTCGAATGTGATATGCATAAATTCGAGAGAATATTCCCTCACAAGTGAAGTAATTCATGATAATCTTCATGAGAGGGGCGTAGCTGGCTAAAAGATATGAGAAAGGGAAAATAGAAGGACATGATTCTCTGTGCTCAGGCTTTAGGAAGGGCTTGTAATCATTTGAGTCCAAATGGCTTTGTTTAAACCATTTATCACCAATATAGGGGATTTTAATAGCCTTGGAGATGGATCTTGGGGAGAATTTGAAGTCAAGGCCTGCCAACTGGAAATGCTTGTCTCTGAACCTCAAAGCGCAAAGATGTGTTAAAGGAGAGAAACTCTTCACCTCTTGCACCCTTTGATAGAAATCTAAACACCCGACCTCATGGAAATTGAACAAGACTGATGAGTGTGCATTCACTTCTTCAGTGGAAATAGGTTCATATCTCTTATGAAATCCACTCCTACTATCCTGCCTAGGAGGCATCTTGTTCTAGATGATCTCTGCAAAACCAAACTGCCTCAAAAAGGTTTTCAAGAATGTGTTCTTCAAACAAAACTCTGCCTTCTCTGTCAATCACTGTTTGATCAAGGTAAATTTGCCTCAAAGCTAAAAAAAATGTTTCTTTGATATTAGGTCCCTGCTTCTTCCAAAACACTGCTCTTCCTCCCTTTGTATGCCAATCAACAAATAATTTTAAAAAACAAGTACACAGTCAACAAAAGATACACAGTCAAGTGATTTCTCTGTTTGTGTAAGGTCACATGGCTCTAGGTGTGTTGAGGACAACAAGACAACCTTGTAGCAGGAAAAAACCCCTCCTAATCAAAATATTGCACTTGTATTCACTATTCTTCACACACAGTTAGATAACAACACCTCCAAAATGATTAAACTGCTTTACTCATTTAAAGTCTGCTTGATAGAGTAAAGGAGAAAACACTGGTTTTTTGCCCTTTTTTTTACCACACAGAGGAGACCTTTGAAATGACAAAAACCCTTATACCATGATTACTGCTGTTTGAAAATAGGCCCACTGTTTCCTTTGTTCAAATAATGTGTTTCTGCCTTTAAACAATGCCTCTACCTTTCATCATTTTTTTGAGGGTAGTTATTGGGATTTTTACATCAATAGAAACACACCAATTTTACTATGTTCACCTTGGGCAAACAGTAACACAACAATTTCGAGTTTCCAACATAAAACACTTCTCCCTTAAAAAACTCAACACTGTGATTTAGACTATGAATTTCATCCCTTTTTCCACCACTTAACAGTTTTGAAAAGAGCATGGAGGCACATAAAATACCTTTGAAAATGATGATGGTGTTGTTTGAGGATTTTGGGCCGCTTTCAAAACATTTCGGAGGCATTTGGACCATCAACAAGTGCGCGACACGTTGGTAAGGAAAAACGCCGTTCAAAGGAGAGCTGTTGGGTCACTATCGAGCGGTCGTGACTGGCGCCTAAAGGCGCGCCATGCGCTGCTACAGGTGCGCCACGCGACAGTGTACCCCTATGGAAAAATTCCGCCTGAACGCGCTGCGCAATCCTACAGGCGCGCCACGCGGTAAAAAACCCTTGAAAACTTTGCAAACTTGCTCGAAAGTTTTTCTTTGGTAGAGTGAACAACAAAGGGGATTTTTCTTATGTTTTGAAATACAAGATAGGGATGGGCAACGGTCTCTAAAATTTTTTAAAACGAACAAGTTGATGCCTCCTTGTGATTACCTTTGTGAGGGTTTGGAAGGCTTCTCCTCTGAAACAAATGCCTTTGTTTGTTTTGAAAACCAAAGTGATTTTAAATGCGCTATAAGGGGCCCTTACTTTTAAATAATGTTGGCAGAAAAGCTGTGCATGCATTCTGGCCAGTTTTGGTGAGTATGACTCTTTCTTCTTGTAATAAAAAACATCCCAGGATCAAACTCTTTTCACTGTGTTTTAACATTAGAAGAGTAACCTCTGCCACTTCTTACCCTTTAGTGACACCTTCAAAATGGGGAAACTGCTCAAAACATATCAATGAGTGATGAAGCCTCTTTTTCCATTTGCAAGGAGATGACCTATTTCTTTAAACTTGGTTGATAGTTCCTGCTTCTACTTCTTCAAAGGTGATAATGCTCACTGTGAGGCTGATCCAAACTGTTAGGTGCTTTTTAAGCTCCTCTTCTGACTGTGGGTGTAAAAAACTCAGCTGCATTCACTCATGCTTTACCATCCTCTGTTCATCAAAAGGGAACTTCATTTAAACCTCTTATTTTACTCAAAATGCAATAGTAAAGTACCCTTGACCTTTTTCATAAGGAAGATGCCTTTACTTGTAATAGTGGCATGCCTTATTGGCTTTGAAAGTTTTTTCAGAATCTGAAACACATGCCATAAATATTCTTGCATAATTATGGACATAGGTGCTTAGTTGCAATGTCTTTTTGGAAAACTAAACTCAGATCGCCTTCTGTCCATTATGATAAGTAATTTTTGAAAGAAAATTCTCTATGAATAGGAAAGACAGTACGCTTTGAAAAGAAATCATCACTCTTAGGCCTGTGTCATGACTCATCTCTCAATCACTTATCAACTCTGTTTGGTTTAAAGGAATAGAGACTAAATGATAAGCCTGTTCATCAAGGAGATGAGTTTTTTGTAATTTTTTAAGGAAATCACACCCCTCAGCAAAGTTTGTACACTTATTGGCTCTAGAATGTCTTTGAAAGCAAACTCTGATAGGAGATAAGACAACCCTTTTGATAGTTATAGTACTCATGCTTGGTTTCTTTTCAACTTCTGTCTCAGTCAAAAGAAGGATGTTTGATGAACCTACTGATAGTGGTTTCCCTTTTATATGTTGGCAGAAGTTAGTTAGAGGCTAAGACTGTTGGATTCCTTTTCTGGCCATCTGTTTAACAATATTTCCTAATTGATGATCAGCCCATTAGCTTCTCTTTGTAACTCAATCATAATGGAGCTTATGCCAATCATTTTTAAAACCCACTGCTTTTCCTTTGCCTTTGATCATAATTTTTATGCAGAGACCCTCAGTTGTTGTCTCACTGTTCATCAAAAATTTTCCTTACAGTCAGTGCAACTCTTAAAATCAAACTTTGTCCATTTTCCCTCTGCTTATAGATGAAGGAGGTGCTTCAGTCTTCAAAAGCCCTCTGATTATAGATGAAGGAGGTTTTTCAGTCATGCCATCTCAGCAGCCTTTAACAGTGTTATTTTTCCTTTCACTATCTTTTCGTGCTTTTATTGTGATCGCAGGAGCTTAATGAAACAATTCTCTACTCTGTAGCTACATCCCAGGCTCAAAATCACATTGAGAAGCAGTTTTCTTCTCATGTGGAGCCAAATATTTTCTTCTGGGATGCTGGTATGCCTCTGTCCTTGAAAGATCCATTAAAACATTGTAAAAACACCTAAAATCAGTTTTACCTATGGTACATGTATTGCTGAGACTTGAGGGTGTATTAGTGGTGCGACCTAGGGCTGTAACCAACTTTATTTGCAGAATAGGAAGGTATGTTATGACTGGTCTATAGAAGGTAGAGGTTCTTTGGCTTTAGGGTGGTTTGCCAAGGGAGAAATACCTAAAGCGCCACTAGCTAACTTAGGGGAGACTTTTTGGAAAGATTTGGATTGTTTCTTTGGAGCTGATGGGAAAACTAGTATGGTTGAGGCTAGATAGGACTTTGATAATGAGGTTTCATCTCATCATGGGCGGACTAAAAGGTAGGAGGGAAAAAAGTTTATGGGTGTTTTCCAGCTGGAAAATTTGGCAATTTTTAGATCAACTGCTAGAAAACTTGACTGTTACAACTAGTCATCACCAACAAGTGAAAAATACTAATGACTAATAGTGGCTCCATTTGGGGAGGGCAGCTCCTTCTCAGGAGGTGTCCAGAATTTCAGATCTTTGGCTTATGAAGACCAGTGCCTTACCCATTGGCGCAAATTTCATTCTTCCTTGATGCTACTTTTGAAAAATGACAGCATGATTAGCATCAATGATATTTCTACCTACCCCACTATCTTTCCTAACATTTTTTCTTCCTTTGGGTGCATTTGGACTAGCAACCCTTTTGAAAATATATATTTTTTCTTTTTGGAAAATGAACCTATCTAATTCTATGCTTATATCTGTCGGGAGTTCAGATTAAACTGATGAAATACTTCATTACTCTACCTACGCTAGATCAACTGTCAAGGTTAAGCTGTTTGATAGGATTTTGTTCTCTAATCTAAAACACAAAATTGAAAAGATGATCAAATCAGGGTTAGAAATTATGATTTGTCATGTATTTGCGGCATGAAAGACAAGTTGCACACAAATATTTTTTTTCATACCATGGAAACTAGGAAAAACGGGGCTAAGATGCACAATTTGTTTTTCATCCCTCGCTTCCCTCTTTGGTTATGTTTTCAGCCTGTGGAACCAGTATCTTTTCCTAATCTACTCTCTTTGATAAGTCAAGCTTACACAATGTTGACCATCTTTTTCACTCACTAAATTATCAGCAAATAAATTTAAAACATGTTCAGCTATGATTAGGCTAGATAACTGAACAAGACATTTGAGTACTAGTAGCGGCATTTAGACTTGCACGCTTTCTGAATGACTATTTTTTGGAACATGGGGCCTTTTTCTATTTTTCAACTGCCCTCTTTTATATTCTTCTATTGTTTTTTACTTTTCTGTTTTATCTATTTTTCAAGCAGTGGTATATACAATGATTGAAAATGTTTCAAACTCAGAAATCTCGGAAATGGTGAAACTTATGTTGGAAATGTTGTCATTGATGGCAAAGGAAGTAGCAAAGAAGAAGCATTTGAAAAACAAAAAGGCAAATAGAGAAGCAAGGAGCAGCATTAAACAATAAGCAGAGATAGTAACAGAGAGATAGCAGAGGCAGCAAAGAGACCAGCAGAAAGAGAAAAGAAGCAGAAAGGAAGAAAGGAAGATAAGGAACTAAGGCAGCAGACAACGCAGAGACAGTGAATAGAAGTAGAATGCATAATTGAAGCAGATTTGTCCAAAGACAGAGTAGGAGAAAAAGGCCATCGAATAGAAAAGAATAAGTGAATGGTAATCTGTGATAAGGAATAAGTGAATGGTAATCTGTGATAAGTAAGAAATCCATTGAAGGAATTAATGGTTGATGTAGCGAAGATTATAATTGCGATGGACCATAGTACAGTGATCAGCTTGCGGAATCAAGAACTTGAATGTGCAGTTAGAAGCGGAACTGTGACAGGATAGAACTCCGAACATGCAATGGAAGGTTGATATATTATATATATCATAGCAGAATTAAAGACAGAGTGACATTGTGTTGTGTCGAGGTCGAAAGGCAGCAACCGGTGTAAAGAATGTATGTTAAAATACTCAAACGAAATTGTGAACAAAGCGTTAAAATTAGCAATGGAACTGTAATAAAAGGCAAAACCTTAAAGTGCAACTTAATTATAATAATACATTGAAAAGGCGACGGAACCCTGCGTGGAAAAGAAAAACCGTGACCGAGTGAACAGTGAAGGCGGTTTATGGTTTCCATCGCACTGCCTATGCGGAGGAAGCGATATTTCCTGGTTGAGGAGCGATTCCATAGAGTGCTCGACATGTGTCCCTGTATGACTTCACAAAACCACTTACCACTGAGCGCCATTGCGCGTTATCGTTCGACCCAGGATGCCCAGATATATTGATATATACCATTGATCTGGGAAGATTCCATCGGATGGTGGCTATGTTCGGAAGGTGCGCGAAGAATAACACAAGTACGGTGCGCCATCGCGCGTTATTTCCCGTGCAAGTTTCCCAAGCGATATCCGTCGGATTGGATTTTGTGGCACGATGGAACGTGAGCCCTTCGATCGGGTTGATTGTTACCAATGGGCCCCAGTTTTAAATAATATTGATTAAGCCGTCGATTATGCATGTGGGGCCGGATCCAAAGGTCTATTGTAAAAAGGCCATTTGATAAAAGTGAAAATTATTAATATTTAATTATAAAAGGGTGTGAATAATATTTATTTATCAAATTCCACGAATTTGATAAATAAAATTCCAATAAAAGAAAGTAAAACCATTAGCGGCACGTTAATATTACTTAACCTTGGCTATAGTATTATTTGGCAGAGAAAAATATTACCTTTGGGACATTTCGTGCATGGAAGAACGAAGATTGGATTTTCAATTTGGATTGGTTTGAATTTTAATATGAATACCATTGGTAGTTGGATGGTTTTGACTCATGGTTTTACAAAAGGAAAAAACTATATAAGGAGAAGACAATTATTGTACAAAGTGTGTGCATCGTAAGGGTCATGAATGAATAAATTTTTGTAAGGAATATCTGTATGGGCGAACTCTGTTCTTAACTGATAAATCTGAAACTACGATGCACCCATGGATATAATGATCTGATGATGATGAATCTCTGGTTTGAACAACAAACGAAATCATGAAGAACTGGTGTGAGTGTACTGAATGAATAAATCTGGTGGCTTGCAAGGTATGTCGGTGTGGAAACTGGTGGATCTAGTATGAAAATTGATGAAACGTGGTCCGCAGTGGTGCTGAGGGTCGAAGCCTTCAGTGAGGGGGTTGTAGCTCCCTTACAGTGGTAGTTGGTAAACGAGAACAGGGGGTTGTAGCTCCCTTCCAGTGGTAGTTGGTAAATGAGAATATGGGGTTGTAGCTCCCTTCCAGGAAAGGCTGGTAAACGAGAGAAGGTTGTAGCCTTCTGCAGGTGGGTGCCTGCGTGCTGGTATAATTCTGTGCCAGCATAAAATTGTGAGAAGTTTTCTTTATAATAAATATTGAAGACAGAGATAACAACAGCAGTGGTTTTCTCCCGAATTGGGTTTCCACCTTAAATCCTGGTGTTCATATGTGTTGCTTATGTTTGATGGTTTGTTCTGTTATTTCTGTTCATGCTTACTGCTTATATGATGAATAAATGATGCAACGATCTAAGTAAAGACATAATAAGATCTCTGGACATACAAGTTGGATGCAGTAATGTAACATATGGTTTTAAGAGAAAGGAAAACTAAAAAATTGTCAGTCAACTCTAAATACTGATTCACCCCACCCTCTCAGTATTTTTCCAACAATTGGTATCAGAGCAGGTCCTTCTGAAAAATCTTAGCCGCTAGAAGGAAGATCACGCAAGATGAGAAATCAAGATGGAACAACATCTATCAGGCCTCCGCTCTTTAATGGAAACAATTTAATCTTCTGGAAAACAAGGATGAGATCCTATCTTCAGTCTCTGGGAGTAGAGGTATGGGAAATTGTTGAAGGTGGATATCAATATCCAGCTGCAGTACCAACAGATCCAACGGAAAGAAAGAATTATGAAACAAATGAAAAGGCGGTCAATGCTCTATTGGGAAGTCTAACTGAATCAGAATTTGTCAAAGTCATGTAGCTGAATACAACAAAGGCAATATGGGACAAAATCATTCTAAGTTATGAAGGTGATGCAAAGGTAAAAAGTGCTAAACTCCAAACTCTCAGAATTCAATATGAGAATATAAAAATGGATAATGAGGAGAGCATTGCCAAATTCTTTTTACGTCTTGATGATATTGTAAATCGTATGAGAAATCTGGGAGAAACAATAACCGAATCTACTTTTGTTGAGAAATTCTTAAGATCACTAACGACAAAATTTGAGTCAAAAGTTTCTGCTCTTGAAGAAAAGCAGGATCTTCAAAATCTTACTGTGGTGCAACTTCATGGCATACTAACTGCATATGAAATGAGAAGAGGAGGACCATTTGAAGTCAAAGAAGCAGTCTTTAGAACTTCTACAAAAGGGAAGGAAGTACAAAAAATAGAAGGATCAGGATATATCTCAGAAGAATATGAGATTAAATTTGTAAAGAAACTTCAACTTGGCACAGGACGATTCAGAGGTAAGCTTCCTTTCAAATGTTTTGATTGTGGAAGAGTTGGTCATTATGCTGCTAAGTGTCATTATAAAGAAACACATAAAAAGGGGAAGGAAGTAGCAAGAAGGAATAAGAATCGTTTTAGCACTAGAAAGAGTTACTATACTCATGAAGACAGTGATGGGTTATCTGATAGTGAGGAAGAATGTGAACAATATCTTAGACTTCTCATGGCATTTGAAAAAGAATCTAGAGAAGAAAAGGATACTTTTGTGGATGCTCTAGAAGACAGTGATTTTCTTGATGAAAACAATAAACTCAAAATTTTCTTAGAAGAGAGTAAAATAAACATAGAAACTCTGAAAAATTAGCTTGAAGAAAAGGAGAAACACAATGAGAAATTAGAGTGTGAAGTAGTAAGTCTAAGAAAAGAAATTGAGAAAGTAAAGACTCTGAATCTTAGATTCGCTAAAGGATCTGAAACCTTAGATGAAATTATCAAGGTACAACGTTCTCCTCTTATAAAGATAGGTCTTGGATATATCAGAGAATATTCTCAGGCTTCATCACCAAATTATCTAAAAGCAGTTACAGCTGGCTTACAACATGCTGCCACTCAGCAAGGGAATAAATAATCTTTACAGGTAAAGCATGATCATCTCAATTCAAATAACACTAACAGGAATGTCTTTTAAAGAGACACCAATCAACAGGTAAATTCAAGTAGAAGATTTTATGATCACATAAATTTCTTCTTCAATGGACAATGTTTCTCATGTCACAATTTTGGTCATAAAGCTGTTCAATGTGTTGCATATAAAACCATCATGACAAGAGAAGCAAGAAAGAAAAGGATTGATATTGAAACAAAGAAGAATAATTATAACAACTTTTCTCCTCTTCAAAATGAAGTTGAATGTGCTTATTGAAATAACTTTGGCCATGAAGAATCTGAATGCAGGAGCAAAGTTCAGCCAAAAGAACATGTTCCTTCAAGCTCCAAAGTATGGAAAAAGAAGGACTTACAGGTTGAAAATTGTGGCATAGCGTTATTTGCAGAAGATGAAGAAAACCAATGGTACATTGATAGTGGATGCTCAAGACACATGACAGGTGACAAAAACAAACTTCTAGCATATAGTGCTTTAGAAAAATAAAAGAATGTCACATTTGGAAATGATACTCCTGCAGTCATTAAGGGAAAATGGTATGTTTTTCTAAAATAAAAGGTGAAAGCTAATGAAGTTATGTATGTGGATGGATTAAAGCATAACCTGTTAAGTGTAAGTCAAATGTGTGATCAAGGAACTGAAGTTGTATTTAGTTCAAAAGAATGTGTGGTACGTGATCTTGATATAGGTAAAGCAATTATAAAAGGAAAAAGAACTCCAAGCAACCTATATGTATTGAAGAACTGCAAATAACAATGTTACTTGAGTAAATCTTCAGAAAACTGGCTATGGCATAGAAGGTTGGGGCATCTGAGCTTCTCTCAAATCAACAAATAAAGAAGACTTAAAGCTGTTCGTGATCTTCCCAATATTACTCTACCTGAAAATATCATATGCAAATCTTGCCAATTCGGTAAGCAAACCAGAGTACAATTTAATGCCAAGGAAGTGTTGAGCTCCAAGAATGTTCTTTCTTCCACCACATTCCACTCCATTTCTTTTTTCCATTGTTAATCTCAGGCTCAAATGATCAATATAATTAGTTAAAATTGCTTTGAGAATGAATATCATGACTAACATGCTATGTTTTTATGATTTTGTCATTGTAGTACTTTTTGAACTAAATCTAGCTACAGAATGCAGACATTCTGTAGCTAGTTGCCAATTCTGCAGCCGGCTTCATGTCTACACAGGTTCCAGGTGTCATCTCAGAGAAAAGCACATATGGTCGTATTCCACATCATCTCCTTATCATTTGTTGCTCTCCACGAAGTTTGAACGAAATCCTGTAGGCGGTTATGCACGTGGGAACTCAAATTAGGAGGTAGACTCCTAACAGGATAAGGGCAGTCCAGATGTCCTTAATTATATTACGAGACCACCTTCAGAGTTCTAGTTTGATTCTAATTAGGAAAGACAATTATTCCTATGTTATCTCAGTTATAAATATGCTCGGGAAACCGAGGGACAAGATTAGATTTTATGGTTGATTACTAGATTTCAGAAGTCCGAAAACACTCTGTTTTGAAGTAATTTCTCTTTAATGAAAGAAGCATCATTTCCTTGAAAGCGTTGAATCAATCTTGAAGTAGATTTCGTGCTACTCTGGTGGTAGAGGGCCCCTGCCTCCTGAGCAGCCTTGTTTATACGATTTAGATAAGTATTTTAGTCTCGTTTTCATTTCTAGCTTAGGCAAGTTTTTGAAGTTTATGTTCATACTGGTTTACATTAATTATCAAAGCTAGACTTACTCTAATAAACTCTTCCAAAATATCATTACGATGAATAAGGCATAGCTGTGGTATAATAGGTTTTAGTTGCATTTCCTTTCGTTAATTATCACAGTTAGACTTACTCTAATAAACTCTTCCAAAATATCATCACGATGAATAAGGCATAGCTGTGGTATTGTAGGTTTTAGTTGCTTTTTTACACTGAGTGTCACAGCCGGTCTTACTCTTACAAACTCTTCCAAAACATCATTAACAACAAATAAGAAACAACTGTGGTGTCTTAGATTCTAGTTGTATTTGCTTTCAGTTTTATGTTTATGTTCAATTGCATTGAATAATACAGCCATACTTGTTTTCACAAACTCTTCCAAAATATCATTCATATTGAACGAGATGGGCTATAGAATTCCTTAGGTTAGTTGCATGTTAATTTAGTTACAACACTCCGGAGGTAGAATGCATTTAGTTCAGCTCTGTCACTACATTTCAGTTTGATAATGGCATTTTAGTTTAACATTGTTCACTGTACTCCAAGTAGACTAGTAACACTCTAGTTTAGTCTTAGCTCACTGTATTAACATTCCAGTTTAGTTGCTATCCATTGCATTTTAAATTGTATTAGTTGTTAAATTTAAATACCATGGTCTTCATTATTTACAAAACTTCTTTTGTTCCAAACTCATATTAATACATAATCATCTGGACAGAAGCTAGTATCAGTCTAAGGCCTGGAGTATTTTGCAACCTTTTTACCATTTCACAAACAAGCCTTTTCTCAAAGACTATTTTAAAAAGGAAATCTATAACTTTTGAGTGAAGCCTAGTGGTGTTAAATTGGGTTGCAGAACAGAATTAGAAGCTAGTTTAGAGTAGAAATCTTATTGTGCTACAAATGTTCTTTTCCAAATATATTCCAATAAACCTTTAATCATGGATGAGATGTTGTAACATTGTAAGTTGATTGTTTGATTGTTTAATTAGGAGAACTTAATTTATACTTAACTTGTCCATTTCTCAAGCTCTTCCAACACATCTTTAATGAATGAATTGGATAAGTTTAAGTTCATGTTGTGATTTATTTTCTTGCACTGAAGTCATTATCAAAATTTGCACTTGTTGTTTGCCATCCATATTTTAGGCTTTGTTCTGTTTTAACACAACCAATAGCTTCTTTTCACCAGCACTTAGTTCTTTCCTTTTTCAACATAAAACCATAAAACCAAAAACATCATAAAACACTAAACACAACGTAGTGAGAAACAAATACCTAGGCACATATAGTGCACCACACTTCAGCAGTTTACTAGCCCTGGTTGACAATTAATGAACTCAATTTAGGAACACTAGGTTGAGCACAAACAGGAAGGATCATCAAGTAACCCTCTTGAACTCATTCATACTGACATATGTGGACCTATGAGGAAAAAGTCACCACGTGGTGAAGAATACTATATCTTATTCATTGATGATTTCTCTAGAATGTGTTGGATTGGGTTGATTAAACACAAAGATGAAGCATTTGAGAAATTTTAGATCTTCAAAGCACTGGTTGAAAATTAATTAGATCGAAAAATCAAGTGTCTCAGATCTGATCGAGGAGGATAATATACATCCAATGAATTCCTTGAATTTTGTGAACAACATGGCATAAAAAGACAGTTTTCTATAGCTGGCACTCCACAACAGAATGGCATAGCAGAGAGAATGAAAAGAACAGTTCAACAAATGGCTAGAGCCATGCTTGATGATTCCGGAACACCTGACACATTTTGGGGAGAAGCAACACATACAATAGTAAATATTCTTAACTAGGAACATGTTTGTGTAAATAGTGATAAAATTCCATATGAACTCTGTTATGGTAATTCTCCCACTGTAAAGCATTTTAGAATTTTTGGAAGCAAATGTTTTATGAAAAACTTGGCAAGTTTGAACCCAGAGCAGATGAAGGAATATTTCTTGGTTACTCCTCTAGGAGTAGGGAATATAAATGTTACAATAAAAGACTTTGGAATATTGTTGAATATATAGATGGTGTTATTGATGAGTCTCCAGCAGCTCCAAAAGAAGAAAAACAAACAACAATTGAAGACGATGATGATGACATATATCCTTCTAAATAAAATAGTAATGATACAAACAATGAACCCAATGAAGAACCCAAAGATGATTTTTCTGAAAAGGCTCCATCCATATATGTTCAAAAGAATCATCGAGAATCTCAAATTTTGGGAGAAAAGGGATCAGGTGTACAAACAAGAAGGACTCTTGTGGGATCTTCTAGCAATCTGGAATTTCTGTCCACTATTGAACCTCACAATGTCAGTCAAGCTAGCAAAGATGAATGTTGGATTCAAGCCATGAATGAGAGCTTGATCTGGAAATTGAGAAAAGAATCACACTTGAGGAATTAGTGTAAGACCTCATGACAAAATGTCATTGGAACTAAATGGATATTCAAAAACAAGTTAAATGAGAATGGGGATTTTATAAGAAATAAAGCTAGACTTGTTTGCAAGGGGTATACTCAAAAATAAGGTATATAATTTGAAGAAACTTTTGCTCTTGTAGCTAGACTTGAAGCCATAAGAATGTTTCTTGCTTTTTCTAGCTTCAAACAAATCAAAATTTATCAAATGGATGTTAAATTTGCTTTTCTCAATGGTGATCTAGAAGAAGAAGTTTATATAGAACAACCAAAAGGATTCATCTTGGGAAATGATGAAAAAATTGTTTGTAGACTTAAAAAGGCTCTATATGGTCTAAAACTAGCTCCAAGGGCATGGTATTATCGTCTTGACAAATATCTTCATCAACAAGGATTTTCAAAGGGGACTGTTGATAGCAACTTATACACAAAAACTGAAAATGACAAACTATTGATTGTGGTTGTATATGTTGATGATATCATTTTTGGAAGTAATGAAGAGTATATAAGTCAGAAATTTGCTTCTGATATGCAGCAAGAATTTTAAATGTCTTTGCTTGGGGAACTAACATTATTTCTTGGCTTGCAAGTGCAACAAGCAACAGATGGTATATTCTTATCACAAGAAAAATACCTCAAGCAAATCCTAAAGAAGTATGGCATGGAAGATTGCAAACCTGTAAGTACACCAATGATAACCGGATGTAATCTCAGTTCTAATGATGATTCTCGCACGGTGAATCAACCAGAATACAGATCTATGATAGGAAGTCTACTTTATCTCACTGGGACAAGACCAGACATCATGCATGCAGTTGGGATTGTTGGACGATTCCAAGCTAATCCAAAAGAGTCTCATCTTCAGGCTGTGAAAATAATATTCAAATATCTACAAGGAACTCAAGACATTGGACTATGGTATCCAAAGAATGTTGATCTTACTCTTCATGCATACACTAATGCAGATTGGGCTGGAAGTGTTGATGATTGGAAAAGCACTAGTGGTGGTGCATTCTATATGGAGCCCCAGTTAGTATCTTGGTTCAGCAAGAAGCAAAGCTCTATTGCCCTATCTACAGCAGAAGCAGAATATGTGGCTGTCGCATCATGTTGCACTCAACTTCTCTGGATGATGCAAACCTTACAAGGCTTTCAAATCAAATTTTCACCTCCTATTTCCATTATGTGTGATAATACAAGTGCCATCAGTGTCTCAAAGAATCCTGTTATGCATTCCAAGACCAAGCACATTCCCATCAAATATCACTTCTTACGTGAACAAGTGCTTGAACAAAAAGTGAAATTGGAGTATGTTTCCTCCAAAGAACAAGTTGTTGATATATTTACCAAACCTCTACCCAGGGAAGCGTTCGAATATCTCAGATAGAAAATGGGAGTAGTCTCTGCCATGCAGAGGATCAGGTCTACTTAAATACAAAAGATTAAATTGGTTGTGAGGTGTTGTTAGGCATCTTTGAATGCACAGGCTAAGGGGGAGCATTGGTCATATGAAAAGGATGAATTTTTGGTCATATTATGTTTGAAGATGTAGCATGATCTCAGGGGAGCATGGCATTGTCGGTTCAAATGATATTGATCAAACTCTTTCCCATTGATGTCAAAGGGGGAGGAAAAGAAACAAAGGGTTTCTATAAGACCATTAGAGGAAGAGTATTGCCATCAATGCCAAAGGCGGAGATTGTTGGAAATGTTGTCATTGATGGCAAAGGAAGTAGCAAAGAAGAAACATCTGAACAGAAACAAGGAAAATAGAGAAGCAAGGAGAAGCATTAAACAAGAAGCAGAGATAGTAACAGAGAGATAACACAGGCAATAAAGAGACCAGCAGAAAGAGAAAAGAAGCAGAAAGGAAGCAAGGAAGATAAGGAACTAAGGCAACAGACAACGTAGAGACAATGAATAGAAGTAGAATGCATAATTGAAGCAAATTTGTCCAAAGACAGAGTAGGAGAAAAAGGCCATCAAATAGAAAAGAATAAGTGAATGGTAATCTGTGATAAGGAATAAGTGAATGGTAATCTGTGATAAGTAAGAAATCCATTGAAGGAATCAATGGTTGCAGAGATATGATGAATGTAGCGAAGATTATAATTGTGATGGACCATAGTACAGTGACCAGCTTGCGGAATCAAGAACTTGAATGTGCAATTAGAAGTGGAACTGTGACAGGATAGAACTTCGAACATGCAATGGAAGGTTTATATATTATATATATCATAGCATAATTGAAGACAGAGTGACATTGTGTTGTGTTGAGGTTGGAAGGCAGTAACCGATGTAAAGAATGTATGTTAAAAGACTCAAACGAAATTGTGAACAAAGCGTTAAACTTAGCAATGGAAATGTAATAAAAGGCAAAACCTTAAAGCACAACTTAATTATAATAATACATTGAAAAGGTGACGGAACCCTGCGTGGAAGAGTGGAACCGTGACTGAGTGAACAGTGAAGGCGGTTTATGGTTTCCATCGCACCGCCTACGCGGAGGAAGTGGTATTTTCTGGTTGAGGAGCGATTCCATAGAGTGCTCGACACACGTCCCTGTACGACTTCACAAAAACGCTTACCACTGAGCGCCATCGCGCGTTATCGTTTGACCCAGGATGCCCAGCGATATTGATATATACCGTTGATCTGGGAAGATGCCATCGGACAGTGGCTGTGTTCGGAAGGTGCGCGAAGAATAACACAAGTACGGCGTGCCATTGCGCGTTATTGCCTGTGCAAGTTTCCCAAGCGATATCCGTCGGATTGGATGTTGTGGCGCGATGGAACGTGAGCCCTTCGATCGGGTTGATTGTTAGCAATGGGCCCCAGTTTTAAATAATATTGATTAAGCCATCGATTATGCATGTGGGGCCGGATCCAAAGGTCTATTGTAAAAAGGCCATTTGATAAAAGCACAGATTATTAATATTTAATTATCAAAGGGTGCGAATAATATTTATTTATCAAATTCCACGAATTTGATAAATAAAATTCCAATAAAAGAAAGTAAAACCATCAGCGGCACGTTAATATTACTTAACCTTGGCTATAGTATTATTTGGCAGAGAAAAATATTACCTTTGGGACATTTCATGCATGGAAGAATGAAGATTGGATTTTCAATTTGGATTGGTTCGAATTTTAATATGAATACCATTGGTAGTTGGGTGGTTTTGACTCATGGTTTTACAAAAGGAAAAAACTATATAAGGAGAAGACGATTATTGTACAAAGTGTGTGCATCGTAAGGGTCGTGAATGAATAAATTTCTCTAAGGAATATCTGTATGGGCGAACTCTGTTCTTAACTGATAAATATGAAACTACGATGCACCCATGGATATAATGATCTGATGATGATGAATATCTGGTTTGAACAATGGACAAAATCATGAAGAAATGGTGTGAGTGTACTGAATGAATAAATCTGGTGGCCTGCAAGGTATGTCGTGTGGAAACTGGTGGATCTAGTATGAAAATTGATGAAACGTGGTCCGCAGTGGTGCTGAGGGTCGAAGCCTTTAGTGAGGGGGTTGTAGCTCCCTTCCAGTGGTAGCTGGTAAACGAGAACAGGGGGTTGTAGCTCCCTTCCAGGAAAGGCTGGTAAATGAGAGAAGGTTGTAGCCTTCTGCAGGTGGGTGCCTGCGTGCTGGTATAAGTCTGCGCCAGCATAAAATTGTAAGAATTTTTATTTATAATAAATATTTAAGACAGAGATAACAACAGCGGTGGTTTTCTCCTGAATTGGGTTTCCACCTTAAATCCTGGTGTTCATATGTGTTGCTTATGTTTGATGGTTTGTTCTGTTATTTCTGTTCATGCTTACTGCTTATCTGATGAATAAATGATGCAATGATCTAAGTAAAGACATAATAATATCTCTGGACATACAAGTTGGATGCAGTAATGTAACATATGGTTTTAAGAGAAAGGAAAACTAAAAAATTGTCAGTCAGCTCTAAACAATGATTCACCCCCCCCTCTCAGTATTTTTCCAACAACTTAAGCATCTTATCCTCGTAAGGATCTCCTACCATTCTTGGCCCATCTAGTTCTTGAAAAGAAAAATTGGGAAATTTTTCTCTGGTAAACATGACATAAGGATTCATGCATGAATCTCTGAACAAACCCGTATCTTCCCGTTGTACCTCTTTGTACCTTTGATTTCCACTCCTTCCTTTACTGTACACCTTCTTTAAGTAATGCATATATATTCTTTGTCATTTTTGAAATAAATAATGACATCATCAAGGTATGTTAAAATGCAGAAGTTCAGGACTGGAAACATGGCTTTTAGGAGCATATTTTTGATATCCGGTGGTTTTGCACTTCTGAGTCTGAAACTGGAACTACTTCCAGCATACTGAAAAAAATCTTTGAGTTGTCTACTTTGCAAGGGAATCATTTGGCTATAACCTGAAACATCATCTTGCAAAGGCATATGATTAAAAGCACTTATCATCGGTATATCATGGTCTTGGGTAGGAAGGATAAAATTTTTGTTATAGGGATGTGCATTAGTGTTTCTAAAATCAAAACAGACCCTATGACCAACTATTTTATCTTTGATTATTACTGATTGGTTCATATTTTTGTATTTTATTTCGTCGAAGTTGTTTCTTGGAGTGATGGTAGTGGCATAGTGTTTCTCATTGTTTTCTTTGCATGAGGTAGTATTCTGCATGAGATTGCCAATCCTAGTGGTTCTAAGTCTTTGATGGAATGACAGGATATTAGCCAGTTCAAGTAACTCAGGTATACTTGGACTGCAGTTATCATGTTCGCTCATAAGAAGTTTATCAGGTGTTTTTTCTGGATTTTGAGTTGTTATGGCTTCAATCAAGGTTTCACTTGCAATGGAAAAGTTATGTGATGTTAAATCCCTGAGGTACGGTAAAAAACATTAAGCTTCCCTGCTCCTGAGTTTCGAAAAGGTTTGTGATATGTAAGTCTTCTAATGCCTTTATTTTGAAAATGTTTCCTGATGTTACTGCTGATTTTTTACTAAGGTTTGAGCAATTCACTTAGTAGTACATAATGGTTTGTGATTCTTGCTCTATTCCTATTTCAGAAGGAACATACTTACTTTCCTCAAGACATAGCTGTTCATGATCATGGTAGTTTTTAGTGTCTAGTTCATCATAGAGAACTAGGGGCAGCTGATGTGGTGTGTCTAAGTTTGTTTCAATTTCTTCTGACTATTCTTCAATGTCCTCATCAGTGTGCAGAATAAAAGAGTTCAGGTCAGAATGCAATGAATACATTGGGATGTTATCTGGCCTCTCTTGGCTACTGATCATGTATTTCATGTGTGACTCTCGATAGAGTATTCTTGTTTGGTAAAACAAAGGAATAGTGGCGTAGGACATATCAAGTTGAACATTCCCTTGGAGCTTGGCTCCCCAAGATCTGGATAGAAGCATTCCGTACTTGGGAGGAATGTATGCTACCACTATGTCCTTGATCAGATGTTTTGCAGGTATTTGGGCCAAACTAAAACAAATATCTTTGATCAAGCCTAGACATTTGAATCTACTAGAATCAAATGAATATAAGTCTTTGTATGGTCTTGTTATTTCTAGGCCTAATCTTTCCATTACAACCTTCAGCATAAGATTATGTGAGGCGCCGGAGTCTAGCATGGCATTGTGAAGGATTTGGTCATGGATATTTAGACTAATGTAAAAGGGGAGAGTGGTTCCCTCTTGGAATTTCCCTTCTATTTTCGGACCAAGCAACACTTCAGGAGTGTCATCAGCTAGATTAAGGGTGTTCGCATCATTCCCTGGATTCAGGACCTTTAACACTTGGGATTTATAAGAGCCTTGGGCGATGAGCTCGGTAAGAGGCATGGTGATATTTATTTTGGCGATTTCGCCCTCAAAACTAAAAGGTAGCTGTAGTTTAGACATGTTTGTTTCAGCTTTTTCAGCCATGACCTTCTCTATGTTCTAAGTTTGCTGGCTCTGTTTCAGGATTTTGTTTGCCACAGCCACCTTGGGAATCTTTGTGGAAGTACTAGGAGTATCTGAGTTAGGATTAGTTTGGGTAACTCTATCTTTGTTTTGGTCATTTTTCCCGACCATGATTTTGTTGCTGTTCACTGCTTTCTTAAGGATGGTATCAGAGGTTTTAGCAGTGTCTGAGCTACCTTTCTTGGAGTTGTCTTGATTTTTTCTACTTCTAAGGTCATACTGCCTGTGAGCTTCTATTATGGCATTATGAAAATATATGGCAGGATCCTCGGGATCTTCATAGTTGGTCTCATCCTGATTTGGAGAGAAGAATTCTTGTTCTTCTTCCGTGAGGCACACCTCACTCTCATTATCAGACCCTATGAGGTTCAAATGATTTTCATCAATGGGTTCTGTATCCCTATCATCTTCTTCCACATAATTTTCATTAAATGGTGGCCTAATTTGTTTGTCATTTTCCCTTGGTTTGTTTTGAGGCTGTTCCCTCCTAAAATTTTGGTTCCAGTTTCTGTTTGGAGGGTTTGGCTGGTTATCCCTAAGAGGGGTCTTCTCACTTATCCTTTCCCACATTTTGGCCTTGGACCTAACTAAATCATCTATTCTAGGATCTAGGGAAGGGGATGAAGTGGAGACCTCATCTCGGTATGTGACTTTCCTTTCTGATCTAGTCCTAGCTCTTTTTTCTGCTAAGTTGGCTTCTGCCCTTATGGCTACTTTTTGCATTTCCTCTAAGGTAAGGGGGTCCTTGTCCCTTAGCTGATAAGTCATGTCTGGGTCAAAATCCTCGGGGAAATTTTCCAAGGCTGAACCAATTGGGGGTTTGAAGTGAGGTGGGAGGGCGTTATATACACTGTTGAACCTAGTGCAGTATCCCTGGACACTTTCCCCATTTTCCCGTTTTAGATTGTTATACTCTAACAGGATTTGAATGGGGTTCTTTCGGATTTCCCACTTGTTTATGAAGATTTGGTAGAGTTCTGGGAGGTTGTGGATGTTGTTTTGAGTTAAGCTCTTAAACCATATTTTGGGTTCCCCGCCCAGGCTTTGGGTGAACATTCTCATTCTGATGGTCTCGTCTTCTATTTCCATGTATTCAAAGGCATCGCTAATCCTATCCACATGCTGTTGAGCTGTGGTAGTCTCATCTCCAGTAAAGTGTGGGATTTTGGCTTGATAGTCATTTTGTAAGGGAGCCAAAGGTTGTGGAAACACCAAGGGTGCGTACCAGGCTGCCATGACGGGAGCTAATTGGTGATGTACAAAATGAGGGCTTGTGGGATGAGCTGAGGTGGTTTGACCAATAGTGGTTTGGATAGGTGTGGCGGATGTACTTGGACTAGTGACCTGGTTTTGAGCAGATCTGGGATGGTAGGAGCCAAAGTGATGGAGAAGCTGAATGTAGGGAGGTGTGGTAGGTGAGGCTTCTCTACTAGGACTCTGTGGCAGATCTAGGGGCTCAAGATTGTCAAAGTCTATCTTACTTTGTGACTTGCTTCTAAAAAGGGTTTTTGCTGATTTTAAGTCAAAGGAGGAATCCAGTAAGGTAGTGAGATGTTTAGGTACTGATTTTGTTTTACGTATGGACCTATCAGTAGCTAGATTTCCAGTTTCGGAAGCTTGCCACAGAATCTTCTCTAGGTCATCTACTATGATAGGGGGATTTGGGTCTGGATGAGCTCTGGTGTTGATTCTTCGTGAAGCTAGATTTTGGGTCTAGAGTTTAGAGAGGATGGTATTTGTGAATGTTTTGGATGGATGGCCTCTCTAAGGTTTTACTAATGTGAAGGATGGTCAAAACTAAAAGGATGAACTAGTGGAGTCGCCAGGTGGATTTCTTATGAGAACTATGGTCCACCACCAACACTATCAAAGATGATTGGGAAAAAGTTTTATAGCAACTTTGAGATGGAAACTGACAAAGAAGAGTGTTTCACTTGGTTTCAACAGCTTGCTAGGCTGTATGGACAAGATAATGGTTCTCTTGGAAAGAAGGTTTTTGCTTATCTCCTATGTTTAGGTGAGGTTTTCTGAATCGCTAAGTTAAACTTAGTTTGTCAGTGATTACAGAGTTTCCACCCTAAGCTTAAGTTTTTTGGAAGGATGAGTTAGCAGAAAGGTATGGTTTATGAATTTTTTTGGTCTTTTATGGAGTTTTTAGGCCTACTGGAGGCTAATGGAGTCGCCAGGTGGAACTTGGTTGTTTTTGTAAAGATGTAGCTATGGTCCACCACCAGTAACTAGGGAAAACCAATCCGGGAATGTTTTGGGGTTTTTCTGAGTTTTTATGTGCAGCCTATGGTTTATTAAAGTATTCTAAATCTGTTTCGTCACTTTTCTAGGGTGGCGAGAGCAAAAAGAGTTTACTCTAAATGGTTTTATGGACTACTTTCCTGTGAGGTTTGGAAGAGTTTACTACAACTGAATCATCATTTTGCTAAGATGGTGAAAGAGCTAGATTCTACTCTTCTAAGTTTGACTGAGATTTTGAGAGTTCCTAAGGGATACCTAGGATGTTTTGACTCAAAGTCCCACCGTGATCGCCATTATGTTAGTGAGCGGTGGGATAAGTCAGCCAGATAGTAATTTCAAAGGTCTCTAAAGATTTTAGGGAAACTAAGTTGTTTTTCACTCAGAGTCCCACTGTGATCGCCATTATGTTAGTGAACGGTGGGATAAGTCAATCGGATAGTATTCTTAAATTCAGCAAAGTAGTAAGGCCTTGCGAGCTGATGGAGTTGCCGGAGTGGATTTAGTTGTTTTGAGGTATATGTGTATGGTCCACCACCAGTATTGACAAAAACCAATCTAAGGGAGTTTTTTGGGGTTTTTCTGAGTTGTTTATGTAGTCCTAAGGTTTGTAAGAGTGTCCTATAGTTGAGTCATCATTTTTCTAGGATGGTGAGACAACTATATTCTACTCTTCTAAGTTTGACTGGGATTTTGAGAATTCCTAAGGGATACCTAGGATGTTTTGACTCAATGTCCCACCGTGATTGCCATTATGTTAGGGTCCCGTTATTTGGCTGATTGGCAAGCCAAATGACAGTGTAACATCAAACCAGTCTTTGGAGCCCAAGGACCTAGCCTTCCTGGACTCAGAGAGGGCTCTCTCTATTTGTGTAAGGGATATCTTTGTGTTTGCTTATTGTGTTATGAGTTTAGGCTAGTTATGAAGTAGGTTTTTTGGTTTTGGTTTTTAGGTTGTGAGGGATGAAACTGATCAAAGATATAAGATAGGTAAAAATATGTCAGATCAACTGGGCTATGGGGTCGAAAAGGTCAAGAAAGATATCAGATGGTGATACAAGGCTGTTGAAGGGCCGATTTGATTCAAGGTAGAAAGGATATTTGGGAAAAATGGAATAAAATGGACATCAAGTTTGGGAACAACAAAGGATTTCAAGTATAACTAGTTTCATAGCTAACATAAACATGGTAGGGAAAACCATTAATCATGAGAAATGTAACTATAAGCTAATCAATACATAGAAATAAACATTCAAGCCATGCATAGAGATATATAACTCTCTAACTTTTGGAAATGGCTATCAAACTTTGGGGAAATACACTTAAGACAGAAAAACAACTTAAATCACTATGCTGGAATGCCTAAACATAGTACTTCAAATTATTGGGCATTTTGAAAACAACATTTCATAGTCTTAGACAAAGGGCAAGATCAGAACAAGACCTCATTGGTTCAACAAATGACAATCTAATCAGTCAAAGAAAAATTTCATGGATGGAGCTATGGCTAGCCATGAGTAAGTAGGGCATACCGTAAATCATACTAAGCATGCATAAAACCATGAATGAAATAAGAAACAATATCCTTTAGTTATTAAAGAGAAATCAAGAATTCTTTAATGTGATTAAGAATGAAGAAAACATGGAAATATGAAGAAACAGGAAATTTGAGTTGCCTCCAGGAGCCATGTCTCAAATTTTCTCTCTTGTTCTATAGCAAGCAAGAAACATGGATTCATGAATGAAAACTAGGAAACAAAACAAAGAGAGAGAGACTATACCATTCTACCAAGTCATGCAATCCAACAACAATCCTCTTTCATCATCAGAGAACATCCAAGATACTATCCAAAAGCATGAGACAAGTATTTATTCCAAAGCTTATATGACCATATATTGCTTCTATCATCAATTTCAGCCTTGTTTACAATGAAAGCCTTTGGAATATATAGGCTCAAGTGAGGAAAACCTCATAGTTCAATTTTTACTCTCATTGGCCTATCCAAAATATCTAATCTTGTCCTTGAGGCTTTGCAAAGCCCAAGGCACAAAATATCGGATAAAATATCTAAAAAATGCCAAAAGAGGGAAATAAATTGACTTTTCATAACTTCTCATGTGCAAAAATAGCTAAAAAAATAGTTTTTAAAGGTTCAATTTTTACAAAAATACTCAAAAAATACATCAGCAAAAGGTCCCCTGACTTTTCGGCAAATTTTGGCAGACTTCCCAATGTCGAAATGAGGCTCATGATAGCTCGTTGGAAAGATTTGAGTGTCTAATTTCTGGAAAAACTTTAATTTTCCCAATCTAATGCCTATAAGTCCTCCAAAAACAGGCCTGTGTGTAAAAAACCAGAAAATAAGCTTTGCTGATAGACCGGGCAGAGTGTAGAAAAAGTGGGCATTTTTCGCCATTTCGGAGGGGAAAATGATCTTAAAATGTTCTGAAAATCACTGAGTGTGTGCTCCTGAAATTATGGCATCCAATGACACCATTCTCCTCCTTTTATGATCCTCCAAACTGAAATGGCGAAGCCCATGAGTTTTGGCCAAAAACCCAAAAATGCCAAAAAACCAAAATATATCGAAATTTTCCCAAAATTGGTGAGTATGACCCTCAAGGGTTCTCAACAACATGTTGTGAAGCAGAAGACAAAATCTAAAATCTTGATGTGTCTTTCCTCACTTTCTGTGCTAGGCGCTTCCCTTTAGCCTCCTTGAGCTTTTCCTTAGCAGCCTTCAATTTGCGCCGGGCAAACTGACTTAACTTTTTATAATGCCCCGTCATTCTCCTTTGAAGGTCTAAATCCATATTTTCCTTCTCCAATTTCTTCTCCAAGTGGTCATTGACTCTCTCAAGCCATGCCTCCCTATTGTTCTCTATTTCCTGTTCGAACAATGTAGTGAGAGGGGTAGATTGGAGAAGGGAATTTTCTTCTTTTTGCTTCTCAAGGGCCTTTTTAAGCCCCATGGTTCTTGGCCTCTTTCTTCTAGGCTGATATTTGCCTTCAATTTCATCAAACTCACCCATGAGTTCTTCCAACCTCGCTTGGGCTTTGGAGGCCTCCTTGTATTTGGTCGCCCGTGTCTCATAAATAGCCATATGGACACTCATTTGCCTATTTTGGATTTGCAGAAATTGATCGAAATTCCTAGCTCTATGAAGATCATCCTTCAAAGCATCAATTTGGCCTTCTCTATGGATTAAGAGGTTTTCTAGAATCTGGGCCTCATTATCACTATCATCGCTTTGGATTGGGGTGATGTCGAATGCACTCTCCTATTCATGACTGCCTTCCTCTTTACCCTTCCCTTTGCTTTGGGTGGCTATTCTAGTGCTCTTCCTCCTAGGCAAATCAATCATGGGCTTCTTTGGAAATTTTCCTTTACTTTGGAGGGCCCTTGTTACATTTGGAGTGACAAACCTAGGCACTCTCGTCTTTGCTGTCCGGGGATTGGCCTTTTTAGGAGAAGAGGGCATGGCCCCTTTACCTTTGTCACCTTGCTTCTCTTCTTTTTGAGTTTGTTGTTCTTCTTGAGGAGGCTGTTGTTCTTGAGGAGGTTGCTGTGTATCATCTTTAGGCCGCCCTTGCTCATCACTATCATGCTGCCCCTGTTCAGTCTCTTTTGGCTGCCCTTGTTCATCATGATGTTGCTGTTGTGCGTCCTCATAAGGTTGCTGTTCACCCTCATCATGAGTTTGTTGTTCACCCTCATCACTGTCATGCTGTTGTTTAGCACTTTCTTCCTCCTCCCCTTGCTGCTGTTCATCATCACTGTCATGCTGTTGTTCAACACTTTCTTCCTCCTCCCCTTGCTGCTGTTCATCATCACTATCATGCTGCTGTTCAACACTTTCTTCTTTCTGCTCATGTCCTTCTTCCTCTTGCTGGTCACTTTCTTCTCCTTCTTCATGTTCCTTTGCTTGTTCTGTAGTAAACTTGAGCTTTTTAGGAATAGGTCTACTGGAAGAAGGCGAGGGATGATGAGTAGGAGGTGTAGGGGATGTATGGACTGGAGGGATAGTGGAGAAAACATCCCAAGAGACCTCCCTCTTTTCAAGCTGATGAAGAATGATGATTTTGATGAGAGAGTGATGGAAGAGACAGGCTATTTGCTGTGAAGGAGGCTTATTCTGGACAGTGGAGGCCATTTTCTCAATGCTCTTGTGTAAGAAGAAAGGAAGATTTAGCAATCTGGCCCTAGTGAAATGCATGAGCAGTTGAATGTGATATGCATAAATTCGGGAGAATCTTCCCTCACAAGTGAAGTACTTCATGATAATATTCATGAGAGGGGCGTAGCTGGATAAAAGATATGAGAAAGGGAAAATAGAAGGACATGATTCTCTGTGCTCAGGCTTTAGGAAGGGCTTGTAATCATCTGAGTCCAAATGGATTTGTTTAATTCATTTCTCACCAATACAGGGGATTTTAGTAGCCTTGGAGATGGATCTTGGGGAGAATTTGAAGTCAAGGCCTGCCAACTGGAAATGCTTGTCTCTGAACCTCAAAGTGCAAAGATGTGTTAAAGGAGAGAAACTATTCACCTCTTGCACCCTTTGATAGAAATCTAAACACCCGACCTCATGGAAATTGAACATGACTGATGGGTGTGCATTCACTTCTTCAGTAGAAATAGGTTCATATCTCTTATGCAATCCACTCCTACTATCCTGCCTGGGAGGCATCTTGTTCTGGATGATCTCTGCGAAACAAAAGTGCCTCAAAAAGGTTTTCAAGAATGTGTTCTTCAAACAAAACTCTGCCTTCTCTGTCAATCACTGTTTGATCAAGGTAAATTTGCCTCAAAACTGTGTAAAATGTTTCTTTGATATTATGTCCCTGCTCCTCCCAAAACACTGCTCTTCCTCCCTTTGTATGCCAATCAGCAAATAATTTTTAAAAACAAGTATAAAGTCAACAAAAGATACACAGTCAAGTGATTTTTGTGTTTGTGTAAGGTCACATGGCTCTAGGTGTGTTGAGGACAACAAGACAGCCTTGTAGCAGGCAAACACCCCTCCTAATAAAAATACTACTCTTGTATTCACTATTCTTCACACACAGTTTGATAACAACACCTCCAAACTGATTAAACTAATTTACTCATTTAAAGTCTGCTTGATAGAGTAAAGGAGAAAACACTGGTTTTTTGCCCTTTTTTTTACCACACAGAGGAGACCTTTGAAATGACAAAAACCCTTATACCATGATTACTGTTGTTTGAAAATAGGCCCACTATTTCCTTTGTTCAAATAATGTGTTTTTGCCTTTAAACAATGCCTCTACCTTTCATCATTGTGTTGAGGGAAATTATTGGGCTTTTTACATCAATAGAAACACACCAATTTTACTATGCTCACCTTGGGCAAACAGTAACACAGCAATTTCGAGTTTCCAACATAAAACACTTCTCCCTTAAAAAAATCAACATTGTGATTTAGACTATGAATTTCATCCCTTTTTCCACCACTTAACAGTTTTGAAAAGAGCATGGAGGCGCATAAAATACCTTTGAAAACGATGATGGCGTTGTTTGAGGATTTTGGGCCGCTTTCAAAACATTTTGGAGGCGTTTGGACCATCAACAAGTGTGTGACACGTTGGTAAGGAAAAACACCGCGCAAAGGAGAGCTGTCGGGTCACTGTCGGGCAGTTGTGACCGGTGCCTACAGGCGCGCCGTGCGCTGCTACAGGCATGCCGCGCGATAGTGTACCCCTGTGGAAAAATTCTGCCTGAATGCGCCGCGCAATCCTACAGGCACGCTGCGCGGTCAAAAACCCTTGAAAACTCTGCAAACTTGCTCGAAAGCTTTTCTTTGGTAGAGTGAACAGCAAAGGGGAGTTTTCTTATGTTTTGAAATACAAGATAGTGATGGGCAACGGTCTCTAAACCTTTTGAAAACGAACAAGTTGATGCCTCCTTGTGATTACCTTTGTGAGGGTTTGGAAGGCTTCTCCTTTGGAACAAATTCCTTTGTTCATTTTGAAAACCAAAGTGATTTTAAATGCACTATAAGGGGCCCTTACTTTTAAATAATGTTGGCAGAAAATCCGTGCATGAATTCTGGCCAGTTTTGGTGAGTATGAATCTTTCTTCTTATAATAAAAAACATCCCACGATCAAACTCTTTTCACTGTGTTTTAACATTAGAGAAGTAACCTCTGCCACTTCTTACCCTTTAGTGACACCTTCAAAATGGGAAAAATGCTCAAAACATATCAATGAGTGATGAAGCCTCTTTTTCCATTTGCAAGGAGATGGCCTATTTATTTAAACTTGGTTGATAGTTCCTACTTCTGCTGCTTTAAATGTGATAATGCTCACTGTGAGGCTGATCCAAACTGTTAGGTGATTTTTAAGCTCCTCTTCTGACTGTGGGTGTAAAAAACTCACCTGCATTCACTCATGCTTTACCATCCTCTGTTCATCAAAAGGGAACTTCATTTAAACCTCTTCTTTTACTCAAAATTCAATAGTAAAGTACCCTTGACCTTTTTCATAAGGAAGATGCCTTTACTTGTAATAGTGGCATGCCTTATTGGCTTTGAAAGTTTTTTTCAGAATTTGAAACACATGCCATAAACCTTCTTGCATAATTATGGACATAGGTGCTTAGTTGCAATGTCTTTTTAGAAAACTAAACTCAGATCGCCTTCTGTCCATTATGATAGGTAATTTTTGAAAGAAAAATTTCTATGAATAGGAAAGACAGTACCCTTTGAAAAGAAATCATCACTCTTAGGCCTGTGTCATGACTCATCTCTCAACCACTTATCAACTCTGTTTGGTTTAAAGGAACAGAGACTAAATGTTAATCCTGTTCATCAAGGAGATGCGTTTTTTGTATTTTTTTAAGGAAATCGCGCCCCTCAGCAAAGTTTGTACACTTCTTGGCTCCAGACTGTCTTTGAAAGCAAAATATGATAGGAGATAAGCCAACCCTTTTGATAGTTATAGTACTCATGCTTGGTTTCTTTTCAACTTTTGTCTCAGTCAAAATAAGGATGTTTGATGAACCTACTGATAGTGGTTTCCCTTTTATATGTTGGCAGAAGTTAGTTAGAGGCTAAGACTGTTGGATTCCTTTTCTGGCCATCTGTTTAACAATCTTTCCTAATTGATGATCAACCCATTAGCTTCTCCTTGTAACTCAATCATAATGGAGCTTATGCAAATCATTTTTAAAACCCACTGCTGTTCCTTTGCTTTTGATCATCATTTTTATGCAGAGACCCTCAGTTGTTGTCTCACTGTTCATCAAAAATTTGCCTTACAGTCAGTGCAACTCTTAAAATCAAACTTTGTCCATTTTCCCTCTGCTTATAGATGAAGGAGGCGCTCTTAACCCTATGCTTGTAGATTAAGGAGGTTCTTCAGTCTTCAAAAACCCTTTGCTTATAGATGAAGGAGGTTTTTCAGTCATGCCATCTCAGTAGCCTTTAACAGTGTTATTTTTCCTTTCACTGTCTTTTCATGCTTTGATTGTGATCGCAGGAGCTTAATGAAACAATTCTCTGCTCTGTAGCTACATCCCAGGCTCAAAATCACATTAAGAAGTAGTTGTCTTCTCATGTGGAGCCAAATATTGTCTTCTGGGATGCTGGTATGCCTCTGTCCTTGAAAGATCCATTAAAACATTGTAAAAACACCTAAAATCAGTTTGACCTATGGTACATGGATTGCTGAGACTTGAGGGTGTATTAGTGGCACGACCTAGGGCTGTAACCAACTTTATTTGCAGAATAGGAAGGTCTGTTATGACTGGTCTATAGCAGGTAGAGGTTATTTGGCTTTAGGGTGGTTTGCCAAGGGAGAAATACCTAAAGTGCCACTACCTAACTTAGGGGAGACTTTTTGGACAGATTTGGATTGTTTCTTTGGAGCTGATGGGAAAAATAGTATGGCTGAGGCTAGATAGGTCTTTGATAATGAGGTTTCATCTCGTCATGGGCGGACTGAAAGGTAGGAGGGCAAAAATTTTATGGGTGTTTTCCAGCTAGCAAATTTGACAATTTTTAGATCAGCTGCTAGAAAACTTGGCTGTTACAACTTGTCATCACCAACAAGTGAAAAATACTGATGACTAACAAGTCAAACTTGGTCAAAGTCTAGTTTTTGCAGTTTACTAGACTTTTCAAATTGCGATAGCTTCTTCATACGATGTCGGTTTTTAGAACCATTCACAGTGCCAGAATTGTAACGACGAGACCTTTCTGGTTGCTTAGTTTCGACACTCTTATGAACACTTTGAATTTTGAGCTATCGTTCTGGTCCATGATCCAGTTCTGATCATTAAGGACATAGTGGAGTATATTGTGAGATCTCATCGCAAGAAACTGAATATTTCTTTAGTTAATGCAGGGCAAATGAAGAGGCTAGTTACTGCAAGTAAAAATTTTGTGCTTCTCATGATCAAGAAAAACGATGATGTTGACTATGAATCTTTTGAAGGATGTGATGAAAAGTTAAAATCTGATTTGTTTGATGTGGTAAGTCAGCATGACAAGATGTTTCAAGAACCAAATGGGTTACCTCCCAAGAAGGGAATTCAACATGAGATTTATTTGCAGCACGATGTTCCACTTCCAAACATTGGTATGTACCTCATGTCAATTATGGAGAACTTTGAAATCAAAAATAAAATTCAAGAATTTTTGAATAAAGGTATCATACACCCATATACTTCATCATGTGGTTCACCAATTGTTTTGGTACCAAAGAAGGACAAGACTTGGTGCATGTGCATTGATTTTCATGCACTGAATAAAATCACGGTAAAGGATCGTAACCCACTCCCATGCATTGATGATTTGCTAGATCAGTTAAAGTATGCAAGATATTTCACTAAGTTAGACTTGCAAAGTGGTTATCATCAAGTTAGAATAGTTGAAGAGGACATTTGGAAAACTGCTTTTAAAACTAGACAATGATTGTTTGAGTGGTTAGTTATGCCATTTGGTCTCACAAATGCTCCAACTACTTTCATGAGAGTCATGAATGATGTACTTACACCATTTCTAGATGACTTAGTCATTGTTTACTTAGATGACATACTTATATTCAGAAAATCAAGAGAAGAACATGTCATGCATGTGAACAAGGTACTTGATGTCTTAAAAAAAGAGAAATTATTTCTAAAGATGTCGAAGTGCGAGTTTGGTAAGACTTATTTGGTGTATTTGGGACACATTGTTGGAGGAGGTGAATTGAAGATAGACCCTTCCAAAGTAGAGGTCATTCTGAATTGGCCCAAGCCTAATACAGTTACAGAGGTAAGAAGCTTTCTTGGGGCAGCACAGTATTGGAGGAAATTCATTGCTAATTTTTCTTCCATTATAGCTCCACTACATGCATTAACAAGTGTCAATAAAGTCTTCCATTGGGGAGATGTACAAAAAAAATCATTCGACGCTTTAAAGAAAAATATAGTTTCAACATCAGTATTGGCTCTTTCGGATATGAGACAGCCATTTGAGATCCAAACAGATGCAAGTGATTATGTTATGAGATCAGTGCTCATGCATCATGGTAAAGCTATTTCGTTTCATTCTGAATTTTTTAATGGAGCTGTGACTAATTATCCCACCTATGATAAAGAGTTATATGCATTGGTACAAAGTGTAAATAAATGGAAGCACTATCTGATGGGGAAAGAGACCATTATCCATACCGACCATCAACCATTGCAGTACTTACAATCACAGTCAAAGTTGCAGTAATCAAGACATTTCAAATGGATGGGATTTCTACAACAATTTCATTTGGTTATCAGGTACAAAAATGGAATCTGCAATAAGGTAGCTGATATTCTCTCTAGGCCTATTGTAAATTCATCTATTATACTAAATCACAACTCAATTATGCATGAAAGTTACATTGAACAATATGCATATGACAGTGATTTTCAAGATGTGTATGAAAGATTGAGTCAAGGAAACGAAAATGAAGAGTTATATTATCATGTGCATAGCAGTTTGTTGCATCACTTGGGCAAGTTATGTATACCATGGGGAGAAAGAACAATATCATAAGGGAGGCACACACATCATTGATTTTTGGAAATTTCCGTGTAGGGAAGACAATAGCAAATCTCCAAAGGTATTTTTATTGGCCACACATGATTGATAGTGTATCTTGTTTTATTAGAGGATGTTATTTATGTGCAACAAGTAAGCCTAGTAATAGGAAACTTGGATTGTACACTCCACTTCCAGTTCCTTCACATCCTTGGGAGAGTATCTCAATGGATTTTGTAGGTGGTCTTCCTATGTCATGGAAAGGTCATGATTACTTGTATGTTGTGGTAGATAGGTTCATCAAAATGTGTCTTTTGATGCTATGTAAGAAAACAATTACATCTGAACAAACTGCTAATATTTTCTTTCAAAATGTATGGGTTCATTTTGGTCTTCCTACTTCTATTGTAAGTGATCGAGATTCCTGGTTTGTTGGGAATTTTTGGTCAAAATTATGGGACATGATGGACACAAAGTTGAAGAAGAGTACAACATTTCATCCACAAACAAATGGTCAAACTGAGAAGGTAAACAAGACAGTTATTCATCTTCTTAGAGGTTATTGTAGCAAGCATCCCAAATTGTAGGATGAACAATTGCATTACATTTCGCATGCATACAACAGGGAAAAACATTCTTCCACAAACACATCGTCATTTGAGGCATGTTATGGTTACTTTCCAAGATCACCTTTGGACTTCATCTTTGAGAAAGATGTCTCTATAGATGGTCATAGTGACATAGATAAGGCAAGGAAGTTCATTGAGAAAATTCAGTTGATACATCACATAGTGCAAGAGAAATTTGAAAAAAGTCAAATAAGCTACAAGGCAAGGCATGAAAAACACCGTGTTGACCACAAATGATAGGTTGGAGATGAATTTTAGTTGTATATCAACAAAGAAAGATTGCAATGGTAAGGTAAAAAGGTCAAGCCAATCCGTTATGGTCCATTTAAAATTCTGGAAAATATTAGTACTAATGCATTTAAGTTATATTTTCCTCCTTATATGAAAATATATTATATCATTAATGTTGATAATTTGAGAATTTTTGAGCGTCCTTTGATTGATGATCAAGGAGAGCATGTTCAGCTGCCATCAATAGATGATTTCTTTCCAAAATATCTTGATGACCTTTAGCAAGATCTCATACTTGACAGAAGAATCAAAACTTCAAGAAGAGGGAATGTGGAATACCTTAGAGTGGGACTCAAGGGAAAATATCCTTGAAAGGCCAAATGGATGGAGAGTGAAAGGGTGAGGGAGTTTTACCCTCACTTGATGAACAATTGATAGTATCTTTTGGGGTCCAACAGATTTCTAGTGGGGAGGAATGATCCATTAGGGGAATTTTGAGGTCTAAATTGGGCCTCCTAAGAAAAATGTACAACAAAAATAAAATTTATAAGAACCAATAAGATTCAAGATGATGATGTCAACCATGGGGGATAATTCACTATTTTTTAAGTAGAAGGGTAAAAATATTAAAAAATAATAAAATAATAAAACTACTTTTTCAATTCGTATTTTCAACTTATCTCCCAAAGTTTTTACTCAAATTTTGAGCGGGAGTACTCGTTGGATGAAAATTTTAATTTCTCATCCAAGGGGTACCCATGTTGCATACTTTTGATGGACCATGCTACATTAAAATGAGAAATACATGAAAAAACGTGATTGCAATCATGTTTTTCAAGTATTTCTCATTTTTCATGTAGCAGAATCCATCGAAAGTATGCAACATGGGTACTCATTGGATGAGGAATTAAAATTTTCATCCAACGAGTACTCCCGCTCAAAATTTGAGGAAAAAATTTGGGAGATAATTTGAAAATACGAGTTGAAAAAGTAGTTTTTCTTTTTTCCCTCTTAAATTTGATGATGTAATCAAATATTATTTTATTAATTCCATTATTATTTTATAATTTCCTTAGGAGGCCCATTTTAGACCTCAAAATTCCCCTAATGAGGATCTTAGTATTTAGCTAAAAAATTAAATTTCTTGGAAATGCTTTAAACCCGAAAGACTAGATAGAGCTCGTCACCAAGATTCCAACGCAATTCGTTTCATCAAAATCTGAGTTTGTATGAATGATTTATGGTCTGTTGTTATTTTTCTCAAACATGTAAAAATTGTGTAGAACAATGATAGACTGATGACTTGGCAGTCTAGTCAGCACCTCAGGAATCTTCTGGGAATATTCTCCATTTTTCAGCCAGTGACACTACGACAAGTGTCATCTCTAGATTCGCCAATGTTGCTTGGGGAAGTTGAATTTTTCCTCCTAGTCCTAAGTTGGAAATTTCTACTATGGTGGCTTATTTTTATATGGTGGAATTTTTTGGGCCAATGGGGAAGGGTCATGTGGCGCAGCCGGAGGCTGCCATGTGCCCCCCATGTCAAGGGTGGTTGGCATGACATTTTATTGCAAGGTCGAATTTGGGCATATAATGTTTATTTCCAAAGTTCCAAACCATAGTCGAATGGGCGCAATACAACATATATATATTATCCAAAGTTTTAAACTATTAGATTGGGCATTGGATATTACACCAAAATTGTATAGTGGGGTCGGGGTCGAGCCCATGACCACTCGCATGCAACAACTATGCCTTACCACTATACCATATACCGCAGAACTTACTCCATAAGGTTTCCAGCGCCTCTTAAATTAATATGCAACAGAGTATGGGGGTTTAGAGGGGGCCAACCCCCTCCCACACATGATCGCGCGTGAAGACAAATGACCAAGCATTCCAGCGGGAATTTTAGGCGGAGTTTTAAATACGAGTTAAGCCGATTTTATTATATGTTAATCCGTGGATTAGTGGTGTTAATCCATACTTTTCGAATAAGTGTATGTTAGCACTAAACACACTTAACCCCACTTAACACCATACTTATCTTAACATTAATCACGTGTTTAACTTGGCGACGCCTTTGGCGGACCCACCAGATTCGGCAAACTTCCACATTTAGTGGAGTTAATTGGCGGACTTCCAGAATTCGTGGAGAAAATCTAGGAAAAATTGGTTTTGCCATAACTGAGGCAATTTTCAACCAATTTTGGCTCAGGAAGAGTCATTCTTGGTAGATTATGATGTTTTGAAGCCATTGGATCAGGTTTCAGAGGCAACAGGAGACTGTAAATACCACTTTTTCACAAGTGAAGCTAATACAAAGGCCCACACTATGAAGTTAGACCAAGGAGATGTAGCCTAGGAGGGGTGAACTCCTTCATCAAAAAATTGTGTATTTTTCTCTGTTATGTGTGCTTGCTATGCTTTATTATGCTATTGTTCAACGTTAATTTTCCATGCTTTTAATTTCATAAAATACATTTAATCTCATCAATTTTAATGAATTTTCACTCATAAGCACATGTATAAACCCTTGTATGATAAGAAAACCACAACACTTTCATGTTAATTCTGAAACTGATATTAGCAAAGCATTAAATAAAAATTAATTTCAGATCAAGTTGGTGTCAGAGAAAAAGGTTGCTAAAGGTTTATTTCTTTCTTTGCTTGAGATTATGCAAGAAGGGTTTTAATAGTTGCAATTTTGTGATGCTTACAAGGTTGAAGCTGCAGAGAGGAGAAGGGAATCTATTGGTTGTTAGTCCTGAGATTAGGACAAGGAGAAAGAGAGCTGAGAAAGCATCATCTTCACCCAAATTTCCACTTGAAGCTTCACTTGAAGCACTTCAAGTTCCATCTTTTGATTGCTTTTGATTACTCACTATAACCAATAAATATTCATTTTCACTTTTATCATCCAATTTTCCTCTTATCTGCTTAAGCATATGTACATAGGTTACACATCCAAAAACTCTAAGATGAGATATGCTGCTTGACATAACTGACCATGCTTCTTCTAGTACTATGTTCATCACACTCTTTGTAGGCAATCTGTTTATCAAATAAACAACACATGCAACTGCTTCTTCCAAATTCTCATTTAGACAAGTTTATTCCTTTCAACATGATCTTTGTCATATTCATAATGGTTTTGTTCTTTCTCTCTGCAACACCATTATGTTGCAGTGTGTACCTGGTTGTAAACTGTCTTCTGATTCCATGTTGTTTGCAATGCTCATGGAATGCCTTTGAGTCATATTCTCCACCACGATCTAACCTCAATACCTTGATTTGTCAATCACTTTAATTCTCTGCTAAGGCTTTGAATTCCTTGAACTTTGCAAAATTTTCAGAATGATTCTTCAAGAAGTAAACCCAAGTCTTTCTACTATAGTCATCAATAAAATTTAGGAAGTAAAAACTTCCACCAATTGACTCTATCCTCATAGGTCTAAACAAGTCTGTATGCACCAACTCAAGAGGTTGTCTTGCTCTGTATGCAACTCCCTTTGGAAAGCTTTCACGGTGTTTGTTACCCAAGATGCAACACTCACAAGTACTAGAAAGTTCTTCGATGGAAGGTAATCCTATGACCATATTTTTCTGTTGCAACAATATTAAACTAGAAAAGTGCAAGTGTCCAAACCGAAAGTGCCATAACCAATAATCCATTAGAACATGCAACTGTAAAATAACTAGCCTGATCATTGTAATTCATGATTAGAAGGAAGAGTCTATTCCTCGTCATCTGCACCTTTGCTATCAACTGCTTGCTTGGGGTCTTGTCATAAATAACACACTCTTGTCCCTGAAATATAACTTTGTATCCCTTCTTTTTCAATTTACCAACACTTATAAAATTATGTTTTAGACTAGGAACATAATATACTTCTGAGATTGTCTTTGGATCCCCTTGCTTGGTCAGAATGTTGATCAGTCCTTTTCCATCAACATCCACAGTCTTTTCAGTTCCCAACTTTACCTTCATTAGAGAACTTTTGAGGTCTAAAATGGGCCTCCTAAAAAAATGTACAATAAAAATAAAATTTATAAGAACCAATAGGATTCAATATGATGATGTAAATCATGGGGGATGATTCACCATTTTTGGGGTAAAAAAGTAAAAATATTAAAAAATAATAAAATAATAAAACTACTTTTTCAACTTATCTCCTTAAGGTTCTACTCAAATTTCGAGCTGGAGTACTTATTTGATGCAAAATTTAATTTCTCATCCAAAGAGTACCCATGTTACATACTTTTGATGGACCCCGCTACACGAAAAATGAGAAATACATGAAAAACGTGATTTCAATCATGTTTTTCTTGTACTTTTCATTTTTCGTGTATCAGGGTCCATCGAAATCTTGCAACATGGGTATTCCTTGGATGGGGAATCAAATTATGCATCCAACGAGTGTTCCCATTCGAAATTTGAGTAAACCCATGGGGAGATAAGTTGAAAATACGAGTTGAAAAAGTATTTTTTTCTTTTTTCCCTCTAAAATCTGATGATGTAATCAAATATTATTTTATTATTTCCACTATTATTTTATAATTTCCTTAGGAGGCCTATTTTAGACCTCAAAATTCTCCTAATGTGTCTTCATAGATTGATACAAATTTGCAACCAAACTCTTGTTGCTTGTCATGTGGTTGTTGCAACCATTGTCTAATAGCCACACATTATCAGACGATTCATGCATGTTATGGAAAACTATGAAGATGGAGTTAGTATTCTTTGTACTAACATTAGCTCTCTGGTTTCCTTGATTAGCTATCCTCCTCTTGCAATCACGGGCATAGTGACCAAATTTATTGCAATAATAAATTCTCGCCTTTGATTTGTCAAACCTTTGATTATTGTTGGAGTTTTTGTTGTTGTTTCCACTTTCATGTTCATGCTTTTCTCGACCATCTCTCTGACCACCATATCTTCCACCTCATCCTTTGCCTCTCAATCGATTTCTGCCTCGACCTCTTGAAATATAAACTTGACTTTTGAAAGCAGTTTCTAAAGTGAAATCCTTATTTTTTTCTATCCTTACCTAATGTGATAGAAGTGATCCGATCAACTCATCAACTATCATTTTTTCCAAATCCTTGGCTTCTTCTATGGCTGCTATGACAATGTCAAACTTCATAGATAAAGATCTAAGGACATTCTCAATCATTGTTCGATATTTAATATATTCACCATAAATTTTTAACTGATTTATGAAAGACATGACCCGATTCATGAAAGAGTCAATGCCCTCTGTCTCCTTCATATGCGGACTTTCAAAATATCTCCTAGTATTCTACAATTTAACAATATTGACTTTGGCCATACCTTCATAGCTTGTCCCAAAATTTTCCCATGCTTCCTTTGTTGAATATGTGATCATAATCTTCTGGAACACTGATCGGTCCACTCCCTGTTGGATAAGAAGCAATGCTTGTGCATTCTTCCTTTTGTCTTTATTCCATTGTTCCCTCTATGGATTAGTGAAAGCTCGTTCTTCTACTTCACTTTGAGGTTCTGAAAACCCAAACTTTACATGATCCCAAACGTCATGCACTTTTAACATGGTCTCCATTTTAATGGCCGACACATCATAGTCATTCCCTGTGAAAGAAGGAAGTTGTAGCTAGAAGCTCGATATTGCCATCTTTCTTCAAAAAATTTCACTTCTCTTATGAAACCCTAAATTTATTCTTTTGTAAGCTTTGCGAAGCTCAAAAAATAACCCTTATAATAAAACCCTAAGTTTTATTTTTATAAAAAAAATTCTCTTATGAAAATTCTTTTATATAAAAATAAACTTATATAATAAGCCCTTTTAAAAAAAAAAACTTATTATAATCTCACTTTTCAAAAATCATTAAAAAATGAGTATATTAAAAATATTTTGAAAAACCACTTTCGAAAGACTTTAATATACCATGAGTCTTCATTAACTCTTACACACGACGTTTGAAAATATTCAACGTAAAAAAAAAACTCAACTTATGATTAAAATAAGTCGTTTATGCGTACTAACGCTACTTGATGCAGAAATCAACAACGTTAAACACTATCCTCAATACTATTGTCCTGCGTTAGTGGCCTAATGCACAAATATTACCAAGGAACCCGCGTGCTCGAAATCACAGAAAATTTTTGAACCTGTAACTTGGCTCTATGCTCATCTCACCAATGTTATAACGCTCTGCGTATAACTGCGAGATGTGTTATAGCTTAAACAAGAGAGAAAAAAAATTCTCCTCTCACACATGGATTATTGCTAATCCATCCTCCCTAGCCCTTTGTAACCTTGCTCTGATACCAATTCATTATAAAGACAGAAGAGTAAAGGCACAAATCACACAAATAATTTACACAAAATAACGCACGAGTTGCGGCTCTTCTATTGATCACACAAAATTCAATATTCAATCTGCATACAATGAACCTGGTGAAGGGTATTTATCCTTTTCGAATAATGACTCACTTGACATGCACACACTTACTAAATTCATCAATCACATAACTCGACTTGAATCAACGCTCACTTAACTGACTCTCCCAATATAGTTAAATATCCTTGCAGGAGTTAATTAGATATTTTAAAGTCTTCTGTATTAAGGAACATCATCCTGACACAATTATAACAAACATGTTGTCCGTTTTTTCTTCACTTATGGGAGGTTTTTATGCCATTTGAAGGGAGTTACAGTCTAAATTGTTGGCCGTTTGGTGGAAGGAACAATTAGTATCACTTGTTGCTTATGAACTAGTCGAGAGGTTGGTTAAGTAGAACATAAAAATTTTCAAGAGACTATTGACTCATGAGGAGTTGCTGAGGATATGTGGTGATCAACCATGCAACAAGAATTAGCTAAGGAGAAAGGGTATTTTCTTTATTTGCAAGGAACCTTGGGGGCCTAACCACTCATGTTTGAGTGACACTGAGGAGAAGACAAAGGTAGATCATGAGGGGATTATTTTAACTCTCTGGATGAGTTTTATTATTTTATAGTTGATTCCATGGGTTATTGCAAGGAAGCCTTTGAGGAGCATGAGAAGTTATGTGAGTTTGGGACAACAACCTCGGTATGCATCTATGTGAGATGGAGTATGATGAGCAAAAAATTGTTCCCATGAGGGAATATGTTCAAGGAGATGAGCTCCTAGTGATGATTCAACATGAGTAGCATATAGTGGAGCATGGATCAGATGATGACCAGGGAGATGCATAGATAGCCAGTGGGGTTGTAGTACTTGAAAAGACTTGTCGTCAAGAGGTGTTGGTACCTAACAATATAGTTTTATAGGAGGTTTGTATATTGGAGGAGCATGGAGTTTCCTGTCATATGAGGGAGGATATTTTGGAGATGGTGGTGCATTCATCTTTTGGTATACCCATTGATGAGGTGAAAACATATGTAGTGGCAACCAAAAAAGTTGCAACCTTCTCCAATAGTACATAGACAAAGGTTGCAACACAACTTACCCACTTCTGCTAATTCTAACGAAAGGGGTCAGATTTCTTAGACAGATCTTATTGATTGACCGAGAAAAACAACATGAGTTGAGCATGGACCTACACCAGCATAGTAGAATTTTTCCATACACAGGTGTCCATGCATTGGATTGGTAGGAGGTCCATCCTAGCATTAAGAAAGTGTGATTGGAATTAGTCTCTGCCAGGGGTTGGATTGGAGAGAAGTAATGAGTTGGTATGCGACTGATGGAGAAACATGTATAGTTGGAGACAGAGTAAAATTAGAGCCATGGGATAGGGGTGTGGATGATTTTCCATGATGGAATTGGGATCCATGAGGATCTGTTGATGGAAGGACGAGTCAAATATTAGTTTGGGATCCAGGCATTAAGGGATCTGTTCATGGTTATGTGGAACATAGGCATGGTATGACCCAGTCGTTTGTATAGGATCCAGGTATTGGTTCTTAGTTGCACTGGACTGCCAGAGTGGTTCACAGATATGGATTTCTTGTGGGAAAGAAATCTTGGGGCAAGAGGAATTACGATGTTCCTTATTTTGGTTTCCCTTATGGTGCGGTTGAGATGGACTTCCAAGGTTAGAGGTAGCTAGGTCACAAGAGAAGGTTGAGTCTTCTGCATGTTTATCTCATTTATTCTTCAGTTCCATATTATATTTCCAGTTTTATTGTTAATTTTTGGTTCAAATTGTGCAATTTGTTTATTTAAATTGACGACATAATTTTTAGAATAAATATTTGGCAAAAATTGCATTTGGGATATTACAAAATAAGTTCTGACAAAAATTCCAAGCTTGCTTGTTTGAAATTGATTTAAGGATCATTCAAATCCCTAACTCCCATAAGTCATATCTCTAAAATTATAGTGAAATAAAGTCTACGGTTTTTACCACAGGTAAATAGGAATCCCTCCTCTGTCTCCTCAATATTTCATATCCTCAAACATCTCAGAAAAAAATTTATAGTGAAAATTTCAAATTGAGTTGTTTGAAGCTAATTTTAGGACTATTCAGAAACCCTAACTTTCACAGGGCATATCTATGAAATTATAGCGAACTAAAGTCTGAAATTTGTACCATATGTACCTAGAGATGTCACCTTTGTTTCCTCAAGAATTCACAATCTTAAACATCTTAGAAAATAAGTTATGGTGAAATTTTTAAACTGACCTGTTTGAAGTAGATATCAAGAGCATTCAAAAACCTAACTTCCATAGGGCATGTCTACGAAATTATAGAGAACTAAAGTCTGAAATTTTTACTGCAAGGTTCTAGATATCTCACGTTTTTCTCCTCAATATTTTTCAATATGAAATACCTTAGCAAATAAGTTATAGAAAAAATTCTGAACTAATCCATTTGAAGAAGATTTCAAGATTATTCAAGAATCCTAACTTCCTCAAAGCATATTTTCAAAAGCATAGCGAACCAAATGTTTGAAATTTTTACATGTACACATATATCTTTCCTCCACATCCTCAAAATTTCACACTCTAAAACATCATATAAGAAAATTTATAATGGAAATTCCAAGATGAGTCGTTCACTCTACAAATCACATTTTTTCTCCACCTTTAAAACTATAAGATTATTTCACATTTTGTCTTATGCACCTCAAATCTCTTCTTGCTTTGATACACTTCAAATGTGTTCATATTTACTTTATTTATAGTGTTTATGTGTTCACTTATGGGTTTGACTTGTAAAATTGGTTGTGTTGACCTTTACTTTATAGCTCAGTCAACCTGGAAAAATATTTCATATCTCATCATTCTTATGGAGTTAGAGGGAGTGCCATATACCTTTGGAAATGTATTGGAATAATATTTTCAACCATATATCATGTTATCACTAGGCTAGAATAGGTTGGGAGGTGTCAACCTAAATGGTTTCACACTCTTGCTTCAATTCAAGGCAATTTCTGACTTGTTGATCATTGCCAGATACCCGCCAAATTTTTATGTTATTAGGAATGGCAGGCCTATGTCTGACTTAAAATTCATATTTTTTGATGGAATGTATGGGAATTGTAAATAGAATAGATGAAAAAACCAAGGAATCTGCGATACCATTTTGTTCTCTCGGCTTGATGGTGAAATTGTGTTCTTCAAAATTTTCCAGTATTTGAAGAAATAAATTTTTGTATGATCTCATTTTTAACATCCTTGGTGTGATAGGTGCCATTCACTTGTTTGATGAGTAACTCAGAATAACCAAAGACTGAAATATTTTTATCACCTAATTTTTTTAATACTTCTAAACCCAAAACCATAGCTTCATATTCTGCCCTGTTATTTGTGCAATCAAAATTGAGTTTGTAGGAATACTCTCATCTCTTGGGCTGATTATCCAAATGTCTGCACCAGCTCCATCTCTCCCAGCAGCCCCATTAAAGTCTAGGACTTGTTTGAGAAAATTTAGTTCATCTCATAGGCTAGAGTCTATTTTCTTTTGATAGGGTAGAACTTGGATTAGGCTATTTTATATTTATATAAACACACATAAAACCACTTTTTTCACCACCTATGCACTTAGTGATTGATTGTGAGATTAATTTTCTTGATTCTTTGCTTTGTTCCTTTCAAATAACTTGATCAATGGCTTTGATCTACAAGAAACATGGTTTGAGAGTGGATGTTTTTTTCCAGAGAAAACTAGACTGTCTTGTATGCCACCAACCTTCTCTATCAATTTATTCAATTTGCTAATTTTTTGTTTCACCTATGATTTCATTGAAAAGAATAGAGGATTCTAACTCATTTTCCACTGCACAAATTGGGAAATTTTGAGATTTTTCTTTGTTTTTGATCATATATTCCATCCTATACTCTCTTTACAATCTCCTTTGCTCACCAAAAACAAGGATAGTGGCATAGGTCATGCCCATTTGCATGGCTCCCTTGATTTTGGCAGCCCATGATCTAGATAAAAGCATGCTGAATTTTGGTGTAATATCAACTGCAATTATGTCCATCAATACAGTTTTAGCAAGGACTTGAGTTAAACCAAAAACCACGTCTTTGATTAGACCAAGAAATTGAACCCTCTTGGAATCAAATGAAAACAAGTCTTTGTTTGGTCTAGTTATGTCCAAACCCAATCTCTCCATGATGACCTTTGGCATTAAGTTGTGAGATTCCCTTGAATCTAACATTGCATTGTGTAATTTCATGTCATGAATATTTAGACTCACATAGAATGGTGGTACTTCTTCATTTTGCTCATCTTACACTCTTGGTCCTAAGAATATGGTAGGGTGATCTTCTTGCAAATTTAGAATATCAGAGGGTCCAACTTGAATGTTAAGAATCTTCACAATTTGACTTCTATATTCTGTGAAATTTATAATTTCACCAAAGGGGACAACAATTTTAATCTTTGAAATCTCATTTTCTAGGTTGAAAATTGGTTGTGTCTTCTCAATTCCTTTCCCAAGAGGAGTATTTTTCTTCTGTTCAGCAGCCTTTGGACCATCCTTTTTAGGATGATTTTTATTGACCACTATAGGAACATTTATATTCCTAAGATTATACTATTTCCAAATCTCAGAAATGACATGTTGATAGCCTTTTGGGTAGTCAACTTTATTTTCAGTTTCATCATTACCTATGTCATTACTAGATTGAACATGCTCCTCTTTTGTTAAAAACATACCTCTTTCATCCTCATCTAAATACTGAGCGATATCTTCTTGAATTTCTAGCTGCATCTCTTCTTCATCTACTAGGTTTTTCTGGAAATAAGGCCTAACTTGTTGATCAGGTTGATTTCTCTGTTCTCTTGGTCTCTGCTGAATTGAGGTCTTCTAAAATGTGGATTTCTTATTTTTGTTTATGGTTGTGTAGCAGGAGGAGGATTTTTTCCAAGGGCTAGACTATCCATAAATCTCTCCATGGTTTTCATCATAGTGTCAAATTTCACATCTGAAGATGTATAGAGTTGTTCTTCCTCTTTTACTCATCCTTTTCCAACCTTAGACCTTTTTGTTGCAACAATGTTAACTTCTACCTTCAAAACATCATTTTTCATATCAGCCAAGGTGGCAGACTCCCTCTCTCTCAACAAAATGGAAAATTCATAATCAAAAGCTTCAACATAATGCAATTGTGCAGCCCCTGGGGGAGGTTTTATATGAGAAATAATGGAATTATAAACTTTGTTGAATATTTTTGAAAAATCCTAAACTAACTCATTGCTTTCTTTCTTCAAATTGTTATAGTCAGTTAAGGCTTGTACAAGATTCACCTTACTTCACCATTTTCTCAAAATGTCCTCTAATTGATCCCAATTTTGTATACTTGCTGGGGTTAAGGCTTTGAACCATTTTCTCACTTCACCAATAAAACTCTGTACAAAAAATATCATTCTAACATCTTCATCATCTACCTCCTCTAGGTCTATAAAGTCATTAAATTGGTTAGCATGTTGTTCTGCAGTGATTCCCTCCTCACCTCCAAAGGTTTTTATCCTAGTGGAATATCCCTGTGGAAAATCATGGAGTAGAGCAGGAAAAACAAGAGGGGCATATCTAGGAGGTCCTACAGAAGGGGGAAGAGGAGGAATTCTTGCCATTGTAGGAGTGACAATAGATGTACTAGTAGAAAATACAACATAGGAAGTAGCTATCATAATAATAGTAGTAAAAGCAGGCGTGAAGTTAGGAAATTGAGTTACAGGAACCTTTAATTCAGAGATAAAATAACTTCACTTAGGTAATGAGACACCAAATATTCTTCTAAAAAATAATTAAAATGGATAAATTTCTTTCATTTTTTCTAAAGATTCCTGCTCTAATGATAATTCTGATGTGACAATTTCCCAAAACCCTTCTTTGTCCTTTTTTGAAAAAATAGATGTAGTGTCAATCCTTAATATTTGTAGATCTAAGGCAATTTCTTCTTATTCATTTTTTGATTTAGATCTAAAAAGTCTTTGCTCAAACTCTAAGTCTTCAATATTTTGAACACCTCTAGAGAGTAAAGATGAAGCTCTTAAGAGATATGAAGTACTTGATTTGGATGAGCTACCAACACCTCTGATAATTTTCTCTAGATCATGAACTATCTCTGGTGGTTTAGGGTCAAGATTGCTCCTTGTATGAATCTTCTTGGAAGCCACCTTTAAGCTAAAGCTGCCAGTGGAGTCACCAAGGTAGAAGTACAACCTCAAATTTTATGATCTCCTGCTACCTTCAAGAGCTCAGTTAATTTGAAAAGAATCACCCATGATGATATAACTTTCAGACTCCTGACAGACGCACCAAAATTTTATCACTAGACTAGAACAGGTTGGAATGTGTCAACCTTCAACCTAGCATAACTATTTCAAACCAAATTTTTACTGGAAGTTAGCCCTTCCAGTATGATAGGGCTCTCTCAAATTACTTATAAATTTTCTGTATAAAACTAAAAACAAAAGATGGCTAACTCCGTATTTTTCATGTGATTTTTGCAGGTGAAAGAGTGTGATGTGATTTTTGCAATTGAAAGAGTGTGATGACTACCACCATTGGGCATGGAGTCAGCTAAGGAAAATAAATTACTAACAAAATAATTTCATGGAATCTAAGGCAATTTTGGTTGTAAAATGGTTTGAAATAAAACATTTACAGTAAAAAAATAGCAAACAAAGGAAGTTGGAGCATCTAACATGAATTTCAAGTAATCAAATTGCTATGAAACTGAAAAGAATAAATAAAACATGAAGATATTTCATATGAACCAAAACAGAATCTCAGGTGAAAAAAAAAATCTGTTGCAAATGTATATTAACTGTTAAAAAATATTACAAGGGTGGTTCTCTCACATCATCCATCAACCCTTAAAAGTGAAAAAGTTCAACATATATAGAGTGAGGTCTCCATAAAAAAATTCTTCCACTTGGGCTAGACTCGATGCACAACTAAGAGACCTTATTCTAATTGAATTGCAACTCATGGAACCTTTGTAGGGATATTTTTGTTTCAACATAATTTGAAAACAAAAAGGATTCTCCTTATCATTTAAGAACTCAACAAATTCTGTTGATAATCCTCATCGAATGAGACTAATTTATGATGTGCTGGAGTGTTCAATTGTTGGAGTGCTGGAATGTTCTGCTCATGCCACGTGTATGTTGACCTATTGACCTGTTGAGCTGTCTCATTGAAAAATAGTAGTTCATGGGTTGATGATGTGGACACCATTTGACATGTTTTCCATCCAATACCTTGTTGTCTGATTACCCAAAAACTCATCGAAACTTCATTAGACCAATACATTGAACCCTCTTGGAATAAAATGAAAACACATCTTTCTATGGTCTAGTGATGTCCAAACCCAATCTCTCCATGATGAACTTTGGCATTAAGTTGTGATATGCGCTTGAATATAACATAGCATTGTGTAATGTCATGTCATGAATATTTAGACTCACATAGAATGGTGGTACTTCTTCATTTTTTTCATCTTCCACTTTTGTCCTAAGAGTATGTTAGGGTGATCTTCTTGCAAATTCAGAATATCAGAGGGTCCAGCTTGAGTGTTAATCATCTTCACAATTTGAATTCTATATTCTATGACCTTTATTATTCCACCAAAGGGGACAATTTTAATCTTTGAAATCTCATTTTCTAGGTTGAAAACCAGTTGTCTTTTCAATTTATTTCACAGGAGGAGTATCTTTCTTTTGTTCAAAAACCTTTGGACCATCCCTTTTAGGATGATTTTTATTGGCCACTATAGGATTATTTCTATTCCTAAGATTATACCATTTCTGCTTCTCAAAAATGGTATGATGATAGCCTTTCCGGTAGTCACATTGTTTTTCCATTTCATCATTACCTATGTCATTACTAGATTCATAATTCTCCTCTTTTATTAAAAACATCCCTATCTCATCCTCATCTAAACAGTGAATGATATCTTCTTGAATTTATTGCTGCATTTCTTCTTCATCTACTAGGTTTTGCTGGAAAGGGGGCCTAACTTGTTGATCAGGTTGATTTCTCTATTCTCTTGGTCTCTAATGAATTTGAGGTCTTCTAAAATGTGTACTTATGGTTTGTGTTTCTGGTTGTGCAGTGGGAGGAGGATTGTTTCCAAGGGCTGTTCTATCCATAAGTATTTCCATGGCTTTCATCATAGTGTCAAATTTGACATTTGAAGATGTAGAGGGTTTTTATTCCTCTTTTAATCATCCTTTTCCAACCTTAGAAATTTTTTCTACATCCATGTTAACTTCTACCTTCAGAGCATATTTTTTCATAATAGCCAAAGTGGAAAATGCCCTCTCTCTCAGCAAAATAGAAAATTCATAATCAAAAGCTTCACCATAATGCAATTGGGCAACCCTTGGGGGAGGTTTTTTATGAGAAGGAATGGAATTATAAACTTTGTTGAACCTTTTTGAAAAATTCTAAACTGACTCATTGCTTGATTTCTTCAAATTGTTATATTTAGTCAAGGCTTGTACATGATTCACCTTACTTCCCCATTTTCTCAAAAAATTGTCCTCTAATTGATCCCAATTTTGTATACTTGTTGGGGTTAAGGCTTTGAACTATTTTATCATTTAACCAATAAAACCCCGCACAAACAATCTCATTCTAACATCCTCATCATCTACCTCCTCTAGGTCTATAAATTCATTGGATTGGTCAACATGTTGTTCTGCATTGATTCCCTCCTCACCTCCAAAGGTTCTTATCCCAGTGGAATATCTCTATGGTAGATCGTGGAGTAGAGCAAGAAAAAAAAGAGGGGCATATCTAGCAGTGCCTGCAGGAGGGGGAGGAGGAGGAACTCCTACCATTGTAGGAGTGACAGTAGATGTACTAGCAGAAACTACAATAGAGGAAGTAACTATCAGACTAGTAGTAGTAAAAGCAGATGTGAAGTTAGGAAATTGAGTTACAGGAACATTCAATTGGGAGATAAAAGAACTCCACTCAGGTAAAGGGACACCAACTCTTCTTTTCAACATGAGTTCAAATATATCAAGTTCTTTTAGTTTTTCTTAATATTCCTTCTTTAGTGATAATTCTAATGTGACGATTTCCCAAAACCCTTCGTTGCCCTCTTTTGAAACAACAAATTAAGTGTCAATCCCTAATATTTGTAGATCTAAGACAATTTATGTTAATTCATTTTCTGATTTATATCTAAAAAGTTTTTGCTCAAAATTTTCATCAAACATTAAGTCTTCAATAGTTTGAACACCTCCATAAGGGTAAAGATGAATCTATTAAGAGATGTGAAGTACCTGATTTTGATGAGATACCCACACCTATAAGAATTTTCTTTGGATCATCATCCATCAACCCTTCAAAGTGAAAAAAGTTACAGATATATAGAGTGAGGCCTCCATAACAAAAATCCGCCACTTGGGCTAGACTCGATGCACAACTAAGAGACCTATTTCTAATTGAATTACAACTCATGGAGCCTTTGTAGGGATATTTCTGTTTCAACATAATTAAAAAAAAAAAAGGAGTCTCCCTATCATTTAAGAACTCATCAATTTTTGTTGATAACCCTCATCGAATGCAACCAAATTCTGATGTGCTGGAGTGTTGAATTGTTGGAGTGTTGGAATGTTATGATCATGCCACGTGTATGCTGACTTGTTAAACTCCCGAGTTGTCTACCTAAAAAATAGGAGTTCATAAGCTGATGTTATGGATACCATTTGAAATTTTTTCCATCCAATATCTTTTTTTTCTGATTACCCAAAAACTCATCAAAACTTCATTACGCAGAAAAAGTAGAGTATAGGCAATTTTGTAGCAAACTTTGGTAGCAAATGCAAAAAACACCCTTTTTCTACCCATCTTAATTTTCTGATAGTTCTAGGGTCTTCATTGATTTATATTAGCTAAAAACATGTCGTTAGAACTCCCTTTTCTAAGTTTTAAACTTTTCCTTTCCTCTATGAAAAGCTACAACAATTACGTAGCAAATATTCACCTTCAATATGGGGAGTTGCTACGAAACTATCAAATTTCTGAGATTTTTCCCTTTCATGATTTCTTCCACCTCCATTTCATTTCTAATAGCCTATACAAGCATGTATATTATAAAAATATTAGTTAAACATAGCATGGGAAAAAATTAATGATGTTAATATGTTCAAGGAGTGCCATATTTTTCAGCAATAATCTCGAGATTTCTCTTTGCAAGTTCCACTTTGATCATTTCAAGTTGAATTTCTAATGATTTGACTTGTACTTGTAACTTTTTCCTGTTTTCTTCCAACCATTTGTTCCTTCTATACATGTTTTTCGTCATTCTATGCAAAGGCAGTGTTCTTTGTAACATCTTTTTAGATTCATCTGCAACCTTATTATAGAAATCAAGTTGTTTTGATATATCATCCTTCAATTCTTCAAAAAGTAATTTAGATTTTTTCACCTCATTCCTAGCATCTCTTAACTGTTATTGTAAAAAATCCACTTCACTTTTTTCTTATACAGGCCCCTTTCCTTTCCTCTTCTTTGATGGATCTGTTTTTGCCGAAGGCACCTCTGGCATGTTTTCAATTGGCTACTGTGATCTTGTGACAGGCTTCCTAGGTTTGAAAATGAAATCTAACTCTTCTTGAGAGAAATCCAATTTCTTAGCTCTCTTGCTCTTCTTTTTGGTTTCTACCTCTGTGATCTCTACAGACTACACAATTGGGCTTTCTTCAATCTCAATAGGACTTTCTTGAATCTCAATAGCTTCTAGGATATCTGACAACTTACCCTTTCCTTTGCTTTGAATTCTAGTCATCCTCCTCTTGGTGCATGTAGAAGTTTTTGTTGCTGCCACGGGTTCTACTACATGTTCAGCTACAAGTTCTATCTATGCTCCAGTTTAAGCTACAAGTTCTGTCTCTGCTTCAGCTTCAACTACAAGTTCTATCTATGCTTCAGGTTTAGCTACAGGCTCAGCTTTAGGTTGCTTCTCCTCCCTAGGGGTTATGGATTTTTACTTTGCAGTTTTCCTAGGGGTGAAAGTATCTAACCCATAACCTCTTAAAAATAGAAAGGTGATCCAATATCTGTTTAGCCTATTCAAATATTCAACAACCAAAGATTTAATAGGACCATAATGGAAAACAGAGGTGTTACTAGCATCAGGCTTGGCTTTAACCTTGTCATCCATCTTTCCCAAACGTCTAAACAGATAAAAAGGAATGTCTAGGGGTTGTTTACCTGTGAAATGCAGTAGAAATTTGAAATGGTATTCTTATACCATGAGAACCTTCCTTCAAAAGTGAATTACTTCTGGATGACCATCAGGAGTTTAGAAAAATATTCTTTGAGGCAAGTTTTGGGAATTCCTGTGGTCATATCAATCCCTCTGTGCTCTTCTTTAAGAAACTCATCACAATTCTGCAACTGAAAATTATGCACTTTAAATCAAATTTCTCTAGACCTAGGGATTTTTGTAGCATGAGAAATGGTTTCATGGGACACTGCAAAGTTCAACATGCCCACTTTAGACTCTTTCCCTATGAAATTAATAGCAAAAACTTTGGCAATTTTCCCATGGTATCCTTGCAACTTCTGACAGAAATGAAGGCACCCTACACTGGAAAATTATTGAGTGAAGGAAGGGTCCTCCTCCAGTAGTTTCATATCCATTGGTTCATATATCACAACTGAGCCTCATTTAGATTTCTTCCTCTAAGCTACCATGGTTTCAACATGTAGAGAGTTTCTTCTTGACACCTGCAAATATCTTAAAAACAACAAGACCAACTATTGACACCAATAGACCTACCCTAAAGATAGCTAGACTAGATCACAAGATAATAACACCAAGCTTATGGACAACAAGAATATTTCGAATGAGAATGAGACCGATTTTATGACAACAGAGCTAATTAAAATTGAAAATGGAACGAATTTGGAATGAAGCTATATGGTGTATGCGTTTTGGGGATGATATAAAAAGACAAATGACATGTAATCATAAACCATAAGACTCGGACCATAATTGTTTTTAAAAAAATTGCACCGTTACATTACCGTTACCACAACAACAAACTTCCATAGCGGGACAAGTGTTTGAGAAGGAAAATCTACTACGAAAGTGTCAGGAACTTCCGTAGATAATCCTTGTTTTTTCTAACTGGAGTTGCTACAGATTCCTGTAAAACTATCAAAATGTCATTTATGACCCAATATGCCCAATACCCATGGGATATTTTATTTTCACCTTTATGTTAACACCCCACTAAAATTCATAACGACTCTACAAACTGGCTTTATGAAAAAAATGACTTTTGTACATTTGATTATTTTTTAAGAAAACTCAAAAACCTAACTAACTTAACCAAATTGACTTAAAGACAAAACCTAATTGTTATATTGGATAACATATCCTATGATCCTATATGAGATATGCATATATAGTAAAAATGCCTTGAAAGATAGGGTATTCAAACTATGTTAGGTCCCTATATTACTAGTATAGTCCCTTATTGTTGTTAGTGTAACCCCCTTATTGTTATTATTGTACCCCTGTATCCCCCATATTGTTATTACTATGCCCTTAAATTATTATTGTTAGGTTGGCTAGGATTACATTGTGGCCCCACTAGGATTACATTGTGGCCCCATGGACTCCTATATATAGAAAGGAGGTTTTGTAATTTGTATCATCCAAGAATTGTTCATTCATATAATGTATTGGAGGTTTCCCCCTCAAAGTGGCTTATTTCTAAGGCATTGATATCTCTTTTCTTCTATTTTTGGAGCTGGTTTCACAACATTTGGTATCAGAGCTTTGGATTCTAGGGTTTTGCTACTCCAAACAGGTCATCGTGGAATTTTCGCTATAACGTTTTTTATATGAAGGTTCAGAAGTTGAAATTTTTATTTTACGAAGCCAAATTCCCGAGGAACATTGTCGCAAAATTTCAGATCTTGGTTCACAAGATTTTCGGAGATATAATCTGTGGAATTTAGGTCATTTTGCAGGCTCCTGAATTTAACCTAAACAGGTCATCGTGGAATTTCCGCTGTAATTTTTTTTCTACGAAGGTTTAGAAGCTAAAATTTTTAGAGTGCAAATCTGAAATCTTGAGGAAGATCATTGCGAAATTTCAGATCTTGGTTCGCAATATTTTTGGAGATATAATCTTTGGAAGTTATGGATTTTTCAGGCTTCTGAATTTCATCTTAAAGAGGCGACCGTGGAAAAATCTTCATAGCTCTCTCTCTGAGCATCGGATTGGAATTTTGTAAAACGTGGCCACAAGTACACATACTATAGTTTGATGTCTATCAATTTCAGAGCCAAGGGAGGAATCAGTGACACGTGGCAAGTCGTACAAGTTCACTCTACTGAACCAATCCATAATTGGGTCATTGTGGGAGATTAGACATAACTTTGCCTTGAAGAATCCAAATTAGATCATAACTGTGGCATTTGAAAGAAGTTTTAGAGGAATACCACGGGGACAAATTTTAGATATTGAGGATACAAAATCATAGATATAATTCAATTTCAATATTGAGCTCCTAAAAAGTAAGTAAAAGGTGTGTATTTTTTTTCTGAATTGCATAAGTCTTGTTTGAAGAATCAAGTTGAATTGATTCCAAGGGCATATTGTAGAATAGATATCAGTATTGGATTCTAAAATGGCCCCTAAAAAGAATTCAACACCCATTAAGCCTTTAGAAGGCTCTACTATGGCTCATGAAGACGAAGAATGGAAACATGACATATCAAAATTACAAGAGCAAGTGCAACAAATTTCTCTCTCGCAAAGAGCAACAAAAAATGAAATGGAAGTTTTGAAGAAAGGCATGGAAAATAAGATGGATGGTTTGAAGAAAGGCATGGAAGCTAAGATGAATGGTTTGGAAGCTAAGATGGATGGCATAGAAGTGGGAATGGAAGCTAAGATGGATGACATGGAAGCTAAGATCGATGAAAAAATGAAAGACAACATGGAAAACATGAAGAATGATCTAAAAGTAGACATAGAAGGTTTGGCAAAGTTGATACAAGAATTTTTTGTAATGGTGAAAAGATAGTAGAGGAATCTCATGATGAGAACAAAATAAATGTTAATCATGATTTCATAAACTCTAATGTTGGAGGGAAGAACCACAATATTCCAAAAATGGATATGAGGAATTTTTATGGAAAGGATCCTGTAACATGGATACTACAGATGAAACAATATTTTGATCTCAATAATGTGCAAAACACAAAAAAGGTATGCATTTCAACTTTACATTTAGAACAAAATAGATTTGTATGGTATTGATGGCTTTGCTCCCGTAAATTTTTTTTCACTTGGTCAATTTTTACGGAGGAAATAATAGCACATTATGAGGATAGAAAGAGAAAAACCTTCTTTAGCTAATTGATAAATCTCAAACAAAAGGGTTCAGTGGGGGAGCACATTGAGGACTTCCAAAAATTGAATATAAGGGTAACTGATATTTCAGAGGAACAAAGGATTGATCTCTGCATAGGGACATTAAAGGATAACATCCAACATGAAGTTCACGTTTTGGAACTTGATTCATTGGAGAAGGCATTCAGGTTGCCCAGAAAAATTCAATGTAAAATTATGGTGAAAAGGAAGCCTACCACTCACTTCTGTAAAGAGGGAAGTATTTCTACTCCTAGATTTTCACAACCTACAAGGTCGACACCACAACAATTGGAAGAAAAAAGATCAAAAGGGCTTTGCTACAGTTGTGATAGCAAACACACTAAAGGTCATAAGTGTGCTAAAAAGAAATTATTTTACATAGATTGTGAAGAGGAAGAAGAAAATGAACAAGAATCTTCAAAAGAAGAGGGTATACACCATGAACCAACCCTAGAAGAGGAAGAAATGAGTCTGACCATATCGTGTAATGTATTGGCAGGAATTACCACTCCTCAAACTCTCAAGATAGAAGGACATATCATGAAGAAAAAGGTAATAGTGTTGATTGATTCATGTAGTACCCATAATTTTATTCATTGTAAGGTAGCCAAGGAATTGAATTGTTTCCTATACCCAACACCAGAATTTCAAGTGATGGTTGCAAATGGAGGAACTATAAATTTCTCTGGAAAATGCCATAATATCAAGCTAACCATGGGGGAGTATGTATTGAATAGTCCAATGCTTTCCATTCCTATGGGAGGTGTTGATGTTGTACTAGGAGTACAATGGTTACAATCTTTGGGGACGGTAGCTTTTAATTTTCAAGAACTTTTCTTGAATTTTTTTTTTTCAGAAGGAAAGGAAGTCGAATTACGTGTTATTTCAGGGAATTCGGGAAATATAATAAGATCTAATGTCATGAAAAAGCTTCTAAAGAAAGAACAACGAGGCGTAATTGCACAATTATGCTCACTAGAAGTTCCAACATCAAAATCATCTATTTCTTCATATCTCCAAAAAGTCTTGGACAATCATTCCAAGGTGTTTGAAACTCCTAAAGGACTCCCACCTATTCGTGATCATGATCATGCTATTCATTTTATTCCAGGAAGTGTTCCTCCAAACATTAGGCCTTATAGATATCCTTATGTCCAAAAGAGTGAAATTGAACGTATGATTGTAGAAATGTTAGAGGCTCGTATAATTAAACCTAGTCAAAGTTCTTTCTCTGCTCCTGTAGTATTGGTACACAAGAAGGATGGATCATGGTGCATGTGTCTGGATTATAGGGAGCTCAATAAGCTCACCATTAAAGACAAATTTCCCATTCTTGTGATTGATGAATTATTGGATGAATTACATGGAGCAATTTATTTTACCAAGTTGGATCTTCGTTCAGGATATCATCAAATTAGAATGAAGACTAAAGATATTCCGAAAATAGCATTTCGAACTCATGAGGGTCATTATGAATTTTTGGTCATGCATTTTGGCCTTACCAATGCACCTTCTACATTTCAAGGGTTAATGAATTCCATTTTCAAACCCACCCTTAGAAAATTTGTGCTAGTATTTTTTGATGATATACTAATCTACAACAGGCCTTGGAAAGATAATGTTCAACATGTTGACAGGGTGCTCAAACTATTGCAGGAGAAACAATTATATGCAAAAACATCCAAATGTTTCTTTGGAGTACAAGAGGTGGAATATCTGGGTCATATTCTATCTCATGAGGGTGTTAAGGTAGACCCTAACAATATTAAAGCCATTAAGGAATGGAAAGTCCCCACAACCATAAAGCAGTTGCGAGGATTTCTCGGGTTAACAGGGTATTATCCCAAGTTTGTTAAGAATTATGGGATAATAGCAGCACCTCTAACAACATTATGTGGATATTGCAACAAGATGATGAGCTTAGTGAAAAGAGTCGCCTTCACTAAGTGGGCCCGCAGGCTATTTTTGGCGCAAGTCTATTTTTAGACATGTCGATCATATTCTATGAGTTGCAGGATGCTATTTTTGGATGGTTGGTAAATTTGGAAAAATAGATGGACTTCTATTTTTAGACATATTGGGCGGAATCTATTTTTATATTTCCAGTCTAAAAATAGATATGTTGAATATTATTAGCTCTTAATAATATTTGGACTATAAACATTATCTTATTCTCTTGGAGCACTTTAGTTAAGTGCAAAGATGTGGCACAGGAGCTGACAGAAGGAATTACGCTATTCCTGCGGGTTAAGTGGAGCTATTGCATGGAGACTTCAGTTAGAACTCATGTGATATATTTTGGTGGAGTTATTGAGGTAGTTGGTGGAGTTGTGTTCAGTTTAACTTAGTTAAACATAGTTGAGCTAGTTGTATATAGTTTAACTGATTGATAAACTAGTGAGAGTGGTGTGAATTAATTATTAATTAATTCACTAATTATTAACTCATTAATAAAATAAAGAATACATCATTTAACTACAGTGCATGGACAGTTTCAGTGGAGACCAGTGGAGAGGTAGGTGAAAGAGCAGGTTGACTATCAGCTGTGACTATAGTGTTGCATGATTTGCAACACACAGTGGTTGGAGATGCCAATTAGGATTGCATGAGCAAGGCTGGACCAATTTGAGTTCATTCAGAGCCATTCTTCAGCAGTGATTGCATAGTAGAGGCAGGCTAGTAGGTGGCAGAGATCGGTGCATGGGATTTGCTAGATCATACCTGATTAGTGTGTAGCAATTGGAGATTGTACTGAGAGCTTATGAGAAGCTTTGTATGATTATTTTTACATTATCTCTATGACATATATTATATATATAGTTGGGGGTTTTCAGCTTTAAGATTTCCCATAAATTACTGTGTTCATATGTGTGAATTTTTATGGTTTTAATGTGTGCGTGCAATTGATTTTATTTCCGCAAGTAATGATAAATAGTAGAAGATATTCTGTATTGTGCATGAAGTTAAAATAGTGTGTGATCAAGAGAATCTTGGATGTATAACGCATTATTTATATCATTTCTACATGGTATCAGAGCAGTAATAATCATTGGAGCAATTGCAAAGCATTGAAGCGGTTGAGTTTTGTGCTGGTGGAATTCGAATTTGCAGCAGTGTTTTCTTGGTGTAAAAGTTGAGATGTCTTTCAACGGATTGCAATTGGAATATGCCCTTGAGGGAAACTCGAATTATATTGCATGGAAGGACAAGATGGAGGCGGTGCTAGAGGACAATGGGTTGAAGGAGTTCATAGATGCAGAAATTCCAAAACCTGCTTCTAGCGATGCTGCCGCACTTGATGCATGGAAAAAGAAGAGAGAAAAATGTCGAAGGATTCTATTGGAAGGTGTGAAGGATCACATAGTGTCCAGCCTTCATGGTAAATCTTCTCCATTCTTGATGTGGAAAGTGTTGATAGACTTGTTCCAAAGCAAGAGTTACCAGAGGAAGTTTGCGCTCAAGGATAAACTCAGAAATATAAAAATGGAGAAAGGCGAAAGTATACCCAAGTACCTCACGAAGTTTGTCTAGTGTAGGGATGAGCTGGGAAGTGTGGGGGTTACTGTAGATGATGAGGACTTGGTGAGCTTGGCTCTCCTTGGGCTTTTGAAGAGTTGGCATTCCTATCAGGACTCTGTCAATGGCCGGGAGAAACTGCCAGGATGGGAGAGAATTTGGTCGGATCTTGTGCAAGAGGAGATAAGGCAGAGTACCAGGGATGGATCTTCATCAAAGAATGTAGATGAAGAAAATTGCACTTTGGCTGCCAAAGAAAAGAAGGGGAAGGGCAAGAAAAATGCTTCTCAATCCGATGCGAAAGGCAAGAAGCAGGACATGTCCAAGGTGAAGTGCTTTCACTGTCACCAGCACAGACATTACGCCACTAATTGTCCACAGAAGAAGAAAAATAAGCAGGCTACTGGATCTGCAGCTGGAGAGGCCTTAGCCTTGTAGTTTGAGCTGGATTTTTCGCTGATCGCATGCTTGGTCTCAAGTATGATGGGTTCAATGTGGTTTCTTGACAGTGGTGCATCATTCCACATGACCGGAGACAAATATTTGTTTACTGATCTGGATGAGAAAGATCTTGGAGTGCACATCGAGATGGGCGATGATGGTAGATACAGTGCGACCAGTATCGGGACCATTTCCTTTGAGAGGGAGTCTGGTAAACCCTTTGTATTGAAGGAATTCATGCATGTTCCAGGATTGAAGAAGAATCTTATCTCTGTGGAGATGTTGGAAGACAAGGGATATGATGTTGTCTTTAGCGAGGGAAAGGCTTTCCTGCGCAGTAAGGAAACTGGTGAAACCCGGAGGATAGGGGTTCAAGTTAAGAACCTTTATCAGTTGCAAGTAGATGGCTATGCAGCAATGGCAGGCAAGGCAGAAGGAGTGGTGAGCCAGGATGAGGGCAAGCTATGGCACAGGAGATTGGACCATCTTCACCATGTTGCTTTGAAAATTTTGCAGCAGATTTCTATCGGGCTTCCCAAAGGTACACTTGCGCAGTCAGATCAGTGCAAGGGATGTACTTTGGGAAATTTTTTGAAAACCACCTTTCACGATAAGGATAGTTGCACCATGACGATCCTTGAGAGAATTCACATAGACGTGTGTGGACCTTTCTCAGTAGCTTCGACAGCAAAGCATAGGTATTATGTGATCTTTGTTGATGACTTTTCTCGGAAGTGCTGGATCTTCTTCATGTAGAAGAAGAGTGAGACATTCTCTAAGTTCTGTGAGTTTAAGGCACTGATGGAGAAAGAGTCGGGGAAGCAGGTGAAGGCTCTTAGGAGCGACAATGGTGGTGAATTCATCTCTGGCGAATTCAAGGACTTTTGCAGCGCAGAAGGAATTCGAAGAGAGCTCATAGCGCCTCATAACCCACAGCAAAATGGGGTCGCGGAGCGAAAGAACAGAATGATCGTGGGTGCTACACAAGCGATGTTGCATGATCAGGGCCTTCCCATACACTTGTGGGCTGAGGCATGCAATACTGCGGTTTATGTGCAAAACCGTTGTCCTCACAGAGTACTTGGCATGAGTATACTCGAGGAGGAATTTTCTGGTAAGAGGCCTGATATTTATCATTTGAATATTTTTGGCTCACCTGTTTACATTCATGTGACAAAGGATGCTAGGAAGAAGTTGGAGCTGACCGCAGAGGTTGGGATATTTGTGGGGTACACTGATACACCCCACAACTATCATGTGTATTTTCCAGATAGTTGGAAGACTGTTGTGCGACGAGATATGAAATTTCATGAGGAGAAAGCCATGAAGTGTTCGCCTGAGAGGGAGCCACACTTGCATGCAGATGAGGAGCTATTAGTTACTAAGGATGAGCCTCAGGATGTGGATTAGCCACAAGAGGAGGTTCATGGAGTGGAAGAACACTCATGCAGCTATCAGTATGAATCTTTCGTCGTAAAAGATCACTTTAACTACGCATAACAAATATCCCTAACATCAATTATGGCTGCAAAACATCTTTAAATCTGAAATTAGATGATCCAAATAATGTTGTACAAATCCAGATCTAAGCATGAAAGACATTAAGCAGATAAAGTAAAATATGGATCCATGCATCCAATAGACAAGACAAGAACAGTGTATTTGAAAGAATTTTTGTATTATATAAAAAGGGGGCACCTGAGAGGAAAAAAAGAAAGGTGTTTTCCGGTTCTCCTCAATGGGATGGGTTCTTGAAAGTCCTCAGCATTTCAAATCTAAAATTCCTCTCTCTTATTGTAGTAGAAAACCCAAACAAACATAGAACTCAATGGGAGCTCACAAGGCAAAAATGGAAAATGGTGACCAAGAGTAGATCCAGAGTGATCTAATGCAATGGAGGTGACTAATGATTGGGAAAAAACCTTCTATTTATAACAAAATATTGGGGTGTTCTAGAACTCGGTGCATGAATAAAATAAATTCTAGAATCATCCTTTAGGAATATTTTATTATATTTGTTGGAGGGAAAAGATCTTTTGACTTGGGTCAATTCATTTATTTATAAAAAATAAATAAATAAATGATTTATTTATTATTTTAGGGAGATGGTGGGAATATAATTAAATAAATAATGATTTATTTCATTATTTAAAAATGATTTAGTCAAATTTAACTAGGAATATTATTTAAATAATGATTTAAATAACTTATTCCTAGGAAATAATTAAATAAATAATGATTTATTTAATTAATTTCCTTGTTTTTGGGTTAAATATGACCAGGAAATATAGACAAATGTTATTTCATATGGTGAAGTAAATTTTACTTAGGGTAAAATTGGTCTTACATGGTGTACTTGGGTTCATCTAATGATAATAGGCTAGATGACCAAAAAAATGGTGTAACAGATTGCCACCCAACGTACGAGTGTTAGGAGAAAATCATATGACCGAAGTACGTTGTAAGAACTTAATCACTAAGCATCAAGAGGGGAGTGAGAGAGAGAAATGTAAGGTAGTCTAATGTGCTAAAGGACTAGACCCTGAGGAGACGAGACTTACAGGTGCAACAAGTCTCTAGTTGATGAAGCGGTACCTGTGTTAAAGGCGGCGAGGGAGGCATACCTATGCCCGTCGAGACAATAGTACAAAGAATAAGGCGCCCGGAAAACCACAGAACGCAATAATGAAACATGTGCTGGCCTAAACATGGGCCAGATAAATAAAACGATGAATCCCACATACATGCGATGCCTGGAATAACCATCAGGACTTATACAATAATATGGTAGTACATGAGATACAAATACACCCAAATTCCCCCTACACACAGGGAAGGGCTCGCACAATCTGACTGATACATGCAAATCGAAGAGGTGCTGCAAGCGGCTGAGGCCGATATCATCAAATGAGAGGAGATGCATCAAGGGATGAAATGAAGAAGTCATCCGGGCATGTGGGGGGCTACCTGTAGGGCCACCCCCTCATGAGGGTTGAGACATCTCACACACGCCCAGGAATTACCAAGAGCTGTTGCTGCATCACTGGACCATCAAGTGTATAGATCACGATCATGCTGAAAAGTGCTCGAACCAAGGTACACTGCCCCCTAGACCTGGCTTCTGGAGTAAATGAGTCTATGTCGACAGAAGTAGGTCTACCATAGGTGAGGCAATAAGGGAACCCAAACTAAGGCATGAGAGAAAATAGTAGAGCGACAAACAGACAGACACTAATGATGATGATGGAATGAGGGATACGAAGGAGCGGTTGGACGATGTCCCTTGTTAGAGCATAAGGGGCATGAATGGCTTGGAAGCAACTGACACAATATCAAAGAGGATACATGAAAATGGTACTGAAGGCCATAATGTGCAAGACAAGAGAGGGACCAAACGATGAAGGATGGAGGGCTATATCGGGGTACAAAGGGACTCGAGACAAACTCCATGACGGATGAGGACTCAACTCGGATGCTCTAAACAAGGGCGACTCGATGGTGCTGCCTCAAAGTAGAGGTCCAATGGGGGACCATAAAAGCATGAGTACAATAGGGTAGCTCATGATGAAAATCAACATGAACAAAGACAAGTAAGGAGGCAAAGTGGTGCCCCAATTACAAGTGTTGTAAGTGAAGAAATTCGATTTCGAGAAGAGGTGAATAGACCCTTCATGGAAAAAATGTGTCCTGGTGAAGTATCAAAACATGAAAAAATAACAGAGACCCATTTGAGTGCTCGGTGAGAGCTTTCAAACGGTGCAGACAGTGTGTCAAACGGGCTACGGTTTGGTCACAAAAGGCGAAAGAAAAAACAGGGGTTTTCTTCTAATAAGGCATTTTCCCTCCAAAATCATTCATTTTCTTGTGTAGCTGTGGTGAATGTGGAGAGGAGAGAAGGCCCTAAATCTTGCGGCAATCATAGCGGACAAATCGACCGTTGGAATCATGATCCGTCAGTTGCAGGTAAGAGGCCTAATCCTACTCTTTGTTTTTGATGGATTCAAAGTTCAGATTAGGGTTTTGAATCTCAGTAACTACCCTTACTTCATCATTACGATCGAGTCACACTTTTTGGGGCAAAAACTGCGACCTGGGACGCAGGTTTTGGCCTGAAAAGTGCGACCTGGCCCAGGATTTGCCCAAAAAGTGTGACTTGTTAGATGTGGGAGGTTTCAGTGTTGTTATGGGCTGAGATTCAGTTTTGGTGTAAGTTAATGCAGTTTGGCTAATCTGTGGACTGACAAAAATGATGGTTTTGTGCAGATATGGCAGATATATGGATCAAGTGGAGAGAGAGAGACCTAGGTACATTACGGATGGAAATCCAAGCGAATCAGGGTGTCCGTCGTGCACTGGCTAGGTATGGGGTTCTAAAATTTTTGGAGAACCCTTTGATGAGGGCTGGAGAGCCCTTGTTGGCCTGGATTATCAGTTATTGGGATCCAGATCATGAGGCGTTTATAGTGCAGGGGCACAGGATCAAGCTGATGGTCCAGGATCTATATTTCTTGATTGGTCTCCCACCATTAGGGATGGTGGTAAATACGTAGCCAGTGTTACCATGGGGGCGTAAAATTATGGATTTTGTTGAGCGACGTTGTCGACCAGGTGTCCGAGTCAAAGGGACTTGGATATCCATTGGGGATATAGAGAGGTTGGAGACCCGAGCAGTGGCTGCAGCGGTGTTGCGGATCTTGGGTAGCCAGGCCTTCCATCACATCACTGGAGGGCAGATGATGGTTGTAGAGAGTGTGCTGAGTGGAACCTACTATGGGTGGGCCCAGATGATGTTGGTATCAGTGAAACGATAGCTGTCGCTATGTAAGCGTCAAGTGAATCATGATTGTGCCTATGGGACGGTATTGTGCTCTTTCTTCTTTGAGAAGATCCCGACCTTATGACCTCGTGTACAGTAACCTGATGGTGGGCCGAGGAGCCACGGATGCGTCGGTAGGGATGACTACTGTGTAGAGGAGGGGGAGGGGCGGTCGGACAGGTGTTCCGACCAGAGTTCTTCGCTCATTGGGATCAGATGCCATTATAAATAGATGGCTATCCCTATAGTGGGACGAGTTATTGGGGAGATCCAGACTTGCCGCTTCCACTTGGTCGAGTATGGGGGCCCGATGGTAAGTGAAAAGTAACTAATCTGTTATGTGCATTTGAAATTTTGTGAATAGTATTCATGGTACTAATCTTTATACTTTTTGGACTACAGATACAGCTCCGGTGAAACCGGCCAGATATATGGGACGACCTGCAGCAGCTGGAGCTACAGGTGCAAGTGGATCGAGGACGGCATAGAACAAGGATATGGCCGCTCTATTGGAGGACATCCGTCGTAGATGTGAGGGGCTACTAACCGGTGTGTCTGAGCATGGTTGGCAGGATTTATATGACCAGTACATAGAGTTATGTATTGGGCTACCCTCCAAATGGTGAGGGATCATGTAACGCATGGCGATGGCTGCGTAGAATGTGCGTGATCTACGAGCAGCAGGAGTAGAGCCGTTATCTCGGGATCCTCCAGAGAGTGATTAGATGTAGGGCAGGTGGTGCCCCCCAGTGTCTATGTAGGGGCAAGTGGTGCCCCCCATTTTTGTAGTTTTTTTTTTGTAACATGCTATGGGCATGTCATATGTTTCAGAGTAGATGGACTCAAAAAACACATGTTATATGATATAGATGATTTTTATGCAGTTTTTTGATGGTGTTAAATGTTATTGTCTTGTGTGTGATAAATGCCAGTATAGAACATGATTCACGATTTGATCTACATAGTGATTTTGACTTCGAGGTATATGGTTGAAAGAAATGACTCTAAATTCATGTATTAAAAGTTTCACTCGTATTTTATTGTCTAAACAAGATAGGGTTATGCACACGATAGACACCATTAAGTTGTAAGAAAAGAAGCAGGGAATCTAAATGAACATGCAGATGGAGGATGTGATGAGAGAGGGCATCGGCTAGGAGACCACGCATTGCATCATATTCGGCCTGATTATTGGTGGCATTACCAATGCAGACCCCATTTGCAAGAACTAGGGTATGCAAGGGGGTAAAGATGGCCCATGTTTCCGAAGCAAGATTCTGGGAATAGCGACTTGCCCCATCGGCATAGCCCAGATAATGCGTGGACGAGAGGGCCAGTGGAATAGTATCACAAGACAAGAAATGGGAGGGATGAGAAGAAGGATGGTAGCATGAGTAGAGGGTAGACATCCATTGACGGATATGGGAGGGAGCAATCTGGGTAGGAAGTCTAGGACGCATAGATTGATGAGAGGGAGATGAATGAGAACTATGGGATGAAGAGCGGGAACTCAGGCTACAAAGAACATCATAGATACGGATGGTATGATGGTGATTATGGGAGGAAATGGAAAGGTCAAGGAAACCACATGATGTTGCAAAGCTACCTAAATCATTAGTATGGGAAGAGAGGCACAGATACGGGTCATCACGGGGAATGACAGAAGAGCAGGTAGAAAGATGGTCAAAGCATGAAGAGCCGGAGAATGTGGCTGAAGGAGAATCAAGCAACACAGATGGAGTGGATTCAGAGGGAATGTACTCTGAGGGTCATGCGGATGATGATAGGTATAGGAGGGGGGTAGCAGTTTCTGACATCTCAACATCAGGGGGGAAAATGTCAATGGTAGCAGGGGGATCCTCGAGTAGACCGGACGCATATTGAGCAAGGATGGGAGAGGCGGATTGATTTTGTTCAACTTCGTATTCGCGAATGACCTCTAAAGAGGCTTGGTAATGCATGAGGTGAGGACAATGGTGAGAATAATGGCCATGGATACCACACAGAGCAAAGGGTTTGTTGGTGTGAAGAGTCTTTGGGTTCTTGTTTGCGGATGAGGAAGAAACAGAGGTTTCAAGGACCGTAGATTCAGGGAATGCGACATTAACCATGGGTTGGATACGGGGAAAATCAGGACAAGTATGGTTGGGATGACCGATACCATCACACAAGGCACAAGGCTTGGCGGATGGGGGAGGGTTAGGGTCGGGTGCGGTGGTATTGTCCTTGGATGCCCCCTTGCGATTTTTTATTTTCTTGCCTGTAGCGGTCGCAGTAGGAGAAGGGTCTTGCGGAGGGGCTAGGGGAACTATAGCTGTGGAAGGAGCAAAGGGAATCAGTTGCACTGGTGTCACAGCAATGTAGGGTTTGGGGTGGCCCGGTGGGGTCTCGGCTGGAGGAGTAAGATACCATACGGGTATTCCCAAGGTTAAATTAGGGAGGGAAAGGGTGGCCATGATGGGAACTGAATAGACACCCGGGGGGGGACCAAGGAAAGGTATCTGACCAGCGGGGTAATGACTAGGAGGGACGGCTCCCATATGGTGGAGACCTAAGGGAACCGACTCAGGAGGGTAGGGAGGTTCCTGAGTGTGAGGATAGGAAGGTCCAGGCGAAAAGGTTTGGTCAACTGAAGTGAAGGGCTAGGAGTAGGTTACGGTGGGCGTGATGGAGGTTGCTAACTAGCCGAAGCAGGTTGCGGAAGGCCAGCCTGAGACGATTGCATCATGCAAACATTCACTAAGCTGGGGTCAGAAACAGGAGGAGGGGGAGGACCAGGAAAAGTTCCAAGCAAGGAGGAATCTTTGTAGACGCTAGGGGAAACACTGGTAAAAGAATCGACAGTGGGCTTATTGGTGACAGTAGAGATGGTGGACTCAGGGGAGGTCTGAGATTTTGGTTCATAGTAAGTTAACTGGTGAATCGTGAAAATCTTGCCATTATGAGAAAAAAAAATCTTGCAGTGGACTGCGGATGGGACGGAAGACATGGCATAGGTGTAACTACGCTCCAAAATAATGTTGTAGTCAAGAGGGGCGTCAATAACTTCAACGTCGACACAAAGAGTCTTACCTGCAAGAGTAATAGGACAGTTACGGAAAATTCTGATGGGCTGGGAGGCATGGCCATCCCACGCACAAAGGGTGATCATGGAAGGGGCCAGCTCAGGAGATCTGAGTTGTTTCCAAACTGAAGCAGACATCACACAGGTAGATGCCCCCTCATCAATAATACACCGAGCTACGTTGGCATTTCAGATGTTGACTGGCATTTGGAAAGCAACAGAAGCAGGAAGAGGGGGATGGTCTGACTGACGGGCGTCGAAAACAATCAATTGGTCATCAGCAGGATCTATAGCACCTACGAAAGATAGTATAGCCTTATTTTGAGAAGGACATGACTGGAGGAGTTCCAGTGTTGAAATGGCAGCCGGAGATTGTGCCAAATCATCTACTATGTTGTATGAATGGGTAGCCCGACTAGAGGCAGCATTTCGGCGTAATGGGCCCTTAGGAGTATTGGTATGAACCTCGGCTTTGGGTGGAGGGATTTGCAAGGGACCATTGGGTGTCGACAGAGGCTCTGTAGGACCTGAAGATGGGGACTCGGAGACAGTCGGAATGGGAGGCGTGGAATACTGACGGGACCGAGTTTGAAGGTTGAGGTCAACGGTGAGAGGTTGGTTAGAGGCCATCATGAGTATCTGGTAATCGGAGGAACCAGAAGGGGAAGGTTCAGTGGCCACGAATCCTTGTGGAGGGAAAGGATCGGTAAACACTGCGGGTTGAGAAGTAGCTGTATGAGGAGGGACATTAGGGGAGGAGTGTTTTCCTCGCACAGTGGCCTAAGACTCCCACATCTGCCGCATTTGTGGTAATAAGGGAAAATCATGAGTGTAATTACCATAAACACCACAACGCGAACATGGCTTATTGGTGCGAAGCGGCCTATCCATCTTGGGCTGAGAGCCCTGTGGCTGGTTGGCAGTGGTAGAGTCAAGACTTGAAGGAGTGGATCCATGATTACCAGAAGCAGGTTGATTTACTTTCCTCTTCCTTTGAGAAGGAAGAAGATTAGTTGCCCCCTGCTGCGCAAATATGTTCCCTGGAGGGGGTAGTAAGTGTGGTTGTGGTGGTGGAGAAGGCAAGGGAGTGGAAGGTCCAAATGCTGGAGGAGATGGGGCACCAGGCTGTGGGTACGGATAAGGGGTAGGATGGGCAACATTGAGGTAAGCAGGAGTGTGGGCAAAAGGAGGAGGCATGCCGTATCCTGGATACATGCTACCTGGAGGGGGGAAAGTGCCGGAGGGGCTAGCCCCTCCAGGAGGGAAACCATAGCCTAGAAGAGGTTGAGCAAAGGTATGAGACAGGGCTCCAATGATACCGTTGGCAGAGTGGGATGCCCCCAAGGCATTAGGGCCACCGGGCTTGGGGAGGTCAGGAAGGATGGTATAAACATAACTAGATTGAGCATAGATAAGGTCATATTTCAAGGCTATTTGGAGGGCGGCTTCTTCGGTTTGGCGAAAATGGTATGCGACATATTTTCCAATGGGAGGTAAGAGAGAGTGAAGGAACCAGTCCATGTAAACCCGATCTTTAAAGGGGGGAGCGCGACACAAGCTCCGTCTTTGTCGCCATTCCTAGACATGAGCAGAAAGGCGGGTCGAAGAGGATTGATGAAAAGAAGTTAAGAGTTCAGTACCAGTGTTGTATCGGAGAGGGAGCTGGTAATAAGATAAAAAGGCTTGGGAAATGGTCGCAAAGGTGGTATGGGAAGAGGTGGCTTGATCAACATACCATTTAGAAGCTTCACCGGTAAGCGTGCGTTGGAAAAATCGAAGACGGATGGAGTCATCGGTGATGGAATTGGAGGAACACCACATGTGGAAAGATTGAATATGGTTAGAGGGATCTTCACTAGCAAGGCCTTCGAACTTGGGAATGTCGAAGGGGAGCTTGGTTGGCATAGTAGGCCAATTGACATCGTGGCAGATAGGATCATTAATCAGCTGATTGAAGTCGGGGAGACTGAGGCCGGCCATATAAGGGAGCAAAGGGGAAGTCGAGGTAGGTCCCGTAGTGGTTCCACTGGAAATAGACCCAATAGTAGAATTGGGGTTGTTGTTGGTATTAGGCCCTGAAGTAGACATGGTGAAAGTAACAGGAGGAGAACCAGGAGTAGGGGGAGAACCCGAACAATTAGAAGAAGAGTCGGAGTGCGGACTCGGGGGAGGACTTACTCGATGACGGCGGGAAGGAGGAAGTCGACCAACCAGAAACTGAGGGTGAAGGCCAAGAAGTCTCTGGGATAAACGCCTTGGGGGCGCAATGATGACGGGAAGAAGAAAGACCGACAAGGGCAGGGAGAGGCAAAATCAAGTGAGGTCAATGTCAAAACAAGGGCAGAGAGGTGCAGTGTCAATTGATTTTAGAGTCTTTGCTAGGCAGTGTTAACCAGGCTCTTCTTCACTTAGGGTCAGTGTGTGGTGTGCATTAATTTTATTTTTTTAAACCCAGACGTTTTGAGAGTAAAAGAAAAAGTGTGTTGCGTAACTAAAAATAAATCTGCAGTAATTAAGAGTGAAAGAACAGAAAATTAACAGCTAACAATGCATCAATCTAACCCAAGAAGGCGGGTCTCTCAAAACTAGTCTAAAAGAGGGAAAAAAATAACAAAAGCACGCGAAAAATAGGCCAATAGATCTAAGGTCGGGAGGGACGAGGATCTAAAGGAGAAATCTGCTGAAAAGGGGTGCAGAGAATAGAAAAGAGGTAGAGGCAAGGTTGCTGCTAAAAAGGAGGAGATCAAATAAACATAGAAGGGACAATGAGGTGGTCCTAGAAATGAGCCCAAACAAAACGATATGAGGTGATTTGAAAGGGATAAGAGCTGATCTAAAGGGATCTGAAAATGAGGTAGCAGATTGGAAAGAAATAAGGCTGAAACTCTGGAAATTCAGACGCTTGAAACAACAAAAACTCTCCCACAAAAAGTGGAGGGTACTAGAGCCCTAAGGGGAAAGATTCCCACTTAGTTGAGTGAAACAGATCAGAAACATGTCTAAATGGGTGGAGACAGAGGCTGGAAAACCCTGACAGAAGCTTCAGACAAACCCAGAAAAAGTGTTGGAAAGTTGCAGAAAAAAGTGCAGGTCGCAGGCTCTGACCTGTTTTCAGTCCAGATCACAGTTTTGGGGCAGAAAAGTGCGTCCTCAATTTTAAGTCGTAGTTTTTGGGACAATAAGTGCAACCTGCAGATCCAGGTCTCGTGGCGGCAGATTTCAAAAAAATTTGTCGTCTCAGCTACGACTGATGTCTGTCACCTACAAAATAGGGCCAGAAACACACGGAAGTTAAAAATTTTAATGTTTGAGGGTTTGAGAGGTGAAAAGAACCATAAAAATAGGAAAAATAGAAAATGGAAGAGAAACCCTAGGGTCTGAAACAATTGGATATGTAGGAAAATATAAAACGACAGCGGTCGCAAAAGAAAACCTGTGTGGTGTTGCCAATTGTTAGTATGAATCTTTCGTCGTAAAAGATCACTTTAGCTACGCATAAAAAATAACCCTAACATCAATTATGGCTGCAAAACATCTTTAAATCTGCAATTAGATGATCTAAATAATGTTGTACAAATCCAGATCTAAGCATGAAAGACATTAAGCAGATAAAGTAAAATATGGCTCCATGCGTCCAATAGACAAGACAAGAACAATGTATTTGAAAGAATTTTTGTATTATATAAAAAGGGGGCACCTGAGAGGAAAAAAATAAAGGTGTTTTCCGGTTCTCCTCAATGGGATGGGTTCTTTAAAGTCCTCAGTGTTTCAGATCTAAAATTCCTCTCTCTTATTGGCAATTTCGCTTGAAACAAACATAGAACACCTCAATGAAGACTCCCTGAGGCAAAAATGGAAAATGGTGACAAGAGTAGATCCGAGTGATCTAATGCAATGGAAGGTGACTAATGAATGGGAAAACCCTTCTATTTATAACAAAATTTTAGGTGTTCTAGAACTCGGTGCATGAATAAAATATGACTAATCAATTCAAATCATCAACTTTGAAAATATTTTATTATATTTGTTGGAGGGGAAAGGTCTTTTGACTTGGGTCAATTCCTTTATTTATAAACAATAAATAAATAAATGATATATTTATTATTTTAGGGAGATGGTGGGAATATAATTAAATAAACAATGATTTATTTAATTAATTAAAAATGATTTAGTCAAATTTAACTAGAATATTATTCAGATAATTATTTAAATAACTTATTCCTAGGAAATAATTAAATAAATAATGATTTATTTAATTAATTTCCTTGTTTTGGGTTAAATATGACCAGGAAATATAGACAAATGTTATTTCACATGGTGAAAGCAATTTTACTTAGGGTAAAATTGGTCTTACATGGTGTACTTGGGTTCATCTAATGATAATAGGCTAGATGACCAAAAAAATGATGTGGCTACTTGGTAGCAACCATCAGAGGGCGGAAGTGCACTACGGATTCCGCGACGAATCTTGATGCGGAGAAGATTGTGGGAGCACCTATGTATCACGGTGCGAGAAGAGGCAGACCTGACCGATATACGGATACATGGATGCGATGAGCAAGTGTATCGTGACAGAACCATCCTCTTTCGAGGAAGCTGTGGAGGACCCTGCATGGGTAGATGCCATGGTGGAAGAGTATGATTCGATTGTCAGAAACAGTGCATGGGAGATTGTCCCAAGGCCGAAAGGGAAATTGGTGGTAGGTTCGAGATGGATCTACAAAGTGAAGCAAGCAACTGACGGGAGTGTGGAGAAGTACAAGGCAAGATTTTTTGCCCAGGGCTTCTCACAGATTGAGGGGATCGACTATGAGGAAACCTTTTCACTTGTCGCAAGGTATTCTTCCATACAGAAGATTCTTGCTCTCTCAACGCAGATGGGATGGCACATTCATCAGATGGATGTGAAGACTGTGTTCCTCAATAGAGTCATTGAGGAGGAGGTGTACATAGAGTATCCCGAAGGTTTCGAGATCTTCAGCAGCAAGTCGCATGTGTGCAGGCTCAAAAGAGCGCTGTATGGGTTGAAACAAGCACCTCGTGCTTGGTACACACAGATAGACAGTTATTTCACCGGACTTGGATTCTCCAAGAGTGAGGCAGATCCGAACCTATACCAGATTGTGGTGGAGGGTAAGTTGTTGATCATTGTACTTTATATATATGATTTGATTCTAACAGGTGATGAACTGTTGATACACTCATGCAAGGCTGATCTTGCAAAGGAGTTTGAGATGAAAGACTTGGGCCTCCTTCATTATTTCCTGGGATTGGAAATTTGGCAGCGCAGTGATGGATTGTTTGTGTCTCAAGGCAAGTATGCCCATGAGATACTGGAGAAGTTCAACATGCAAGGCTACAAGCCTATCGACACTCCTCTTCCTGGTGGATGGAGGAAAGAGGATGCTACATTGGTAGAGGTAGTGGATGCCACTGTTTACCGATAGTTGGTGGGGTCGTTTATGTATCTAGTCAATACACGACTTGACATATGCTATGCTGTTAACCAGATTTAACAAGCTATGGTTAAGCCTACCAAGCTCTTTTGGAAGGCAGGGAAGCATGTATTGAGATATCTCAGAGGCACATCGGGATATGGATTATGGTATAGACAGTCGGATGAGGTGAAGCTGTGTGGCTTCACGGATGTAGATTGGGCAGGGAGGCCAACAGACATAAAGAGAACATCTGGAGGGATTTTCAGTATCGGGTTGACAACAGTTTCTTGGTACAACATGAAGCAGAGATCCATGGCACTCATTTCAGCAGAGGCTGAGTACATGGCAGTGAGTTTGGCTGCATGCGAGGCTATATGGATGAGGAAGATCCTGGTCAGGTTGTTCAATTCACACTTAGATCCTACTGTGATATATTGTGATAATTAGAGTTGCATCAAACTCTCGGTTAATCCAGTATTTCATGATAGATATAAACACATTGACATCCGGTATCATCATATTAGAGATTATGTGCAGCGGAAGATCATGTTACTTTATTACATTCCTACGGAGGATCAGGATGCTGATATCTTGACGAAGGTACTCACCAGGAGAAAATTCGAATACCACAGAGGCAGGATCGGGGTGGCAGATAATCCCTATCTTGTTGAGAGGGAGTGTTGAGATTGCAACAAGATGATGAGCTTAGTGAAAAGAGTTGCATTCACTAAGTGGGCCTACAGGCTATTTTTGGCGCAAGTCTATTTTTAGACATGTTGATCATATTCTATGAGTTGCAGGATGCTATTTGTGGATGGTTGGTCAAGTTGGAAAAATAGATGGACTTCTATTTTAGACATATTGGGCAGAGTCTATTTTTAGATTTCCAGTCTAAAAATAGATATGTCGAATATTATTAGCTCTTAATAATATTTGGACTATAAACATTATCTTATTCTCTTGGAGCACTTTAGTTAAGTGCACAGATGTGGCACAGGAGCTGACAGAAGGAATTATGCTATTCCTAAGGTTTAAGTGGAGCTATTGCATGGATAATTCAATTAGAACTCATGTGATAGAGTTTGGTGGAGTTATTGAGGTAGTTGGTGGAGTTGTGTTCAGTTTAACTTAGTTAAACATAGTTGAGCTAGTCATATCTAGTCTAACTGATTGATACACTAGTGAGAGTGGTGTGAATTAATTATTAATTAATTCACTAATTATTAACTCATTAATCAACTGAAGAATACATCAATCAACTACAGTGCATGGATAGTTTCAGTGGAGACCAGTGGAGAGGTAGGTGAAAGAGCAGGTTGACTATCAGTTGTGACTATAGTGTTGCATGATTTGTAACACACAGTGTTTGGAGATGCCAATTAGGATTTCATGAGAAAGGCTGGACCAATTCAAGTTCATTCAGAGCCATTCTTCAGTAGTGATTGCGTAGTAGAGGCAGGCTAGCAGGTGGCAGAGATCGGTGCATGGGATTTGCTAGTTCGGACCTGATTAGTGTGTAGCAATTGGAGATTGTACTGAGAGCTTGTGAGAAGCTTTGTATGATGATTGTTACATGATCTCTATGAAATATATTATACAGATATTTAGGGGTTTTCAGCTTTAAGCTTTCCATAAATTACTGTGTTCATATGTGTGAATTTTTATGGTTTCAAAGTGTGCATGCAATTGATTTTATTTCCGCAAGTAATGATCAATAGTAGAAGAGATTCTGTATTGTGCATGAAGTTAAAATAGTGTGTGATCAGGAGAATCTTGGATGTATAACACATTATTTATATCATTTCTACACATTATTGAATAAATATGCATTTTCATGGACTCCTGAAGCAACTAAGGCCTTTGAACATCTTAAAGAAGCAATGTGCCTAGCATCGGTCTTAGCTACGCCAGATTTCACAAAAACCTTTATTGTGGAATGTGATGCCTCTGGAAATAAAATTGTTGTTGTTTTAATGCAAGAAGGAAGACCCATATCTTTTGAAATTCGTCCAATCAAAGGAAATTACTTACAGAAAGCTATTTATGAGAAGGAAATGTTAGCAATACTGCATGCACTAAAGAAATTGCGAACATACTAATGGGAAGACACTTCAAGGTCAAAACTGATCATGATAATCTTAAAAACTTTTTGGAACAAAGACTATATTCAGAAGAGCAACAAAAATGGGTCACAAATATGTTGGGTTATGAATTTGAAATAATCTACAAAAAGGGAAGCTAAATGTTGTTGCAGATGCACTCTCAAGAAAGAATGAAGAGGTGGAAGCATTACTTTGTGTCTTATCTATTATCCAACTAGATTGGATAACCGAAGCAAGGGATGAATAGAAGAAGGACAAAGAAGTGTTGACACTCATTCAAAAGTTGCAGCAAGATCCTAATACATCTGATACATTTAGTTGGAAAAATGATTCCTTATGGTACAAAGATCGCTTATATCTTTGTAATAATTCCCAACTAAAACAAAATATTCTTTTGGAATTGCACACTTCTCTTTTAGGGGGACACTCAAGATTTTTAAAAACTTACCACAGGGTGAAGAAAGAATTTTTTGGGGATGGCCTTAAATTTTATATTCAAAATTTTGTGGCAGAATGTTTGGTTTTCCAACAGAATAAAGTCGCGACAATTAAGACCCCAGGTCTTCTACAACCTTTATCCATTCCAAGTCAACGTTGGGAGGAGATTTCAATGGATTTTATCACAGGTTTACCTAAGCCCGAAGGAAAGAGTGTCATCATGGTGGTAGTTGATAGACTTACCAAGTATGCACACATTTGTGCATTATATCATCCATTTAAAGCAAGTATAGTTGCTACTACATTTATGGACACAATTGAAAAGCTACATGGAAACCCAAGGGTTATTGTGAGCGACAGAGATCCCATTTTTACTAGAAATTTTTGGATAGCGTTATTTTCTTGTTTGGGTACTCAAATAGCTCATAGTTTATCTTATCATCCTCAATCTGATGGTCAAACTGAGATAGAAAATAAATATTTGGAAGGATATCTTCGTTGTTTTGTATCTGATAAACAAACACAATGGGTCAAGTGGTTACCTCTCACTGAATGGTGGTATAACACTTCCTTCCATACTGCAGCAAAAATGACCCCATTTATGGCACTTTGTGGATATCATCCACCATCCATCACATCATATTTAAGAGAAAATTCGAAGGTTCAAGCAGTGGAAGATCACATCAAGCATCAACAAGAATTTTTGATCAATCGAATGAAACAACAGGCAGATCAACATCGCAACGAGAGAATTTTTGATGTAGGAGATTGGGTATTTTTATGGCTACAACCATACAAAAAAATGTCCCTCAAGCAAGCTAAGAAGGATAATAAATTGTCGCCAAAGTATTATGGTCCTTAAAAGGTGTTGCAAAATATTGGTACTATGGCATACAAATTGGAGCTTCATGCTTCTTCACAAGTGCATCCAGTTTTCCATGTTTCATGCTTAAAAAAGGTTATAGCTAAAAATCTTCCAGTTCAAACAATATTTCTAGAACTTGATGAGGAAGGAAAAATCATATTGGAACCTGAAGCAGTCACAGAAACAAGAACTCCACAGCTACGAAATCGATCAATTTCAGAGTATCTCATCAAGTGGAAGAACTTACACACTGAAGATTCTACATGGGAGGATGAGAATTTTATACAGAAGCACCCAGAGCTACTCAAGCGTTGAGGACAACACCCTTTTGAAGGAGAGGGGCATGCTAGGTCCCTATATTACTAGTATAGTCCCTTATTGTTGTTAGTGTAACCCTCTTATTGTTATTATTGTACCCCTGTAACCCCCATATTGTTATTACTGTGCCCTTAAATTATATTTTTTAGGTCGGCTAGGATTACATTGTGGCCCCATGGACTCCTATATATAGGAAGGAGGTTTTTTAATTTGTATCATCCAAGAATTTTTCATTCATGTAATGTATTGGAGGTTTCCCCCTCGAAGTGGCTTATTTCTAAGGCATTGATATCTCTTTTCTTCTATTTTTGGAGTTGGTTTCACAACAAACTAAGCATAAAAAAACTAGATATCTGAACAATATTTCCAACAATCTTCATCTTGAAATCTTTATCTTAGACATTTGTAGGCTCCTTATGTCTTTGAAATCAATGATAACAATATTTCCAACAATCTTCTCCTTTTTCATTGATGGCAAATCTTAGTAAATTTTCAACAATATTATGGTGTTTTCTTTGTCTCCAACTTTCCTGGTGTTTACAATTCTTTGTCTCTTCTCAACTTCTCCCCCTTTGGCATCAATGGAAAAAGGTTGCTCTTCCTGAACTTGTGACAAGATTGAGAGGGATATTACCCTCAATTTTTTTTGAGATATTTAAATGTTTCTCTAGGAATGGGTTTGATAAGATTATCAACTACTTATTCCTTGGTGGCAATTTATTCCAACTTGATACTTTGTTTAGTCATCTACTCTCTTAGGAAATGGTACTTGATGGGAATATGTTTTTTCTGAGTGCATAACATTATCCTTTGAAATTTTGATTGCATTTGTGTTGTTGCAGATGATTGAGATCAATTGATCATATTCTATCATGATATCATTTAATGTCTACATCTATAAAAATTTTGTGCAACATGTTGTCGCTGTAATATATTTGCCTTATAATATGGACAGAGAGATAGAAGTGTATTTCTTGCTCAACCGCGATACTAGATAGTTTCAGATAAAGAATCCTCCTCTACTTTTACTTTTCTTGTCATAAATAATTATTACCTAATCTTCATTGGTATATTTTGTTAGAGTGAAGTCCTTGAATACCATAATCCTAAGTCCAATGCACCCTTCAGATATCTAACTATTCTTTTTGTTGCATGCATATGTGTCTCCTTTGGTGTAGATTGAAATATTACAACCAATTCTACTACTTGCATGATGTTTGGCCTTGATGCTCTAGCATATAGTAGGATTCAATTCATTAACTTGTATAATGTTTGATCTACTTCATCTTTTCTCAATTCACATCATGTGGTCTTGGGTGTATTTATAGGTACGTAGTCTTCCATTCTGAATTTATTAAAAATTTTCTTGATGTATTTGGTTTGAGAAATGAATATATTTGGTGGATTGAGATATATGTAGACCTAGAAACAATGAATATTCTCCACACATGGACAACTCAAATTTTTTCTACATTTCTTCTTCAAGATTTTGCCACATTTTTTTGCATTACTACCAAAAATGATATCATACACATAAACCACAATGATTAATATATTTTCATTTTTGTTTTGATGTGAATATTGTTGTCTGAATCTCCTCTTTTTAGACCTTGTTGTTGTAAGTATTTGTCAAATATCTGAATACTAATCTTTGGGAGATTGCCTTATTCCAGGAGTATTTTTTTTGGTCTACATACATGATCTTCATTTTCTATAAATTGGCATCCTTCTGGATTTTCAATATATACTTCTCCTATATTTTCATCTAGAGATAATAATTTTACATCCATTTGATAGACTTTGAAGTTCTTGAAACACATAAATGCCAAAATAATTATGATTGCTTCTTACATTGCAACTTCGAGAAAATGCTTCTTCAAATTCAATTCCCTCAATGAAAGCATACCTTTTATAGTCCAATATTTCTTTATTTATTACTACTTATCCATACTCAGCTGGTTTATTTAGAACTATTTGGTGGCAATCACATTCTTGTCGTTTGGTATGCACAAGTTCCCATGTCTTGTTCTTGTCAATATGATTTAGTTCTTCTTCCATAACATTAACCCAATGTTTATCTTAAATAGCTGGTGTAAATTTATTGGGCTTTATTTTGGACAAAAAATAAAAGTTTGTCTATTTTAGTGTACTTACCAATCCTCTTCTAGTCTTAACTCCTATATCTATATCACCAAAAATTATTTTTCTAGATAATACTTTTGGAAAATTATGGATGGTGTTTTTTGATGTTGGAATTCTATTTCTTCTTGTTAGAAACCATGAAAACACTAAGGCAAGGGGATATTGTATCAACATTTTAACAAAATCCTTGCTCAAAGTAAAAACCACTTTGCAACACAATAATGAAACCAAACTCATAAATCTAAATACAAGATATTAATGTAGAAACCCAACTAGATATATAGATAAATTCTCTGTTCTGCTCCCTTAAACGCCCATTTTCTGCTCTCTCTCTCAAGGTACATTCTTTGTAATGTTGTTGTTTTTTATATATATTTTGAGTCACTTATATTCTCAATCAATTTTCCAATATTCAAATTTACTTTAGTTCTATTCTTCAAACATGGAAAATTTTAGGGGCTAATATTCGCAGGTGGGCTAATTTTCCATGCTTTTTCCAAAAGAAATATTTGCCAATTCCCATTTTTTTAAAAATTGATTCGCCCAAATTTTAAAGTATAAAAATATTTTACCCTAAAAATCGCCAAAAAATTATATATACTAATATAAAATTATTACAAAAATAAATATTTTTACAAAAATAACATCAAAAATTTTACAAATCACATATTGGGGACTACTAAGATTCACCAAGTTTTTAAACTTTAAGATAAGCATCCATCCTTAAAATTTTCCCTGTCTTCAAATTAAATATTGTTCATATTTTTGTTCAATAAATTAGATTTTGTGCGTTTTCTTTTGTCACATTGTACTTCTCTTTGAGATTTATTCTCAGTTTAACTATGTTTTTATGTTCATGCACATTGTTTTTATTTGCAGTCTATCATTTTGTTTTAATTTTGGCATTGGAACGCCAAATTTACAACTCAAAACACCAAGTTTCCTTTAACACGCTAAAAACGAAGTTTACAAATAGTGTTGCACCATTAACTTTCATCTCCTACTGCATATGAATAAGGCCCAGAATTAACATATTAAGTGTGGAAGGTGCACGACTCTACTACATGCTCGATTATCTATCGCACCCTTATCCTACAACACTAAACACATGAGGTTGTGGTTTGGAACTGTGACTTAAGTGTGGAGAGTGCTTAGCCTAACATGAGTTTTTAAACCTTTCATGCCCTTAAGTTTTATTGTGTGGGTTTTATATGCTTGAGGGCCTGAATTGTGCCTTTCCACCAAAATGATTTTACAATAATCTTGGATGACCCTTATGCAAAAAATCAATAACAAATGAAAGGGCTTACAAAAACAACCCCCTGGTGTGAATCCCAATTATTGTCCATGTTGACCATGTTAGAAAATAAAAAAGGAAGAAATATTTCTTATATTGATAATTACTTGTGATGTATTGTTATGTTTTTTAGGTCTTTTTAAACTTATTTATGTCTTCTTTTATATTCTTATCATCAAGAAACTACCTAAACATAAATACATGAAGATCAAAATAACAAGGACACATGATGTAGGCTCTCAACTAGGGAAAAGCCCCCTCCTAGGTGAAAAAACAACAAAATTCTCTTCTTTCCTTCAAGAACCAAATCAAATGAGACAACCATGACCCTTAGACAACAACATGTCCTTCTCTAATCCACCAAATCATCCTCCCAAGAAGACTAGTCAAACTTTAGTAAATTTCTCCAAAAGTCAACACAAGTCAACCGTTCCAAAACAGATTAACAAGGCTCTAAGCCCTCTCTGCAACTTTTGAAATTCGACCTGCAATAGTTCAGACCTGTAGTTACCCTATATGTCCCATAATCTCTCACATGAAACATAATAGAATTTCGGTTTTTCTTTCTTGTCAAATGATCATGTCATCTTTGTTAGGGATCCTCTTCCTTTTTCTTCAAATTCGCACTTGTTTTTCTTCTTTAGAACATCAGATCAAATCAATTTCTTGGATGTGCTACAAGGTCGAATGTACTATCTATATATGTAGTCTCTTGTGTGAGGTTGAATTTGTTCAATGAGGCCGACTTGGTGGAGGAGAGATACCTGACTATAAAAAATAATTTTTCTTCTTTGATACAAAAGGCCCAATAAGGGTCTAGAGAAAAATGACTCATGACTCAACCCTAGAAGCACTCAATGGTTGCTTTAACCTATCAACATAATAAAATGAGCATGAAACCTATGCTTATAAAATAAAATTTCCTTTGATATTTACAATTATTTTCTTTTCTTTTGTTTACAAATACATGAAAATTACATCATGCCATGAGCCAAACAACAATAATCTAGACCAATACTAGTTACATTTTCAACACTCCCTCTTAACTAGTGAGGTATTCATAATTTTTCAACTGGTACAAGGATGACCTCAATTTTAAATGTTCTAAGAAGAGTACAACAACATATACAATGCTAGATATCATCTAAGCCAAAACTTCCAAGGATCAATTCATCAAGGTACCCTCTAGGATTTCTACCAAAGTACCATCTAGGATTTCTATTAAGGTACCAGCTCAACATATCAAAGATCCAAGTTTCGGGACATTAATTCAAGGATCCAAGTGTCAGGACAATTAACTTGTCATCAGGGATCTGAGTGTCAATTACCAAGACACTAAGTCACCAGGGGCCCCGGTGTCATCCAAGATGCCTACTTATCATGGATCCCTCGGTGTCATCTAGGCCAAAATATCAATTCCAACAAATCTCTATACATCATCCAAGCCAATAAACCAACACAATATGGGATTTGAACATCGTAAACCACCCTAGAAATAGATACCACCATAGAAAGGGATTTCAATATCATCTAGATGTCCTCCCCAGTACCATCATACATGCTCACAACCTAAGGTACTCACCTTTCCCTAAAATCAGATATCTCTATCAATCAAGCATGCTTATCAAATATTCAAACTTCTCAGGGAGACATCAACACATCAGCTACTTGTTCATCCAATGGAACATACTGTAGCTCTATGACCCCAACCAGTACTGGTATTTATTATCAATATGATAGCATAAAAAATGGGGTCTTCAACCATTTTTATGTTGCATAGGTTATCTCAATATCTAAACAAATATTGATGGAAGGTTCCTTTTCCAACCTTACATGCAACACCAAAGTCATCCTTAGTATTACTCAAAACAATTGAGTCTTTCTCACAACTTATAAAAAATAACCACCAGTAGTGCTTTAGCCATTCTCCGATCTTATAATAACATTCTCTCCTCATGGCCTTCACTAGATGTACGATTGTTAGTCATGTTCTAGTGCATGACACATGAAGAAAATAATCATGCCCTCCCTCTTAACTAGGGAGGATACATAATTTCTTTCATAAAGGATATATATCAAGGCTCCCTCTCAAGCAGGGAGATGAGTTCATCATCAACAATTTTAATTTTCTAGCTACAAAATCTCTATCTTTATCATTATATCATTGGTGAACTTCAAATTTTCAAAGCATCATTATTTTTATCTTCATATGGAGAGAAGGTAGTCTTTTATTCATCAATGTAAACTTCAATGTCATAAGGGTTCTTATATGTCCCTCTTTCCACCAGCTCAACACCACCAAGTATGAAGTAGGTTTGCATCTTTACAACCTTTTGAATACTATGTACCTACAAATATCATCAACAAGTACAACCAGGCACACATATATATGTAAAAGAGCATGAAGTTAAGTTTATCAATCTAGGGTTATCATGTCATCATAAGGAGAGCATATAATGTTATCAAATTTTCGATAAGAATTTAAACCTTAGGTATCAAAAATCTAAACCATGTTAGGGTTTCAATTGTACTAAAGCATTTACACCTAGGGTTTCACTTTCATGCTCTATAATCTTATATCAACCTCTACTAGGGTTTTGTCATAAACACTAGGTATTATAACAAACCCTAAAACACTAGGGTTTTACCAAAGTGAATAAATAGCAAAGGATAATACTACAAGGGTTGATTTAATCTAGAGATCAAACACCTTAATAATATATGAACCTTCATGATTCTATAGAAAAACCCTAGATATCAGAGAGCACTTTTAAAGACAAAATGATATTTTTTAGTGTAAAATATTTTGGCAAGTGTACCAAAAAGACCTTACTTAAGCTACAGATGACTTATAGCCCTAACAATAGAAATTATTGCTTAACCCTTTAGATCTGCAATAGAAAGTTAAAAAAAATCCTACAAAAACCAAGATCTATGCAACAAAAGTAGTTAAACCAAAAAAAAAATACATTATATAACTTTTGAGGTCTAAAATGGGCCTCCTAAGAAATGTACAACCAAAATAAACTTTATAAGAACCAATATGATTCAAGATGATAATGTCAACCAGGGGGGATGATTCACCATTTTTGGGGTAAAAAATCAAAAGGTTAAAAAATAATAAAATAATAAAACTACTTTGTCAACTTGTATTTTAAATTTAAATCCCTAACGTTTTACTGAAATTTCGAGTGGGACGGCTCATTGGATGAAAAATTTAATTCCTAATCTAAGGAGTACCCATGTTGCATACTTTCGATGGAACTTACTACATGAAAAATGAGAAAAACATTGGTTAGAACAAAAGAAATCCTTCCATACATGAATGCACCTTAAGGAGTTGTGAAGGTTGTCCTTTCTCTATCTTCTGTACTTACCAAAATATGATTTTATCCTCAAAAACCATCTAACATAGAAATTTTGTTACAACCTGAAACTTGTTGAAGTAAATGATCGATTTCGGGTAAATAGATAATTATCTTTCAAAGATGATTTATTTAGACTTATGAAGTCTACACACAGTCTGATTTCACCATTTTTCTTTATAACCAGAACCAAATTTTCTATCCAAACATAGTATCTTAAGGGAACTATGATTTTTGCATCTAGTAATTTTTTAAGTTCTTTCTCAATTGTTGGAAGCAAGAACGGGTTTATTCTCCCTAATTTTTGTTGAAAAGGCTTAGCATCTGGTTTAAGGGGAATTTTTTGAATGAGTGTTGTATCATAATTTTTTAGCTCATCATAGGACCAAGCAAAAAAATATCTATAATTCTTAAGGAGACACATATTTATCTTTTGTTTCCTTTGATAATGATGCATATATTTTAATGTTTCTAATCTCTCCATGAGCTCCAATATTACACTCTTCGATATCTTCTTCAGATGAATCTACCAGTGAATTTTTAGGAACATCATTATGAAAAAAAAAAATTTCAAGAGGGCTAGGCCCTTTGGAATAAATTTGTTTAGTAATTGAATGATGTTATGATCAACTATCTTTGTGTTTAATGGTGAATTTTCATTTTCATTATTTAACTTTTGATCAATAAGTTGTTTTTCCTCAACTTGTAAAGCTTAAAATTCATCAATTATTTGTAAGAATGTTTTCAATTGTTAGTCATCCTCAAAGACTTGCCAATATTTGAGATTTTCAGGAATTGAAGGTTTGTATTTTACTTGAATTTGATATTGCATCTGTATTTCATTAGGAATCTTGAAAGAACTGGCTGAAACAACCAAAGAGTTTGCATGTGTTGGGAAAAATGGGGGGGGGGGGGGGGATGTGAGTCAATATTTACAAGAATCACAATATTTTACTTTTCTTTTACTGATTTCTATACGCAAATTTGATTATTCCAAATAGCATATGTACACAACTATCTTAAATGAAACTTGCGTATACCCGAATAACTTAATGTTCAGATAATATTCAAAAACATTAATTAGCCCAGTTCATCAGTTATGCATTAGAAAATTAAGCGGTAAATGTGTGCAGTAATAACATAATAAATCATCACACAAGGGCATCACACATGAACACCAAGATTTAGGGTGGAAACCCAAGTCGGGAGAAAACCACCGTTGTTGTCGTCTATATCTTCAATATTTATTATATAGAAAATTGCTTACAATTTTGTACTGATGCAGACTCATGTCAATACGTAGGCACCCACCTGTAGAAGGTTGCAACCTTCTCTCATTATCCAGCTGCTACTGGAAGGGAGCTACAACCCCCTGAAATTATCACTAGCTTCTACCGGCAGGAAGCTTCGACTTCCACAATGAAGGCTTCAACCCTTAGAACCACTACAGACCACGTTTCATAAATTTTCACACTGGATCCAACAGCTTCAACAAAACACAATTTATAGATCAACCCCAATAGCCATAAAATAATATTCAAATAGAACAATGATATCACTGTAACTAGATCATGGCAATAAACCCAAACTTCTGAATTAACACACAGAATCAACTTCAACCATTATCATTCATAAAACCAAATTTATACGCTACTTTACCTATTGAAACCTACGTGTATACGCGTTTTCCTATGAAAAAATCGACGTATAGATATTTATATATTGAAATTATGAATCTGATCAGACTCAGAACAGATCAGAGACATTCAGGCATACTTTGTCAGATTTACAAAACCCTTATTCATTCAACACCATCCATCATATTCAATCACCCAGTCAATGATCATATTTATACATAATCAACTAGCAATATAAAAAATATTTAAACAATCCATATCTATATGAAAAAATCATTGACGGAAAACAAAGATATAGCAGAATTGATCATACATTTTCTTCAACAATATTCAGAAAAACCCTAACTTCCATATGCGATTTTGCTGAAATGAACCCGCGTGTATACGCGCTTTCACCATGACGAACCAGCGTATAGATCTGTAAATATTTAGGACTGCATAAAATTTCAGATCAACAGACTTACTCAGATCATACCCTTCACTTCAGAAAACATGCACCAAATCACAGATCTAAACATCTTACAAACATATCAAGAAAATGCATAGTCATTTCAGGTCTAGGGATCCAAATCCATCATTGTATTCATAGGTGCATCATTATTTCAGATATATTAATAAATTGTAACCCACTCCATGCAGATATACTTCAGAGTGAAGTATTCAATCAATACCCATGCCCTTGCACCCTCTTGCACTACGATCTTCTCCTCCTTATATATTTTGAGCCTTAGCTAATACCATGAGCCAAAAACCACACAAGTGGCGGTGGTATTCTTGGACGGGATCAAATATCTAATACAGTGCTCAATATTGTGGGCTAATACCATGGTAAGGACCCCTTGCATCATAAATTGAGTGTGTAAGTACACACAGTACTTTTATTCTTTGTACTCGCGTGTATACGCGACTTCTCTTCATCAAAACTGCGTATACACTAATTTTGGATGTATACATGGGTTGCCTTCATCAAACCTTCGAGTATACGTGGATTGCCTTCATCAAACCTGCATATACATTTTGAAACATTACCTTTATCATTTCTCTATCACTGACTAGAATTCCTTTCTCTGTCATATCTGAATTGACCTGTAGATACATCATTTTTACATATTTAACAAATAGGTTGCTATCAAAAGGAAACTCATCGAGTAGGTTGCCATCAAGGACAACATATTACATCATAATGCCAACAGCATGAATATTTTCATTTCTTGGAATAGATGTGATGTTAAAGGATTGGAATAAATTATCCATTGTATCCCATACCTCGTTTCTATAAGATCTAAGTGTAGGATGTTTTGTTTGAAACAGATTTCTTACTTGTTTAACAATGAGTTTTGACTCATTGACCACACTTATTTTATGAATATTTAGACTTTTATCTAATTCCAATCCCAAAAGGAAAGCTTCATACTCACCTACATTGTTTGTAACATCAAAATATAAATTATAAGATTGGGTAATGTTCTATTTTTCTGGTGAAATGATAACAATACCAGCTCCATATCCATTCTTTGAAAATGATCCATTAAAAAATATTTTCCAAATATCAGTTTTTACAGCTCTTGGTTTGTCCATAATCTATTCAATGTGAAGTCGAGGATTTTGAAAATCATTAGATGATAGTGCAAAACATCCAAAATCTTGATCAATAACATAGATTGGATGATTTATAACTTTATCAGCCCTAGAAACAATGTTTATGAATCTCACCTCTCTGTATAATCTAATATTTTCACCTCCATACACAGGAATGGTAGCATAGGACATATCCATCTGCAGACTTACTCCTAATTTGGCACAACATGATCTAGATAGCAACATTCCAAATTTAGGAGGGATGTCTATGACTACAATATCTAAGACTACACTTTTAACTAGGATTTGTGCTAGAATGACTATGAGATCTTTTATCAGTCCAAGGCAGGGAAATTTCTTTGAATCAAAAGTATACAGGTCATGATAAGGTCTGGTAACTTACAGTTGCAGTTGATCCATTATTTTTTTGGGCATCAAATTATGATAGGCGACAGAGTCTAACATGCAATTATATAGAAGAGAATCATGAACTTTGAGAGTAACATAAAAGGGAGGGACATTTTCATCAATCATGTCAGAGATAGGACCAAAAAACACTGAAGATTTTTCATCTAGTAAACTTATTACATCCCCCTCAACATCTATACTAGAAGATTGAATCCACTTTGATACTTGATTTTTATATCCTGGGTTTTTGGAGAGTTCAGACATTGGAACAATAATTTTGACTCTTTTCCAACTATTTCTCTACATTGAAAACTATTTGAACAATTCTATAAAGTTGATTTTGTTCATTTGGTTGAATTAATGGATGGATAATAGCTGTTTGGGTTTCAACAATTTTTACTGGAGGCTCGTTAATTGTGACATTCTTGGCTAGCCTACAAGGGCATGGTTTAGGCCTTAAGTCATATCTTCTGCTTAATTCTCCAATAATATATTCAGAAAATTCTTGATATTTAGATACTTGGGAAGCCTCTTGGTTTTGGGTCGAAGATTGATCAGAAGAAATTATAAATAAATAATTTTGTAAAGAAATGCCACCTAAACAATTAATGTCATGGGTAGTTGATGGGCCAAATTCTTTAGGTTCTTGATCATCAATTAATAACAAAGGCTGGACCATTTGGTCAGTAGTTGGTCTTTGTATAATCTGAGTTTGAAAAGGCTTCTTGAATTTATTTTGAGTTCTATTAGTAGTTGGTTGGGCTACTCTAAGTTGGGCTTCAATTTTAGACATTCTATTATAAATATTTCTTAACAAATAAGTAATTTCATCTATTTTATGATCCTATTCTTTACTCATTGTGAATGAAGTACTTTCTTCCCTAGCTTTAGTTTTTCTTTTAGCTTTCTCACCTTAGATTTAAGTTTATTTGATGCAGAAATGTTTGCTTCTACCTCAATAGAATTTGTTTGTATGTCCTGCAAAGTGATAGACATTCATTTTCTAAGCATGACAACAAATTCATCATCAAAAACCTTATAAAATCTATTATTTTTTGTAGCTACTAGTGGTTTACAGTTAGTTGGAATTTTATCGTAAATTTTATTAAATATTTTGATGAAATCTGAGACAAGCTCTCCAAGATTTCTTTTTAATTCATCAAATTTTGATAGATAATATACTGGATCCTTTTTTACTCCCCAATTATTCTAAAGGTATTGTTAATTCATTCCATGTTCTAATTGAATTGGCTTGTAATTGTCTGAACCATATAGTTACATTTGCTTCAAGGGATTGAACAAAAAGCCTCATATATACATCTCCATGTTCAATATTCATGTTATAAAAAAAAACTAAGAAGGGAGATAAATGATCTTCAACAGATGGGCTCGTGTCTCCATTAAACCTAGGGAGGTGTTTAAGATATCCATTTGGAAAATAAATCATTTGATTAGGTAGAATCAGTGTTGCATAACAAGCTTGAATGATAGTTCGAAACCAACCATTTTGTTTGGTGAATGTGGTGAATATGATGAAGAGCTTGAAGTAGAAGAAGATGATGAAAGACTAGTAGTACAAGAAGATGATGAAGGTGTAGATGGTTTCCATTTTATGAGACGATAAGAACTATTAGAGGCCTTAGGAAAAGGTGATAGAATCACTAACTTATGCAATTTTGGACCTAATTTTTCTTAACCCTAAAATAAAGTATTAGTGTACACAAAAATACTATCGTTATTCTTCTCAGAAGTTGAGGAAGAATTGTGAATAATAGAGGAGATAAAATTTGTGGGTTTTAGTTTAGGTAATTCAATTCCTAAATCTGCTTCAGATTTTGGAGATTCTGAAACAGTTTTAGGGATCTGATAGGACTCTAATTGGTGGAAAAGAAGAGCATATTGCAGATCAACACCTTTAGATAATATATCTAACACTTTAGGTAGTAAAAATGATAAATCAGGAGGGATTGATACATGGCTAAAATTATCAGTCTCTGAAACCATTTATGGTTGAAATGAAGCAGAAGTTGAAGTTGAGGCTTCTAGTCTTCTCCTCAAAGAGGAATTTCTCACTAGCCTCTCTAGATTTGGCAATGGAGAATGGAGATGAGGATCTGAGTGAGATATGGTATGCCTTGATGAAGCCAGATTTATTATGTGAAGTCGCGAGGTGAAGAATTTTAACCAACTAACCCATTATTCACCTTAAAGGGAAAGCTTAATCATTGTCCCAAGGAAAAATGATTCAATTTTCATTCCTCGGCAACAACATCAATCTGATGTTGTACCTCTAAGATAATTCTAGGTTAGGTAATTATGCCAGAGCATCTAAAATATTTTGTTGTTTTTAATTTTTGGATGACTAATGTTTTAAGCTTATTTGAGCAGTTGTTGAATCTTAATTGATTTTGATATTAAGAAAGGGTTTATTCTTTACCTCTTGACAGTAGTTTAGATTCAAAAAGGGTTGTAAGTTAGAAGTGAAAGAGGTTATGATTCTCTAAATACTCAAACAAAATATTTTTTTAATCATAAGGAATGATTCAAGAAAACTATGTTCATAGCCCAACAAAATGCATATAATTTCATGAAGTAGTGACAAATTATTGATATAGAGGAGTTATTAGGACAGACATACCAATAAACTAACATCTGTAATAATGTATAACTTCACAGGGGATTTAAGATAAGTTGAAATTAAATTATATCTTACCCAAATTTCTTCATAAAGATTAAACACATGTAGAAAACAACAAAATGAAATGAATAACTAACAAGAACTCGCAAGATGACAAGTTGGTTTGAATCAAATCTAGAATCTTTTCATTAATAAAAGAAATTTCAAATAGATATAGTTCTGCTTTAGAAGCTCATCCCAAGGGTTCAACCCTTTACAATTATTTTTTGGAAGTATTTATACAATTTTTAAAAGAATATCTAGATTCAAATATCTAGATTTGTTTTGAAAATATCTAGAATTGTTTTTACAAAAATAATGCAAAATTATAGTGACGTGTTGATTTGGCCTATTTGTGATGCTGCTTTGTTGCTAATCCTTGCTAACTCATCAATTCAGTAATTTGCACAATTCTTCCCATATTTAATTATCTAGAACTCTGTATTTGAGTAATATTCTGAATGTCTCATCTACCTCAGTATATTTTTGGAAAGTAGGCTTCACTAGAAATAAATGACTTATCTTATGCTTAATAAGTAAATCATAACTAAGGCCTTCCATAAAATATTTTCATGTGATTAAGCCCTTTATCTTTGCAAATTTGGATTTATCTCTGGAAATCGAATAAAGCTTGTGTTGATATTCATTTAAGCTAATAAATTTATCTCCTAATCCTTTTAACCCAGACAACCCTTTTTGGCGTAAAACAAAGAGCTTTCTATGGAAGTTTTGGATTCTTGATTCCAAATTGTGGCATTTGTTTTTCTAATTGCAACATCAGATTTATTTTAGTGAGAATCCTTCTCACTTCCAGAATGGCTTATGTCATGTTTTCTATGTCAAATTCCTCTAACTCTTCTTCGGTTTTAGAATTTAAAATCCTTATTAGAGTTGTGGCTCTAACTGGTTTCATACCCAACTCCTTCTTCACATATGCTATTACTCCTTTGGATTTTTGTACAATTTCATCTTGTTCAAAGATGATTTGGATTGAAGGCCGGATTTTAGTGATGGTATCATTTATTTCTATCCAGATGTTTTCTTTATATTGTTAAATGGTATCAGCAATAAGAGATTTATATTCTAAAGAATCAATTCTCTATGTGACTTATAAGTCTTCTGTAATTCCACCAGATATGAACTATCTACCTTTAGTTTATGCTCTTGGAGACTAGTAAGCTAAGCCTTTAAATTTTCATTTTCTTGTCCTCTAATGGACAAATCTTCCATTGCCTTTGTTAACTCTATTTTTGGATCTATGTTTGTTGATGTAGATACGCCTACCGAAGTAGTTGTGGGTAGAATTGTTGATTATGGAATTGATATTATCGGAACTATTGTTAAGACACCAATTTTTTCAGGGCCTGCATGTTTCTCTTTTTCTTTCAGGATTTTTTCAAGTTTCTTTTATATTCTGTCTATTTTTCCTTTTATATTATGTCTACATATCCTCCTTTTCCTTTTCCAGCTCTCCTACTTCTTTAGTTTGTGGATCTTTTGTTGTTGGGAGCTTAAGTTTTTTTCTCAAAGAATCTATGTATGCATTTTTAATTTTGATAATTTCTTCTGCTGCTTTCACATCAGTGGGATCATATCCCAATTTCATCACCAAATATTCTAAGGATTTTATCTTTGTATCCTTTTCTATAGAATATATTTTCTCTATTTTCAGCTGAGATTGTATATTGTTCACTAAGGCTTGAAGTCTAGATGCTGCCATAGTTCAGTTTGTAAGAGAGGAGAATATAATTTCACAAGAATATTTATGTAGATCTACTTGGTCAATTGGATGAATTAAATATGCATCAAAATAAAAGACTGATTTTGTATAATCATCTGTAGTTCTAGGATGAGTGACCTTTGGTTCTAGGAAATTAATTTGCATCTTTCCCTTTTCTGTATCAAAGGTTGAAAGTAGCATGTGCTGTGAAGCTATTGTCTGCTTCCAAAACTGAGTATAAGTGGAAACTTTCAAAGCTTAATTATTTTGTTTGATTTCTTTGTAGACTACAAATATTCTTGCCTCCATTTGAGTTTGTTGCATTTCCCCTACTTGTGATGATGATGCATCTCGAGAATCTGAAGGAGATCTAACAATTGTTCCTTATTTTGTAGAAGATGATGGTACAAATGGACATGTCAAAACAATTGGATGCTATTGTGTAGTATCCTCTTGTTTTGATTCATCTATGTTATTTCTCTTTTGCCTCTTACTATATATCTTGAATTCTTTACCTGAGATCTTTGTGACCACGGGGGAATCAATTTCCCTTGGTATTTTGTCCTGCTTTTCTTTAGGCACTAGAGTTTGAGATGTATTTATTGATATGGTATGTTCTTCTTCTTCTTGCAAGGTGTTTTTCTGCCATTCATCCTGGTTCATATATTTTTCTATTTTAGATCTAGGAGTATGTGTATATGGGGTAGTATTTTGCTCTACCCTCATCTTAGAAATTACTCCTAGTGGGTCATAAGACCAGTGAAACTGGGCTTGAAATTCATTAGTTTTAATAGTACATCTGCTTCTTTTCCTGGTAATCTTGCATCACAAATAAAAGGCCCTATTTGAGTTTTGACCGTAAATTGAGCTTTCTTATTTTCTAATACAAAATGAAGTCGGTCCATGTTTATTATTTTCCTAATATATTCTAGAGAAAATATATGAAGAGGGTCAAATTTAGGCAATATATATGGTGGTAACTCACAGCCATATACTCTAATTTATGTTTAATTTTGGTACAAGTACCAATATTATGTTTTAGTTTTCTCACTTAGATGAAATATTCTTTTGATTTTTGTCCCAATCCTTGGTTCAGCATCATTGTTTAAGAGAATTAAAATCACATGTAGAAACTAGTCCACAATGTTAGTGAATGTGTATTCAGTGGTATTCTTTCTCACTAATGATGTCTAGTGGATTACTAACTGTGAATTCCCTTGGTTGTCCATATTTTGCAAAGGGAAAGAGAATTTTTCTGATTGATAAAATAGAAACAAATACACTAAAAAAAAGGCACACTTGAACACTCCTTCTGTGGAAAACTTCATGAGTTTCCCATGAATTGAATCTGCCAATAATTGACTAAAATTGAAAATAAGAGGATTTTCATTTGATGAGAAAACTGACAGAAAATGAATTATGACCTAATCGACCCATTGATTAGAATTATAACCTAACAAGCATGCAACAATAGATATGATCTACTTGGTCATTTCTAGAAACCTAGATAATTGATAGGGTGGATTTTAGGCAATTGAGCATATTCGAGTAAGAATGTTTCAAAAATCTTGGATCTTTGGGGAAAATCAAGTTTATTATAAATATACATGAGATATTCTGGAGAAAATGGATGCATGGTTTCAGGGGTTTGTACTTTCATCATGTGGTTGATTGACTCAACATTAATGGCGAACACGAATTCCTTGTTCTAAGAAATTACTACTCTTTGATTCGGGATATACCTAAATTGACGCCACACAAAAAATTCTGGGAAATAATAGGTCTATGGAAAGATAAACTTGGGGAAAATCCTCTTCGAATCTCTGACTGGTTGCAGTGGTTTAACTTGAAAATGGTTTTAGTAGTAGAGGGATAGACAGAATTGGTGCGACGATCATTTTTTTTGTTTAAATAGTAAGACCTTATTCTTTTGAAAAAAAATACTTTAATGTTTATTTACCCATTATGGAGGAGCGGGAGGGAAATAAATTTGTTAGTCATTAGTATTTTTTACCTGTTGCTGATGAATAGTTTCCTGATCTTAGTTTTCTAGACGCTTATCTCAAAACTGTCAAATCTGTCATCTAGAAAACACCCCAAAACAATTTTTGTCCTCCTACCCCTTCATGTCATTCTATGATGAGAAAAAACTTCAAATTTCAAGTCCTATCTGATTTCAGCAAAATATCCATGTCTATAGTTGTCATTGTTGTAAATTATCTGCCATCATTTACCCTTGTTTCTCATGCCATTCACTATCCAACAGTTGAAAAAATGTCTGCAATCCTATCCCTGGTCATCTTGTCATTTGAAAATCTGATCATGCTTGAGAAAACATTCAAAATCTTTCAAGATTGTCCCTAAGTTAGATAGTGGTGTTTAGGGAGTTCTTCCTTGGCTAAGATATCCTAGGCCAATAAGCCTCTGTCTAGTACCAGTCAGCCTTGAATTAGTTCCTATTCTGCAAAGCAAGCATTGTTCTATCCATAGGTCACACACCACTAAGAGGTCACTTTGTCTCATGTCAGAAGAAGTTCACAAAGATCTAGATCAAGAAAAGATAAGGATGTTCACTATCTGATGAAGTATGCTTCGCTCAGGCATAATCTCCTTGAAACACCAAAGGAGCTCTCCAAGGCTCAAATTCATATGTTTTTACATCTTTTCAGGGGTGTAATTGAATGTTGATCAGTATAGAGATGAGGGCACAAGGACAAATTTCAATTGGTCCTTCATGATGAATTAGTATGCCATCAGTGAAACCAATGGAGTATAGTGAATGAAGGGCAACTAATAGGTATGGTTTTTAATCCAAGAACTACCTGAAGAACAGAGATCATCCTCCAAGTCACATGAATACAAAATATTGATGTAATGCTGATAAGCTGTGTTTCAGTATCTCCTCCAAAAGCAGTACTGCATAAACTTTCTAAAGAGTATCATCATGTAGGGCATAAAAAGACAACTGCTTCTTATGTTACCTTGAGCCTGGGATGTGAACATTAGTCAAAATAAATTTCAAGGTACCCCTGAAAACACAGTCAAAGGAAGGTTAGTCAATGATGTTTGGCAGTAAGCATTCTCCATATACAAATCACTTTGTTTCTGATCTAGTGTTCTCAATGATATTTTACAAAAATAATATACATCTCAGACAATGCCTCATAAAGCAAAGAGGACTTTAGGTTCAAGTGATTTTACTAATGACAAATCTCAAAATTCACTTTGTTTCCTCTTGATATTCTTCAAGCAGAGACATATACTACAGAGAAGTGACACAGTGTTGAAATAGATAAGATTTCATGTGTATAATTATAACCTCCTTCAATGAAAAGCATATGGTTAGAAACAGTGATGATAACCTCCTTCATAAAAAACAGAGGGTTAAGAAGACATGCTGTTGCCTCCTTCACAAGAAAGAAGAGGGAAAACATGTTCTTAAGTAACTTCAGAGATTTTTTTGTGCCACCTCCTCCAAATGAAAAGTGGATGCATCAGCAGGGTTTCAAATTGTGTTTGAGTAAGTTTTCTATTGGAAAGACAAGGTTGAGGAATAATGGTGTCACGAATGAAAATGATAAGTTAAAGGCCTTTTTCATATTACAGGCAGAAGGTTGGCATGATAGTGTTAGAGACCTTTGATCTTGTGTTTATGATAACCTCCTTCAAAGGATAGATCAGAGGTTATAATTTTGATTAAACAAGCCTTTAAGAATGGTTGAATTGATAGACCAAGCTCTGTTTCTAGTCATGTCTGCAAACTGGTATAAGAGAGCATTCACACAGAATGTGTATGTGAAAAGGGAATTCTTGTTTTTAAAAATCCCTTATGGTTATAGAAATAATTCTTCCAAGTGATGAATGAAGGGAGAGTGCCAAAGGTTACTTCCAACTCAGTCAAAGGCCGGAGGGCACATTGTAAGTGATTGAAAACTTCACTGTTTGTAGGCCTCCTTCACAAAAAGGCAGAGGATCAGCCCTCCAAATGTTTGCACCATGAAATAGCTCATTCAAAGGTTAAAGATGTGATAAAACATGTTTCACTTTCAGTCAAATAATGTCCCCATCAAATGATAAGAGACAAAGTTTTAAAAGACACGGGAAATTTACATTTTGAAATGTTTTTAATCAGAGGATAAAACCTTCTTTTACTTCATAAACAGATAGATTTGCATATGTGATTTCAAGAAGCTGCAGAAGTGGTGTTTTTCTCCCTTATCACTTCAAAGGAAAGTGTGTTTTCATTATGGTTTCAAGGACTGACAGAGAGCCCTTTTCATATTTGAAAGAAAATTCTTGGCTCAAACAAGCACATAGGGTCTTGTTTAAAACTGCAAAAAATGTTGTTATGATAGATTCCTTTTGTAAACAACAGAGTTAAATCATAGCGTGGTAACCTCCTTTGTGACAAACAAAGTATTAAAACAAATCATCAAGGATAAGGGGTTTTTCAGTGGCAACAGAGCTAAAGGGCATCAACTCTTTTTCAAATGTCTTCGTAACAGAGATTATGTTCCAATCCAAATACCCATGCCACAAAGTCAATTTTTTTTAAAAACAAATAATAAAGGAGGTTTTTTCATTTTAAACAAGGAGGAAACAGTACTTTAAAACCCTCAAAATCTATAGAAAGCCCGAGGAAAAACGTTTTCAACTCATTTTGCAAACATTGGTTGAAGGAGAAAACAATGGTTTTCACAACATCCACGGTTTTTCATGCGTGGCACGCCTGTACAGTAGCACGGCACGCCTGTAGGCATCATCAGAAGGAATTTTTTCTAGGGGCCACACGCCTGTAACAATGCGCAACACGCCTATGTAGCACTCGGCGCCCAACTCAAATGCGGCACGTTCACCCGGGCCATCACTGAACGACCCAGTGCCTTTTCTGAATGAAGCGCCCATGCATTTTTCAACCACATCTGAGCGTTCAAGCCACGGTAAGCCCTCCTCTCACCCGCCTTATGTTTTGAACATCATTATCTTGCATGATCAACATTGAAAGTGCCATTTTTTAACCTCTGCACTGCCCATTCCTGAACGGCCCGGGTCACCTCTGAATGGCCCGGCGCCAGGCCACTCTGAACTGCCCAGTGTCATTGTCTGAACGCCATCGCGCATGTGATTTTTGCCTTTGTCCAAGCCTTCAAGGCATTTAAAAGGGCCCTCTCACCTGCCCTGTAATTTGGCCATTGTCCACTTATAGTTTTTTCCCTTGCATTCCTATTTACCTGTCTTTGCCCATCTGTTTTCAACACCGCCCAGGCCACCCCTAAACGGCCCACCGCCCAGGCACTCGGGCCACTATCAACACAGGTCACCAAAATAGTTTCCAAAGTGCCAAAGCAGTTTTTTCACGGTGAAATCATCTCCAAAAATATCAAGAGACTTTTCTAAAGAGAAGAACATCTTGTGCATAAGAAAAACAAATTGAACTTCCTCCAAAAGAAACTTGCGTGCTAAAACCATAGAGAAACCAGTGATAAAAGAGGAGAGTAGTCATAAAAAGGAAAGAGAATTTGATATCATACAGATAGATAATAATGATAGTGATAATGAAGCTAGAATCCTTGAGGCTCTTTTGCGAAACAGAGAAGACCAAATTCATGACCTACAAGCTGATCTAGAAAGCTCAAAATATTTCATACATGTTCTATAGATGCAAAACAAACAAATGAGTGGTAAAATGGCAGTTTTTAAAGCCCGAGCTTTCAAGTACCAAAGGGAAGCCTCTAAAGCACAAGTCAAGATTGAAGAGCTTACGGGAAAATTCAATGATACTGAAGAAGAAGAGCAGCAAATGAGAAAGAGGCCTAGGAATATGGGTCTCAAGAGAGCCTTGGAGAAAAAGAAAGAAGAAGAGGCAGCCCTTGTCTGATCTTATCCTCTCACTTCTTTGCTCACCCAAGAAATAGAGAATGAAAAAGAATCATGGCTTGAAAGGGCCAACAAAAATTTGGAGGATAAGTTAGAGAAAGATAACAGAGACTTGATCCTACAAAAGAAGATGACTGGGCATTATAAAAAGCTAAATCAATTTGCCCGAAAGAAATTAAAGGTTGCACAAGAAAACCTCAAAACTACCAAAAGAGGGCGCCCGGTAGAAAAAGTGAAGAAAGGCACATCAGAACTCGAAATATTGGCCTCAGCTTCTCTACATGCTTCTGAAAAACCATGAGGGGCTTGCTCGCCAAAATTGAGCAAATTTTGATAAGATTTTGTTTTTTGTGTTTTTTGGCCATAATTGCACATTTTTCAAGGTGCTTCCATGGGTGCTAGGTGCATCCTCAGCTCATGAAACTCATTTGGTTGGATGGAATAAATTCAAGGGCATCTACTCAGAAAATTTCAGATCCAAAGGTTGTGTTTTGATTCCCCAAAGAGGTGAAAAACAATGATTTTTTGACTTTCTACCTCGCATATCTGCAAAGGCTACTTTTCTTGTTTTTTTCACTAAGTTCAGTTTTTGACATACTTCCAGTGATAATTTTTTGAAAAATCAAGTATTTTCAAGAACTAGACATCTAGGGCTTTCCAACAAGCCATCACGGGCCTCGTTTCAACATCATAATGTCCCTCAAACGTTGTCTGCAAAACAAGGAATTTTCTGCTGCTACATTCCTGTAGCATTTTGGCAAAAAGGCAGTTTTCTGTAGTGGCTTATCCAAATGTGCGTTAGGCCTTTTTTAGCCATTTTCAGTAATGAAAAGTCAATATTTTTTCCTTTTTTAGAATTTTATATATATATTGAAGATATTTTGTGCCTTGGGCTTTGCAAAGCCTCAAGGACAAAATCAGATATTAGTTTTTAGCCTATGAGCTTCTAGTCAGTTTTGTGCATTTTATCTTCTCATTCTCCTATATAACTCATGGAGAATCATTGTAATATTGTTGGTTGAAGATTTGATAAAAAAGCTGGACTTTGAAGAGCTTAATAACTTGATTAAGCTTAGAGCAATATATGCTATGAGTTTTGATGATCAAACTTGTTTTATGGAGTGAATAGCTTGACTTGCTTGCCTAGATGATGGAGAGGATCTATGTGCAGGATTCCATGGCTTGGTAAATGGTATTGTACTTCTTTTCAGTTATGTTTTCTTAGATTTTCACATATGTATCCATGCTTCTTGCTTGTTGTAGGTCAGTAAAGAATAGTTTGAGGTATGCCCATGAAGGCTCATCAAATTTCCTGATTCATTACAGCTTCTATGTTTTCATCTTTCTTAGTCATGTTAAAGGATTCTTAACTGTACTTTGGTCCACTAAGAACTTGTTATTTATTTCCTTAATGATTAATATGACATGCTATCTTGTTTGATTCATGGTATGCCCTACTTACTCATAGCTGTTTAAACCTCATTAAAGAAATCTCCTTTGAAGTATTGATTGTCTAGGTTAAATCAGAGAGGTCTTGTTTCGATCTTGCCCTCTGCCTATACTTGCAGAATTATTTCAAAGTTCTCATCAGATTGAATGTGTTTCTTAGGAGTTTCCTTTCCATATTTTGAGTTTTTGGTTTGTCTTACATGTGTTCTGAACCATTGAAGGTGATTTTCCCATAGTTAGAGGGTCTTATACTTCTATGTGTCACCTGAATGTTTGTTTTTTGCATCTATCAATTTGAGTTGGATTCATAGTGATTAATGGTTAGCCGTACCACATGAATACTTGTTGTTTAAACTATTTATGCTTAAGATCCCTTTGTCTTGCACAAACTTGATGTTCATTTCACTTCATAAACCACCTGAAATATCCATTCACTATACTAAATCGGCCCTGAAATACACCCTACCCATTGTCTTGACATCCTTGGCTTGCTTTTGACCCCATAGCCCAGTTTATCTCATTTTATTGTTATATTTTGATCCACTTGATCAGTTTTTCCCCAAACAACTAAAAAACAAACAAACAAACACACTTAACAACTAGCCTAAAATATAAACAAACTAAGTGAACAAGCTCACATCCTTCGCTTCATTAGAGAGAGCCCTCTCTGAGTCCAGGAAGGCTAGGTCCTAGGGCTCCAAAGATTGGTTTGATGTTACTTCGTCATTTGGTCCGTCAATCTACCAAATCACGGGAACCTAACATAATGGCGATCACGGTGGGACTTTGAGTGATAAAAAAACTTATAATTCCCTAAACATTTCAACATCCCTTAAGAAGACTATCTTGTCGACTTACCCCATCGTTCACGCATAATGGCGATCACAGTGGGACTTTTCTGAGTTAGTGACAATATAAGTACATCTTAGGACTCTAGAAATCCCTTGTCTTCAAGAAAATCTAGTGAATCCGCCACCTCATCACCACACTAACATAATGGCGATTATCGTGAGACTCTCTAAGTTCATGACTGTCTAGAAAACTATTGTTGACTCATTAGTCCTTCGGATTAAATCTTAAAATCAACTGATAAAGCCATTAGAGTAAAATATCTTTGTTTCATCACCTTAGCTAAGTCCTGAAAAGAAATTTAGGACATTCTTACAAATCAGACTGCACCTTAAAAAACTCAGAAAATAACCTCACAAAAACATTTCTTTTTTTTAGATTGATTGTTCATATCATTTTTGGTGGTGGACCATAGACAATATATTCTCAAAACACCAAAAATTTCCACCTGGCGACTCCGCTAGCCTCCAGTAGGCCTTTTTGAAAACTTTGCTAAGCTTCCATAAACTATTATAAGACTACTTTACAAACAACCTTGAAAATTCTAAGAAGTCTTAACCATACACTGAGCTAGTTTGACAAAACTTAGAGAAGACAAGTTTTCGAAAACATTCATAACTTTCAGCCTCTCTAAAAGTTTGAATCTGAAACCTGGCTTCACGAAGAATTCATACCAGATCTCATCCGGACCCAAATCCTCCTACCGTAGTTGATGACCCAGAAAAGATTTTGTGGCAAAATTATAAGACTAGTGATTTAACTACTGATAGCAGCCTTCATAGAGAAAGCTCTGTACCTGAAAATATTACATCCTTGCCAGACCAAAATTTTGACTTGCGCCATACAAGAAGCATTTTTAGAACCAAGTCACAACCTAGCTTTGACCATTCTGATCTTGAGCCCTTAGAATTGTAGCAGAGTTCTAGCGGAGAAGCATCTCCTACTACTCCACCTGATTTTCAGCTCCTCCACCACTTTAGCTCTTTCCATCCCAAGTCTACTCAAAATCAGTTTGCTGGTCCAAGCACCTATAACACTCCCACTCAAAACACCACTGTGAAAATCAATTTATCTCACGTACCAAATCCTCCACTTGTAAATTTACTAGTACCACCCATCATGGCAGCATGGTATGCACCCCTAGTGTTACCTCAGCCTTTGGCACCATTTCCAAATGACTATCAGTCTAGAATCCCACACTGCATCGGGGCTGAATTCACTACTGCCCGACAACATGTAGATAGAATGAATGATGCTTTTGATTACATGGAATTAGATGAAGAAACCGTCAAGATGAGAATGTTCGCCCAAAGCCTAGGAGGCAAAGCTAAAAATGGTTTAAAGGCTTAGCTCCTCATAGCATACATGATCTCCTGTCATTATACCAAAATTTCATAAACGAATGGGAAATCAAGAAAAACCCACTTCAAGTCCTCTCTGAATATAATGCTCTTAAGAGGAACACAGGAGAAAGTGTTCAAGATTATTGTACCAGATTCAACAGTGTCTATAACGCTCTCCCTCCTAACATGAAACCTCCACCCGACTTAGCTCTAGCGAAATTTCCGGAAGGTTTTGATCTGGATATGACATATCAGCTAAGAGAAAGAGAACCTACAACTCTAGAATAAATGCAAAAGGGGGCTATTAGTGCGGAAGAAAACCTTGCTGAAAAGAGGGCTAGGCTGAGATCAGAAAAGAAGGTCACATATCGAGATGAAACCTTTCACTCTACATCCTCTTCCGATGCCAAAATAGACAGCCTGGAAAGAAAAATGGAAAGAATGATAGAAATAATAATGGAAAGAATAAGTCTCAGTGATAGAAGACCTCCTAGGGACAACCAGCCAAACCCACAAATCAGAAACTGGAATCAAAACTTTATAAGGGACCCACCTCAAAACAAACCAAGAGAAAATGATTAGAAAATCAGGCCTCCTTTCCAAGATAATTATCTTGATGAAGGATAAAGAGACATTGAACATATTGAGGAAAATCATCTAAACCTGATAGGCTCTGATAGTGAGGGTGAGGTTTATCTCGCGGAAGAAGAACAAGGTTTCTTCTCCTCATACCAAGATGAAACTAACTATGAAGATTCCGAGACCCTAAAATTGGTTTACAAAATGCCATAATGGAATTCCATAGGCAATATGATCTTAGAAGTAAGAAAAACCAAGAAAACTAAAAAAAAAACCAGGAAAATTTAAAAAAGAACAGTTCAGATTCTACTTTCAAGAAAACTCTTGAAGCTATTCTTAAAAAACCAACAGACAATGTTAATGTTATGGCTAAGAAAACTGATCTAAACAAAGACAAAACTAGCCAATCAAACATCAACCCAAATTGTGCCAGCACTTCCACCAAAATTCCTGAAAGTACCATCCTGAACAAAGCTGCACATCAAAATCAAAAGGATAGATCAATAGAGAAGGTAATGACTGAAAAAGTTGATGCAAACATGTCAAAAGCTCAAGTACCTTTCAGTTTCGAAGGGGAAATTTCTAAAATCAAAATAAATATGCCCCTAATTGAACTGATAGCTCAAAATTCCTATAAATCTCAAGTTATGAAAATATTAAACATAGGAAATGATACCGACACTTTGCACTTAGCTGATGACACTCCCGAACTGTTATTTGGACCAAAGATAGAATAAAGTATCAAGAAGGAACCACTCCTCCTTTTTACATCAGCTTGAATGTACATGACCAGATCCTACATAACACTATGCTAGATTCCAGTGCCTCTCACAATCTCATGCCTAAAGTGATAATGGACAGATTAGGCTTAGAAATAACCAAACCTTACAAAGACTTGTATTCTTTCGATTCGAGTAGAGTCAAATGTTTGGGCCTAATAAAATAACTGTGTGTAAGTCTGCACAAGTCCCAGCTAAACATTTGGTTATGGACATAGTGGTAGCAGACATTCCCCCGAAATATGGAATGATTTTATCTAGAACCTGGGGGGCTAAAATCCAAGGGAACATTCAGTTAGACATGTCTTATGCTACTATTCATGTTTTCAACCAACCAAGAAGATTGTATCGTGAATCACATATGAAATATATGGTCAAAAGTCAAGAGAAACCAGAAAACATACCTCTTTATTCCATACATTCAAACATGGATTCCTTCATCTTACACCTGCAAGATGACACTGATGAAAACACAAGTGAAACTGAAACTAGTTCAAGCACAGTATCACAGCCAGACCAACCACTGTATGATGAATTTGATACTCAAAATTATCATGACCAAATACACTTGCATTTTGATGAAATAAAAATTGATTCACCAGAAACTAAAAGCGATACTTTGGAAGAAGTAATCATTTTAAATTCTCAAGCAAGTGATCTTAACAAAATACAAGTATCAAACACACAATTGAAACTCTCTTTTGATTTAAAGCTACTAATGGATTTGCATAACACAACAACCTTGGGAAATCAGAAGCTAGAAAGCCTCATGTTCTTGCCATATCTTAGCGCTTCACCCTCTAAATATTGCAGTTCTCCAAATGAAATTTTAACCATTGCTAGTGCTTCCACAGATCCTAAAAAGACATTCACTAGTTTTGATGATAAGGAAGCTGATGAAAACAATTGTAAAAAACTTGAGCTGTTTAAATTACCTAGGATTTTGTCTTTATATCAGAAATTAAGGAATACAAAAATAGACAAGATTCTTCACAGTACAAGCATATGTCGGAAAATGAATACAAAACACCATAGAAATGTTGTCTTCTCTAGATATCATCCTTTCAAAAAAGAACACAAAAACTCTAGTCAAACATGGTCACTCGAAAATAAGACAACTAAACATAGGTTATGTTTAGATTTTAGAAACATAAATAAACCTCTCATAAACAACAATCATCCCCTTCCAAAAACAGATCATATCATAAGAAAACTAGGAGTTTCTTATCATGTGGTTTTGAGTGATAATTTTTCAGGATACCATCGAATAATTCCACTTCAAAAAGATCAGCTCAAATATTTCTTCAAATATACTAGTGGCAACTTCATGTTCAAACCAATCTGTCCAAAACCAATGAACACTGAAGATGCCCTCAAGAAATCTATGTTCCTGATTTTGAATTTCCTTGTCATGATGTACCTTGATGATGTCATGATATGCTTTAAAAATGACAAAGAATATCTGCATTATTTGAAAAATATGTACAACAAAAGGAGAAGTGGATATCAAAGGTATAAAGAAGTACAGCAGGAAGACACAGGGTTGTTTAGAGATTCATGCATGAATCCTTATGTTATGCTTACAAGAGAAAATTTTCCAAACTTTTCTTTTCAACCTCTGAGTGGACCAAGAGCGTCAGGAGATCCTTATGAAGATAAGATGCTCAAGTTTCACCATTTTCAGGAGTTCTAGTTTCAGATTTTTCAATCATTGTACATACCATTGCTTGAAGAAATAAATCAAAAAATAAAAAATACAAAAATAGTAGAAAAGTAGAAAAAGAGGGCGGTTTTAAAACACCATGAAAAGCCCCATACTCAAATATAGTCATGTTGAAATTGCGCAAGTCTAAATGCCACTACTAGTGCGCAAAAGATATCTTGTTCAGTTATCTAGCCTAATCATAACTGACATGTTTTAAATTGATTGCTGATAAGTTAGTGAGAGAGATGATAGTCAAATTGTGTAAGCTTGACTTATCAATGAAAGTATATTAGGAAAAGATTGTTGGTTCCACACGCTCAAAACAGAACCAAAGAGAAAAACAGGGATAAAAAATAATTTGCATATATTAGCCCTTATTTTTCTAAGTTTCATCTTATACATAAATAATTTTTGTGTGCAGCTTGCTTTTATGCCACAAACGCATGACAAATCAGACTGTCTAATCCTGATTGATCATTTTTCAATTTCATGCTTTAGACTAGTGAATGAAATCCTGTCAAACAGCTTAATCTTGACAGTTGATCGTAGTATAGGAAAAAAAAGAGTTCATCAGTTTAATCTGAACTCCCAGAAGATATAAGTGTAGCATTAGATAGTTTTTCTTTTTTCAAAAAAAAATATATCATGTCAAATGGTTGCCAGTTCAAATGCACCTAAAATAAGAAAAAATGCTAGGAAATATAACTGGGTGGGTAGAGATGACTTTGATGTTAATCATGCTGTCAATTTTCAGAAACAACATCAAGAAAGGAATAATTTTGTGCCAATGGATAAGGCACTGGTCTTCACAAGCCATAGATTTGCAATTCTAAACACCTCCTGAAAAGGAGATGCCCTCCCCAAACGGAGCCATTGTTAGTGATCAATATTTTTTACATGTTGTTGATGACTAGTTTCCTTAGCTTAGTTTTCTAGAAGCTGATCTCAAAACTATCAAATCTATCATATAGAAAACACCCCAAAACAATTTTTGTCCTCCTACCCCTTCATGTCAGTCTATGATGAGAAAAAACTTCAATTGTTAAGTCCTATCTAATTTCAGCAAAATATCCCTCTCTATAATTGTCATAAATGTAAATTATTTGCCATAATTTACCCTTGTTTCTCATGCCATTCACTATCCAACAGTTGAAAAAATGTCTGCAACCCTATCCTTGGTCATCTTGTCATTTGAAAATCTGATCATGCCTGAGAAAACATTTAAAATCTTTCAAGATTGTCCCTAAGTTAGATAGTGGTGTTTAGGGAGTTCTTCCTTGGCTAAGATATCCTAGGCCAAAAAGCCTCTGTCTAGTACCAGTCAACCTTGAATTAGTTCCTATTTTGTAAAGCAAGCATTATTCTATCCATAGGTCGCACACCACTAAGAGGTCACTTTGTCTCATGTCAGAAGAAGTTCACAAAGATCCAGATCAGGAAAAGATAAGGATGTTCACTATCTGATGAAGTATGCTTCGCTCAGGCATAATCTCCTTGAAACACCAAAGGAGCTCTCCAAAGCTCAAAGTCATATGTTTTTACATCTCTGCAGGGGTGTAATTGAATTTTGATCACTATACAAATGAGGGCACAAGGACAAATTTCAATACGTCCTTCATGATGAATTAGTTTTCCATCAGTGAAACCAATGGAGTAAAGTGAGTGAAGGGAAACTAATAGGTATGGTTTTTAATCCAAGAACTGCCTGAAGAACAGAGATCATCCTCCAAGTCACATGAATACAAAATACTGATGTAATGTTGATCAGTTGTGTTTCAGTATCTCCTCCAAAAGCAGTATTGCATAAACTTTCCAAAGAGTATCATCATATAGGGCATAAGAAGACAACTGCTTCTTATGTTACCGTGAGCTTGGGATATGAACATTAGTCAAAAGAAATTTCAAGATACCCCTAAAAACACAGTCAAAGGTTAGTCAATGATGTTTGGCAGTAAGCATTCTCCATATACAAATCACTTTGTTTCTGATCTAGTGTTCTCAATGATATTTTACAAAAATAATATACATATCAGACAATGCCTCATAAAGCAAAGAGGACTTTAGGTTCAAGTGATTTTACCAATGACAAATCTCAAAATTCACTTTGTTTCCTCTTGATATTCTTCAAGCAGAGACATATACTGCAGAGAAGTGACACAGTGTTGAAATAGATAAGATTTCATGTGTATAATGATAACCTCCTTCAATTAAAAGCAGATGGTTAGAAACAGTGACGATAACCTCCTTCATAAAAAGAAGAGGGTTAAGAAGACATGCTGTGGCCTCCTTCACAAACAAGCAGAGGGCCAAAATGTTCTTAAGTAACTTCATAGATTGTTTTGTGCCACCTCCTCCAAATGAAAAGTGGATGCATCAGCAGGGTTTCAAATTGTGTTTGAGTAAGTTTTCTATTGGAAAGACAAGGTTGAGGAATAATGGTGTCACGAATGAAAATGATAAGTTAAAGGCCTTCTTCATATTACAAGCAGAAGGTTGGCATGCTAGTGTTAGAGACCTCTGATATTGTGTTTATGATAAACTCCTTCAAAGGATAAATCGGAGGTTATAATTTTGATTAAACAAGCCTTTCTGAATGATGAAATTGAAAGACCAAGCTCTGTTTCTAATCATGTCTGCAAACTGGTATAAGGGAGCATTCACAAAAAATGTGTATGTGAAAAGGGAATTTTTACTTTTACAAATCCCTTATGGTTATAGAAATAATTCTTCCAAGTGACAAATGAAGGGAGAGCGCCAAAGGTTACTTCTAGCTCAGTAAAAGGACAAAGGGCACATTGTAAGTGATTGAAACCTTCATTGTTTGTAGGCTTCCTTCACAAAAAGGCAGAGGATCAGCCCTCCAAATGTTTGCACCATGAAACAGCTCATTCAAAGGTTAAAGGTGTGATAAAACATGTTTCACTTTCAATTAAAGAATGTCCCCATCGAATGATAAGAGACAGAGTTTTAAAAGACACAGGAAATTTACATTTTGAAATGTTTTTAATCAGAGGATAAAACCTTCTTTTACTTCATAAATAGATAGATTTGAATATGTGATTTCAAGAAGTTGCAGCAGTGGTGTTTTTCTCCCCTATCACTTCAAAAGAAAGTGTGTTTTCATTATGGTTCCAAGGACTGACAGAGAGCCCTTTTCATAATTGAAAGAAAACTCTTGGCTGAAACAAGCATATAGGGTCTTGTTTAAAACTACAAAAGTGTTGTTATGATAGATTCCTTTTGTAAACAACAGAGTCAAATCATAGTGTGGTAACCTCCTTTGTGACAAACAAATTATTAAAACAAATCATCAAGGATAAGGGGTTTTGTAGTGGCAACAGAGCTAAAGGGAATCAGCTCTTTTTCAAAATTCTTCGTTCAAATAGAAAAAAACAGAGATTATGTTCCAATCCAAATGCCCATGCAACAAAGTCAATTTGTTTTAAAAAATAATAATAAAGGAAGTTTTTCGTTTTAAACAGGGAGGAAACAGTACTTTAAAACGCTCAAAAGCTATAGAAATCCTGAGGAAAAATGTTTTCAAGTCATTTTGCAAACATTGATTGAAGGAGAAAACAGTGGTTTTCACAACATCCATGGTTTTTCATGCGCGGCATGCCTGTACAGTAGCACGGCGTGCCTGTAGGCATCATCACAAGGAATTTTTTCTAGGTGCGGCACGCCTGTAACACTGCGCGGCGCACCTGTGTAGTGCCCGATGCCTGACTCAAACACGGCACGTTCACCCAGGCCATCACTGAACGGCCCAGTGCCTTTTTTGAACGAAGCGCCCGTGTGTTTTTCAACCACATCCGAGCATTCAAGCCATGGTAATCCCTCCTCCCACCGGCCTTATGTTTTGAACATCATTATCTTGCATGATCAACATTGAAAGTGCCATTTTTTAACCTTTGCACTGCCCATTCCTGAACTGCCTGGGCCACCTCTGAACGGCCCGACGCCTAGCCACTCTGAACGGCCCAGTGTCACTGCCTGAACGCCATCACCCATGTGATTTTTGCCTTTGTCCAAGCCATCAAGGCATGTAAAAGGGCCCTCTCACCTGCCCTGTAATTTGGCCATTGTCCACTTATAATTTATTCCCTTGCATTCTTATTTACCTACCTTTGCCCATCTGTTTTCAACACCGCCCAGGCCACCCCTGAACGGCCCACCACCCAGGTGCCCGGGCCACTATCAACACAGGTCACCAAAATAGTTTCCAAAGTGCCAAAGTAGTTTTTTCACGGTGAAATCATCTCCAACAATATCAAGAGACTTTTAAAAAGAGAATAACATCTTGTGCATACGAAAAACAAATTGAACTTCATCCAAAAGAAACTTTCCTACTAAAACCACAGAGAAACCAGTGATAAAAGAGGAGAGTAGTCATGAAAAGGAAAGAGAATTTGATATCATATAGATAGACAGTGATGATAGTGATAATGAAGCTAGAATCCTTGAGGCTCTTTTGCGAAACAGAGAAGACCAAATTCATGACCTACAAGCTGATCTAGAAAGCTCAAAAGACTTCATACATGTTCTACAGATGCAAAACAAACAAATGAGTGGTCAAATGGTAGTTTTTGAAGCCCGAGCTTTCAAGTACAAAAGGGAAGCCTCCAAAGCACAGGTCAAGATTGAAGAGCTTATGGGCGAATTCAATGATACTGAAGAAGAAGAGCAGCCAATGAGAAAGAGGCCTAGGACTATGGGTCTCAAGAGAGCTTTGGAGAAAAAGAAAGAAGAAGAGGCAGCCCTTGTCTGATCTTATCCTCTCACTTCTTTGCTCACCCAAGAAACAGAGAATGAAAAAGAATCATGGCCTGAAAGGACCAACAAAAATTTGGAGGATAAGTTAGAGAAAGCTAACAGAGACTTGAGCCTACAAAATAAGATGATCGAGCATTATAAAAAGCTAAATCAATTTTCCCGAAAGAAATTAAAAGTTGCACAAGAAAAACTCAAAACTACCAAAAGAGGGCGCCCAATAGAAAAAGTGGAGAAAGACACATCAGTGCTTGAAATATTGGCCTCAGATTCTCTACATGCGTTTGAAAACCCATGAGGGGCTTGCTCACGAAAATTGAGCAAATTTTTATAAGATTTAGTTTTTTGTGTTTTTTGGCCATAATTGCACATTTTTCAAGGCGCTGCCATGGGTGCTAGGAGCACCCTCAGCTCATGAAACTCATTTTTTTGGATGGAATAAATTCAAGGGAATCTATTCAGATAATTTCAGATCCAAAGGATGTGTTTTGATTCCCCAAAGAGGCGAAAAACAGTGATTTTTTGACTTTCTGCCTCGCATATCAGCAAAGGCTACTTTTCTGGTTTTTTTTCACTTTGTTCAGTTTTTGACATACTTCCAGTGATCAGTTTGGGAAAAATAAAGTATTTTCAGAAACTATACATCCAGGTCTTTCCAACGAGCTGTCACGGGCCTTGTTTCGACATCGGGAGGTCCCTCAAAAGTTGTCTGTAAAACAAGGAATTTTCTGCTGCTACGTTCCTGTAGCATTTTGGCAAAAAGACAGTTTTCTGTAGTGGCTTATCCAAATGTGCGTTAGGCCTTTTTTAGCCATTGTCAGTAATGAAAAGTCAATATTTTTTCCTTTGTTAACATTTTATAGATATTTTGAAGATATATTGTGCCTTGGGCTTTGCAAAGCCTCAAGGACAAAATCAGATATTAGTTTTTAGCCTATGAGCTTCTAGTCAGTTTTGTGCAACTTATCTTCTCATTCTCCTATATAAATCATGGAGAATCATTGTAATATTGTTGGTTGAAGAGTTGATAAACAAGATGGACTTTGAAGAGCTTAAGAACTTGACTGAACTTAGAGCAATATATGTTATGATTTTTGATGATCAAATTTGTTTTATGGAGTGAATAGCTTTACTTGCTTGCCTAGATGATGGAGAGGATCTATGTGCAGGATTCCATGGCTTGGTAAATGGTATTTTACGTCTTTTCAGTTATGTTTTCTCAGTTTTTCACATATGTATCCATGCTTCTTGCTTGCTGTAGGTCAGTAAATAATAGTTTGAGGTATGCCCATGGAGGCTCATCAAATTTCCTGATTCATTACAACTTCTATGTTTTCATCTTTCTTAGTCATGTCAAAGAATTCTTAACTGCCCTTTGGTCCACTAAGAACTTTTTATTTATTTCCTTAATGATTAATATGACATGCTATCTTGTTTGATTCATGGTATGCCCTGCTTACTCATAGTTGTTTAAACCTCATTAAAGAAATTTCCTTTGAAGTATTGACTGTCTAGGTCAAATTAGAGAGGTCTTGTTTCGATCTTGCCCTCTGCCTATACTTGCAGACTTATTTCAAAGTTCTCATCAGATTGAATGTGTTGCTTAGGAGTTTCCTTTCCACATTTTGAGTTGTTGGTTTGTCTTACATGCGTTCTCAACTACTGAAGGTGATTTTCCCACAGTTAGTGGGTCTTATACTTCTATGCGTCACCTAAATGTTTGTTTTTTGCATCTATCAGTTTGAGTTGGATTCACAGTGATTAATGGTTGGCCCTACCACATGAATACTTGTTGTTTAAACTATTTATGCTTAATATCCATTTGTCTTGCACAAACTTGTCTTGCACAAACTTGATGTTCATTTCACTTCATAAACCACCTGAAATATCCATTCGCTATACTAAATCGGCCCTGCAATACACCCTATCCATTTTCCTCACATCCTTGTCTTGCTTTTGACCCCATAGCCTAGTTTATCTCATTTTCTTGTTTTATTTTGATCTACTTGATCAGTTTTTCCCCAAACAACTAAAAAACAAACAAACAAACAAACACACTTAACAACTAGCCTAAAATCTAAACAAACTAAGCGAACAAGCTCACATCCTTCACTTCATTAGAGAGAGCCCTCTCTGAGTCCAGGAAGGCTAGGTCCTAGGATTCCAAATATTGGTTTGATGTTACTCCGTTATTTGGTCCATCAATCTGCCAAATCACGGGAACCTAACAAAATTCTTAAATAGATAAATTGTGATCGGAATGAAATGATTGGTGTAGGGACTGACACGTGGCGGAGAGGGAGTGTTTGTTAGTTTTTGGCAAGAGGAGGGACTAACAACGTTTGAGAAAGCTGAGCGATTTTTGGAAGGTGTAAGGAATAATTTTATGGTTTTGGTGAGTGGTGTGAGTATACCAGAATAGGGCATGTGGCATTGGTGGTTTTCGGGGTGTCGTATTTTCGCACCCCCCACCCCCCCTTGTTGAATAAACGTTGGATGGGCTTGAGGGGTACGGAGAGGCCTACGGTCCATTGATCATTTTCATTACAGATCACGACTTTTGGAGTTTACAATGTTTTAACAAGAAACATAAAAAGGTCTTGTCGGGCTCCATTTTTCGTTGAACCTGTTTTAATAATGACTAATTGGAATTTATCATTAATATAAATGAGATTAAACTATTTAACAAGGAAAATTTTGAATTTACACGCCGATATTTTAGGCAATAACATATTTTTCTATTTTTTTATATTTCTTTTGTCAGATTTATTCATGCATATTTTATTTTTTCATTTTCAATATTTCTTTTGTTTCTTTTTCCTTTTCCTTTTTTTACCTAACATTTTTTATTTTTACTTTTTCTTCTAAATATATCTAACCTATCAAAAAAATTATGTTACAACACCTGCCCAGTTAGCATTATTGTATCCATGAAGTTGAATGTGTCTGACAGAATATATCAGACCAAGTGTGATTGACCCATGTAAATATCTTAATACATTTTTGGCAGTGATCCAATGTGCATGGAGGGGCTCAGTCGTGAATTAACCCAATGTGTTTACCACATAGAATATGTATGGACGAGTGTTAACATGTAACATCAGAGCCCCAATTATTTTTTTCTACTCAGATGGATTTGCTAGATTAGGTCCAACTAATTTTCCACACAACTTCTTAAAGTTTATCTCCATTGGAGTAGCCATGGATTTTCACTTAGTCATATATTTCTAGCAACTTCAAAAAATAATTTCCCTGTGACAGATAGATATCATTGGGCCTTTTCCACACCTCAAGGCCTAAAAAGTAGTGCATGAGTCCAAGATCTTTCATCTTGAATTCAAAGGCTAGCTCCCTCTTACATTCGATCATCAGAGGTTCACTTCTTGTTAATAATATATCATCAACTTATAAAACTAATATCAATGGAATACCTTGGACTACCTTGAAATAGAGGTTAGGATCGACATTGTTTCTTGTAAATCCCAACTTCATTAAGAAACTGTCAATGCGTGCATACCAATCTTGGGGAGCTTGGTTCAAACCATGCAATGCCTTCTTCAACATGCAAACGTGCGTTCTGTGATATCCCACTTCAAATCCTTGTGGTTTTTCAACATATACGTCTTCCTGTCACATGCCATGAAGGAAAGCAGTCTTTACAAACAGTCTACCCTATTTTTGCCTCTCCTAGGCTTATGGGTTCTCTTTTTGCATCATATTTTCCTTGAAGGTTGCTTTAGGATTGTTGCAAGTCCTCTTTGCCACCTCTTGCTTCCCTTTCATTAGGTTGCACAATTTATTTTCCTGTATTAGAATGGAGCTCTGGATGTAATTTCTAACATCGTTCATTTCCATGCCCATGCATCTTGAAATGAGTACAAAAGAACTTTCTCTTGTTTGATGAAAAATAAGTCCTCTCATGTGAAGGATATTCATTATGCTTGATGCCTAGAATCTTAACCATTATTTTAACCATTACAATGTTCTTCTCACAGAAAACCACACAATGGTCAAATGCATCACAAAAAGTACAAGGGTACTTATTCCACAAATAGTCAAAATTACCATCACTTTGAAAACATCCATGAGATTTACACCTTTCCCTGGAGTTTCAGCTTTGATGATGTGGAGTGGACGATAACATACAAGGTAATTTAAAGCACTCATCTCGCTTGGGAGAAAAATGAACATTGTCACAACCATCTTGGTGTGACATATCATCCTCTGATGACTGATGTGCCTAAAATAGTTTAGATAATTCTCTAAACTCCCTTTGACCATATCCCAACCCTTGATACTTTGGTATCTCTTGTACCATGATTGGATTGGTGATCCCTTGGCTATTGATGTCAAGGCCTTCGCCATCATAACCCATTTTAGAAAGCAGCTTCATACAAATGCCTTTGGCATGTTTCTCAAATGTTGCAAAAGAGGTGTTATGAACATAAAAAAATGTATTATACTTGAAATTATTATTACCTCAAAATTTCCATTCATATTTCAAATTATGATGATGATGACAACATAATTGTAGATGAATTTAGCCACCCACTCTTACCAACTGGCATGTGGTGAAAATATTGGATATGATTGCAAAATGCACATGCATCATCTTCGTCATAATGTCCATAACCACTTTTTAAACAATGACCACATATTGGTTTCATTATGGAGGTTTCTTTCGCTCTCACATGAGTGGAAATTTCAATAAATTGTTCCTCAAGCACATGCTGCAATTGAAGGCACATATGACTCTTCTCCTCTTCAATCATTTCTAGCATTCTTCTCAACTCAATGTTCTCCATACGAAGAGCCAAATTCAGATCCTTTAGCTCTTGGAGACTCTTCTTCTCCATTGTTGAAACTTGGTCAGACCTTGTTTTGATACCACCTGATATAAAATTGGAGGATAACTTCTCCTTCCTAAAAATGTTTGTTCACTGATGCTTTGCAAGGAAAAATGGGTCTTAACACAAAATAGGTTTTCCAAAAGGTCTCTTCAAGATATGAGTTATATTTCACATGTAAACTTAATAATAAGAAACACAACATCACATAACTCATATAGGTATACATGAAGAGCGCAAAAAAAATATTTGGTGATGGATTTCACCCCTCCTAGGATTCATCTTCGGGCCTACCAACATAGCTAGATCGCTCCATATCATTTTGTGTAAAATGAGTACATAAATTTTTGCTGATGAAAACATGTGGCTATTTTCCCTTAAAGGAAATGTTCTCCTAAAAATAACTCTCACATAAACATCATGAAAACCTACAATCATCATGAAAAAATCATGAACACAAGGTGTCTCGTACAAAGACCCTACTCTCCAAACTGAAATGAGCATACATGAGCATTAAAGCACTTAAATTCCACATTGGAGGACATAAACAAAAATTTCCTCAACATGACATAGTGATAAAAGTAAAGATGAGCTTAACCTTGCAAGTAACAACTTCTGCAGAAAACTTCTGAAGTTAATAAAACCCCTACAAGGTCTTCTTCATGTTCAAACACCTTCAAGAATTGCTTCAAAAACCTGATTGATCCATACACCCTTGGTCTTCAACCTCCAAAATGCATCCTTTTTTGTTCTCCCATCAACAATTAGAGGTCACCATTGCATCCAAAATGTCCAAAAACCCCTAAGTGGACTCTTCTTGAGCTCAAATTGGCCAAAAGCTCCAAAATATGTGGCTCTATATCTCTCCATGCAGTTTTGTTGTTATCTATCCTACAAATCAGACCAACAGGCTAACTTTCCTACAAATATTCCCTATTTTGCGCTAACGAGGTGACAATTTTTCCCTCCAACGGTGCAATTTTTTTGACATTTAATTCGTCTAATAACCCCTGAAGACTGGAAAATCAGGTCATATAGGCCATATGACAGCGTGGGCCTTAATGCCCACCCATGCTAACCTAGCCCCTTAAAACTTGGGCACATGAATCTGTTGGTGCCCATGGGGCCGAGGGCTAATCTAACAACCCACCCTTCCCATTGGGCCCCTTAACTCCTGGCATCGAGGTCATGTGAGTGGCCATAAGGTCTGCGGCTTGCCCCATCTATAGATCTCTTCCATTAAGCACTTAAATAGGACTCCGTCTACGGTTCCGGTGCTATGGAATATGTGCATGGGTCGAGGCCTAACCCAACCCCTCTCACCTATTAGTGTTGATTCTTCTGCTTTGTGGTTGTGTTGTTGCATTTTGACCATGTGTCTGGGTTAAGCCCTAGGCTCTCAGGGCTTGGCTCCTATTGTCACATGGGGTGCCATTAGACCGGGGCTAGGGGCTTAGCTGCAACCCCTTCCCCCATCTTGCATTCCATTAAACCTTAAATAGGTGTTGGCACATATATCTTGTAAGAATCATCGTGAACCAATGGTAAGGCGTTGTACTAATAAATAGGAGGTTGGGGGTTCGATACACCTGGGCCTCTTTCTGACCATTGCCAAAATTTTATTACGCCTTTAGGGTGCTATGTGGCACCATTTCATTTATCCACGCCCAACCAATAGAAAACAGCCAAACATTTGTAGGTTTTAACCCTGAAAAGAAATTATCTACAAACGAATCTTATAACAGAAAATAAACAATAGCGAGAGCATAAAACATAAAACAGATAAACACAGAGATTTTCCCCTGGATCCCGAATCGGGATGACCAGCTTGATTTTTCATTATATTCCTTTTAATGTTACAACACATATATATACATGCCGAAGCATACATAAAACCCAATCCATTAACCCTGGATTAGAACATAACCGTAGTTCCCTTGATCGGATTTACAAAATACCAAGGCCGAAACCATCGTACCCCAAAACCATGTGCAAAATCATGCACAAAACATGGGTGTGTCCGCCTATGAGTGGGTCCGCACACCAAAACAATTTTCGTCGGGGCGCTGCCCCGGACCCCAACAGTGGGGGTTGCCTCCCCCCTTGTGACCCCCCTGCTGCGCCCGGTGCAACGTACAGTGCGTGGGGCTAGTCGTGGAAAGAATATAACAATATACCCAACATTCTCCCCACATGTTGTTATCTTTCCATAGGGGGCCAGCGGAGAGCTTAGTCATTGGGCTAATTCTTCAACACCCATTATTTCTACACCAAAAGAACTTCCGAGTGCTCATGACTTCATCAATGCACCCAACATTCTTCAAAGTGTCCACCTTTACTCAAAGAACACCCTTTTAACCTCAACCATATCTTTAACAAAGTGATATTGAACATCAATGTGCTTTGTCATTGAATGGTAAGCAGGGTTCTTAGCCAAGAAAATTGCACTTTGGCTATCACAGTATATCCTTATAGCTTGCTGTACCAACCCCATACTTGAACACAATCTCTGCAACCAAACTTCTTCCTTGCTTGCATGATGTATTCTGCCTCTGTAGTTGAAAGAGCCACTACAGACTGTATTTTACTCATCCAGCTGACTGTGCCTCCAAATAGGTTAAACACATACCCACTTGTAGATCTTCTTTGCTCCAGATCTCCAGCCCAGTCTACATCAACAAAACCATGAATGTCCAACATTCTTTCCAATCCTGGTCTTCCTTGGTAGCACAAGCCATAATCACTAGTGCCACGTAAATATCTGAAAACCCGCTTCACTGCTGTCCAATGCTCCTTCCCTGGGTTTGACATAAACTTGCTCAATACTCCCACTGCATGTGCAATGTCTGGTCTAGTACAAACCATTGCATACATCAAGCTACCCACTGCACTTGCATATGGAACACGGGACATATCCTCCTCTTCTTCTTGTGTCTTGGGACACTGTTCAGCAGACAACTTTACACCTACATGAATAGGAACATTCACCGGTTTACTATCCTGCATATTGAACCTCTGCAATATAGTCTCGACATACTTCCTCTGGTTTAACCAGAGCTTCCTCTTTGCTCAATCTCTCTTAATTTCCATGCCCAAAATATAGTTTGCAGCACCAAGATCCTTCATGTCGAATTTGGAGAACAGTTGGGTCTTCAAATCTTGGATAATTTCTTTGTCATTTTCAATCAACAACATATCATCCACATACAAGACCAAATAAATAACACGGTCACCAATTAATTTAAAATAAACACAGTGATCCTCCTTGCTTCTAGTGAAGCCAAGTCCCCGTATATAGGTATCAAATTTCTGATACCACATCCTTGGTGAATGTTTTAACCCATACATAGACTTCTTCAACCTGCATACCAGTTCTTTCTTACCCTTCACCATAAAGCCTTCAGGTTGCTTCATGTAGATCTCCTCTTCTAGATCCCCATGAAGAAATTTCGTCTTCACATCCATCTGTTCTATCTCAAAATCAAATGCAACAACAACAGATAAAAGTAATCTAATAGAAGTAACCTTGGCAACAGGAGAAAAAATATCACCAAAATCAATTCTCGGCACCTGGGAATAACCTTTTGCTACCAACCGAGCTTTGTATTTCTCCATATTGCATTCTACATCCATCTTCTTCTTAAACACCCATTTTCTCTTGATGGGCTTCCTTCCAGCCGGCAACTCCACCAGATCCCATGCCTCATTTTTGTGCAAGGATGCCATTTCATCAACCATGGCCTCCTTCCAGAGTTTTCCATCCTCTGAATCTACTGCGTCCCAGACAGTTTTGGGATCATCATCAGTTATAGTTAAGGAAAAATTTGAACAGAAAGCAGATGGACTATACCTTTCTGGTTGTCTTCTTTGCCGAGCTGATCTTCTCAAAGCTGGAGTTTGTGGCTCTTCCTCTTCTGAGTATTCTTCTGTTGTAGAGTCTAATTCATCCTCCTTTAGCTCAAACTCTATCTTCTTAGGTTCCTTTGGTAGGAATTCATGTGTAACAACATCTTTCACCTCTCTAAACACCACATCTCGGCTGTACACAACCTTCCTTGTTTCCAGGTTCCAAAGCTTGTAACCTTTTAAACCATTCTTGTACCCAATAAAAAGGCACCTTTCAGATTTATTATCCAACTTGGTCCTTTTCTCCTTTGGAACATGTACATATGCATCACATCCAAATACCCTTAGATGTGAAAGAGAGGGTTTCTTACCAGTCCATACCTCATGTGGAGTCTTATCCTCCAACACTGATGAAGGTGATCTGTTAACCAGATAGCATGCAGTCTCCACTGCCTCTGCCCAGAATTCTTGTCCTAACCTAGTACCACTGAGCATGCTTCTTGCCTTTTCCATCAGTGTTCTATTCATTCTTTCTGCAACTCCATTTTGCTGAGGTGTGTATGGAGTAGTCTTCTGCCATGCTATACCACACTTCTTACAGAACTCTTCAAATTACTTCTTGCAGAACTCCCCACCATTATCTGTCCTCAATGCCTTTATCTTCTTCTCTGTCTGGTTTTCCACCAGAGCCTTAAATTCTTTAAATTTGTCAAAGACTTCAGATTTCTTCCTCAAGAAATATATCCATGTATTCCTTGAGAAGTCATATATAAATGAAACATAGTACACAGACTTTCCCAGTGATGGAACTGACACAGGTCCAAACACATCACTGTGCACAAGTTCTAATATCTTGTTCGCCCTTTTAGCACCAGAAGGAAAACTCACCTGATTCTGCTTCCCATATACAAAATGTTCACAGAAATCAAAATCCAGAGAGAAATTAGACATACCTTCTACCATGCCATTTCTATGCAGTATCCGAAGGCCCTTCTCTCCAATATGTCCAAGCCTTTGATGCCATAACATGGTCTTTTCTCCAGAGACAGCTAGGCTTTCCGCTCCACTTTCAGGAACCACATAACAGTTACACCCATCAATAACAGTGCTACCTTGTAGCTTGTACAGAGTTCCAGTCCGAACTCCCCGCATTAATACCAGTGCTCCCCGAACCATCTTGCAGACATCTTTCTAGAACACTGTTTTTACACCTGCATTATCCATCTTGCTTAAAAAAATTATATTTCTGGCCAATGCAAGAATATGCAGAACACCAGGAAGTGTTCTAATCCTTCCACCTTGCAGCTTCAGCTTGATCTTTCCACGTCCGACGATTTTGGCCTTCCTATCATCCCCTAGGAATAAATCACCATCATATTTCTCATACTCGCAAAACCACTCCCTATGGGGAGTGAAGTGAAAGGATGCACCTGAGTCAATCAACCATGACTTATGATCTACATGTGTATTTGAAGAAGAATCCAAATACACATCCCCAACTTCATCCGAGGTGGTTTTTTCCTCTGCAGAAGGAGCATCATCAGATCCCTTTCCTTTCTTAGGAGCTTTATATCTGCAGTCCTTTTTGTAGTGCCCTTCCTTTTCGCATTTCCAGTATACCTTTACAAACTTTCCAGGAGATTTAGATCTCCCTATAGATTTGGATCTCCCACTTGAAACCTTATTCTTGTTTTTGTTTTGTGACCTTCCTCGTACAGATAAGGTGTCTCCATTCTGGCCCTCCATATTTCTCCATCTCATTTCCTCCGACAGCAAGGCTGAGACAATGTCATCAAAATTCAAGGTAGTTGTATTGCTACCTATTGCAATAACCAGACTATCCCACGAGTCTGGTAGAGAACACAACAAACTGATGCACTTACCTTCATCTGAGATTTTAATATCAACAGATGACAGCTTACTTCCCACAGTATTGAAGGCGTTCAGATGCTCTGTCACCGAGTCTCCATCCTTCATCCTCAGGTTATACAAATTTTTTCGCAGGAACAACTTATTCACCAGAGACTTATATTGGTACAAAGTCCCAAGTTTTTCCCACAAATTCTTCGCCGTAGCTTCCCCAGATACATTCAAAAATATTGAATCTGAGACACACAACCGTATTGTGCTCTTAGCCTTCCAATCCAATTTATTCCAGTCTTCATCTGACATTGTCATTGGTTTAGTACCTGGATCTACCACGATCCACTGATCTTTATCCACCAGCAGATCCTCCATCTTGAGCTTCCACAACTCAAATTGTTGACCATTAAATTTCTCGATCTCTATCTTTCCGCCACTCGCCATCTTCTTTCACCACAAGAATCGATCCCGCAGTTCTCCCACTAAACAGGGTCTACCTCAGGCCCGAGCAAAAAACCCTCAGCAGCAAAGGTGTCCCCTTGAAGCCGAAACAACTCTGATACCAAATGTAGGTTTTAACCCTGAACAGAAATTATCTACACACGAATCTTATAACAGAAAATAAACAATAGCGAGAGCATAAAACATAAAAAAGATAAACACAGAGATTTTCCCCTAGATCCTGAATCGGGACGACCAGCTTGATTTTTCATTATATTCCTTTTAGTGTTACAACACATATATATACATGTCGAAGCATACATAAACCCCAATCCATTAACCCTGGATTAGAACATAACCGTAGTTCCCTTGACCAGATCTACAAAATACCAGGGGCCGAAAACCATCGTACCCCAAAACCATGTGAAAACTCATGCACAAAACATGGGTGTGTCCGCCTATGAGTGGGTCCGCACACCAAAAAAAAAATTGTCGGGGCGCTGCCCCGGACCCCAACAGTGGGGGCTGCCTCCCCCTTTGTGACCCCCCTGCTGCGCCCGACGCAATGTACAACGCGTGGGGCTAGTCGTGGAAAGAATATAACACATACCCAACAACATTGATGACCAAAAACCTGCCACTTGGTGACACCAAGTTGGTCCATACCTGCAAAATCACCTTGGGTGATGTCAACAATACAGAATCCTAGTCAACTGCCCAACGAGCAACTTGCTCCTCCTTTAGTTGTTGGGCCAAATGGCCAGAATGAAATAACATGAGAATACGATGTCAGATTGAGGTGAAATGAATGTCATTATATTCAAAACGAGGATCACTTCAACTTAGCGCTAGTTTCAAGACTTTCTTGGAAAATTCGTAGAAATTGGAGGAGAACTTATCCTTCCTAAAAATGATCATCCACAAACACTTTGCAAGGAAAAATGAGTCTTAAACCAAAACAGTTTTTTCAAAAGGTCTCTTCAACATATGAGTTATATTTCACGTGTAAAATTAATCATAAGAAACACAACACCACATAACTCATATATGCATAGATGAAGAGCACAAAAAAGGATTTGGTGACGGATTTCACCCCTCATGGGCTACATCTTTGTGCCTATTAACATAGCTATACTGCTCCATATATTTAGTGTAAAAGGATTACATAAAAGTTTTCTAATGAAAACATGTGGCTATTTCCCCTTCAAGGAAATTTTCTCCTGCAAATAACTATCATATAAACATCATCACAACCTACAATCATCATGAAAACTTAACCAACACAAGGTGTCTCCTACAACGACCCTACACTCCAACTGAAAATTATCATACATGATCATGAAAGCACTTCAATTCCACATTTAATCACATTAAAAAAAAATTCCTCAACATGATATAGTGAAAAAAAGTAGATATGAGTTGAACCCTACAAGTAACATCTACTGCAGTAGACTTCAGAAGGTAAGAAAACCCTTAAAAATCCTTTTCCATGCTCAAACACCTTCAAAAACGACTCCAAAAAACTGACTGATCCATATGCCCTTGTACTTGAACTTGCAAAAATTATCCTTATATGTGCTCAAATCAACAAATATAGGTCACCATTGGATCAATAATGTCCAAAAACTCCTAAGTTGACTCTTCTTGAGCTCAAATTGGCAAAAAAATCAAATGATATGGCTCTATAGCTCTCCATGTAGTTTTGTTGTTATATGTCCTACAAATCGGACCAACAAACTAATCGTCCTACAAATTCTCCCTATTTTTTGTGAACGAGGTGAAAATTTCACCCTCTGACGATGAGATTTGTTGGACATTTAATTCATCCAATAACCCCTTAAGATCAAAAAATAAGGTCATAACAACCATATGGCCGCAGGATGGGCCTTATTTCCTGCCCCCGCTGGCTTAACCCCTTAAAACTCAAGTGCATGGTTCTATTGGCACCCATGGGGCTGAGGGTCGGACTAAAAACCCACCCTTCCCGCTAGGCCCCTTAACTCCTTGCACTGAGGTCATGTGAGTGGCCATAAGGCCTGGGGCACGCTTAAATGGGACTCTAGATATGGTTTTGGTGTTGTGGAATATGGCCATGGGGAGGGGCCTAACCCAACCCCTCTCACTTGATCTGAATTTGGAGGATAACTTCTCCTTCATAAAAATTATCATTCACTAACGCTTTTCACAGAAAACTGGGTCTTAACACAAAACGGGTTTTTCAAAAGGTTTCTTCAATATGTGAGTTTGTTTTCACATGTAAACTTAAGCATAATCAACAAAATTCCACATAACTCATACATGCATACATGAATATCAAAACAAAGGATTTGGTGACATAGTTCACCCTTGCTGGGCTACATCTATGGGTTTTCCAACATAGCTACACTGCTCCATATATTTAGTAGAAAAGGGAGTACATAAATTTTGTTGATGAAAACAAGTGGCTATTTCCCCTTCAAGGAAATGTTCTCCTACAAAAAACTCTCACATAAACATCATGAAAACATACAATCATCATGGAAACTTCAACAACACAAGGTTTCTCCTACAAAGACCCTACGCTCCAACTGAAAATTAGCATACATGAGCATGAAAGCACTTCAATTCCACATTGAAGGACATAAACAAAACTTTCCTCAACATTAAATAGTGAGAAAAGTAAATATAACTTGATCCTACAAGTAACAACTACTGTAGTAGAGTTCAGAAGGTAAGAAAACCCCTACAAGGCCTTCTCCATGTTGAAACACCTTTAAGAACTGCTCCAAAAACTTGATTGATTCATACAGCCTTGGACTTGAACCTGCAAAAAGTGTCCTTAGATATACTCAAATCAACAAATAGAGGTCACCATTGGATCCAAAATCTCCAAAAACCCCTATGTTGACTCTTCTTGAGCTCAAATTGGCCAAAAAATCCAAAATATGTGAATCTATAGCTCCCCATGTAGTTTTGTCATTATATGTCCTACAAATTGGACCAACAGACTAACTGTCCTAAAAATCCGCCCTGGTTTCCGCTAATGAGGAAAAATTTTCGCCTTATGACGGTGCAATTTATTGGAAATTTGATTCGTCCAATAACCCCTTAAGACTAAAAACTCAGATCATATAGGCCATATGGTTGTGGGCTAGGGCTTAATGCCTTCCCCCACCATCCTAGCCCCTTAAAAAAAAAGCACATGGTTTTTTTGGCGCCCATGGGGCAGAGAGCTGGGCTAACAGCCTGCCCTTCCCAAAGGGACCCTTAAATTTTGGCATCAAGGTCATGTGAGTGGCCATAAGGCTTGGGGTTGGCTCACTTCGTAGCACTCTTCCATCGAGTGCTTAACTAAGACTCTGCTTATGGTTCCAGTGCTGTGGAATATGGCCATGGTTCGAGACCTAATCCAACCCCTCTCACCTATTAGTGTTGAGTCCTCTGCTTTGTGTTTGTGTTGTTGAATTGTGACCATGATCTGGGTTTAAGCCCTGGGCCCTCGGGTCTTGGCTCGTGCAGTCATGGGGGGTGCCGCCAGACTGGGGCTAGGGGCTTAGCCCCAACCCCTTCCCCCAACTCGCATTGCATTAATCATTAAATAGGCATTGGTGCCAACAACTTTTAAAAACCACCATGATCCCTATGGTAAGGTGTTGCACTGCTAAATAGGGGTCAGCGGTTCAATCCACCTGGGCCTCTGTCTGACCGTTGCCAAAAAAATATTACAACTTAGGGGTGCCACGTGGCAACTCGTGATTGGGCCATGTGGCACCATTTCATTGGTCCACACCCAACCAATAAAAACAACCAAACATAAACGAACTAGAACCTGCTACTTGGAAACTCTCGGTTGGTTCGTACCTACATAGTCACCCTAGGTGATGTCAGCAGTATAGAATCCCAGTCAACTACCAAGTCAGCAACCTATGTTGGAAATGTTGGCATTGATGGAAAAGGTGAAGACAAGAGCAACACCTAAACTATCCATAAGGCAAAAGAGACAGAGAGGTAGAAGAAGCAGCAGAAGAAACAGAGGAATTGAAGCAGAAGCAACAGAGGAATTAGAGACAGAGCAGTGGAGGAGTGTAATACAGAGGAGTGTAATACAGAGGTTTATTTATGATAAGATAAATCCATGTAAGTCTGCATGTAAATATAATAACTCGATCTTTGAGTTAAATTCAATCTTTGAACCATATGGTATGCAATGAGATTGGATATGCTTTGAATCAGTTGGCATTCACTGTTTGAATTATGTTTGAAATTATCCCCAGTTTTGAACAGAGCACTCGTATTCAATTGACATAATAAAAAAGTTCAAGAGATTTAAGGTGGCTTTTACAAAGGACTAATATTCAGTTATAGAATGGATCTTGCATGGATTGTTACGATCATTGATCAAATAGTGAATCCAGATCGGGTCGAAATAAGGTTTTGTTGAAAGAGTTAGTAATACTCTTTCAAGAATTAGTAATACTTTGTTTGCCGCATAAATGCGCTGTTGTGTTAATGGTTGGCGATGGTAGTGAAGTTATCCATAACATCAACAGAGAAATCAAACCGGAGGAATAATTAAAATTCGCGTGGAGATTCAGACGGAACCTTGTGTAAATAAGCGGAACCTAGAATGAGCGCTATGAACAGTAACGGTGGTTTCTGGTATTTATCGCACCACCCTTATACGGAGAGCGGTATTAGAGGATTTGGGAGCGATTCCATAGATTGATCGACGCGTGCCCCCGACCGACATTGCAAAACCGCCTCCCACTGCGCACCATCGTGCGTTAACCATCGACCAAAGACGTGGAGCGATATTGACACAAGTCGTCGATCTGGAGGGAAGCGATCTGACGGTGGCTGTGTTCAGAAGGTGTGCAAAGGATAACCCAGGTATGGCATGCCATCGCATGTTATTGTTCGCACAAGTAGCCTGTGCGATATCCGTTGGATCGTCAAGGCCGAGGCGATGTGATGTCCGCCGTTGGATGTGGTAGGCCGTTAGCGCTGGGCCCCAGTTTGATTTATATTTCTCATTGGGTTTAACAAAGGTACGTTATAAGCGGCTCAATTAATTTACAGCTCGAGATATATATTCAAAATTCCCAAAGTCCGAACATTCGAGTAAGCATTATATATTTAAGCGGGGAATGTAATATAATTTGATGCTTTAAAGGTTATATAACAGTGACCATATTTATGTTGGGTGCAAAACAAAAGCTACAGATTATTAATAGTTTGAATCGGGAGTATGGATACATGACGATATATATATATATTTATATACTGTGCTAAAGTCGAAACATATATGTAATAAGATTGAGTTTATTACAAAATCCTGAAGATTGGGTTTATTACAAGAGCCTGCAAGAACAAAAGAACTAGAGACAGCGGCAGAAATATGGTACAAAAGAAAAATGAATTGAAATTGTAAAGTGAGCTTCAATCAATTATGCTCAAAACTCATGTATGAACAGAGAACGTAGACAAGTATCCCGAGAACAGAGATGGTAATGCACACAAGTACAATGAATAGATAAATAAACACAGAGGTGAACCAAGATATATAGAACAACCACTCAACAGTAGCAGAAGAGACAAACCCAGTAAAGCCCAGGTTCAGAAAAGGAGCTGAGTGGTATTGAAACGCATAACTGAAAATGTAAATATTTTTGTTTATATTGTTTGTGATGCAAAGGCAAGTATCCTAAGGAAAATACAAAATCCCACTGTAGCATGGAAATTTGTACATATTGTAGTAATTTTAAAAATGAGTTGGATAAAGGAATAAGAAGACAGAAGCCAAAGAGTCATGACTGTTCACTCCAAATTCTTTATGAAATACAAACAGTCATGTGAGGAACTCTATATATAATATCACATTGATATGCACAAGAGAGGTTAGAGAGAGAAAATATAGAGAAGGCAGAGTATAGAAGTGTAAGGCAGAGAATATTAAGAAAAGAAGAGCAGAAAGAGAAGCTACAGAACAGAGCTGATATCTGAGGTAAATCAGCAAACATTCAGTTTGAAAAATTGAGGAAGTTGGAGCTTCCCTATCAAGTTGCAGCTTGATAGCTGTCAGTTGTAGCTGACTGAGGTTAGAGCCTCCTGTAGGTTGTTGCCTGCAGAAAATTGAAGGGAGTTGGTGCTTCCTTGCAAGTTGTAGCTTGCAGAATTGAGGTAGGAGCCTCCTGTTGGTTGGTGCCTGCAGAAAAACAGTGGTGAGAGGGAGTTGGAGCTTGCCTTTGCATCACAACAATAATAAGATGTGGTTTTCTCCCTTTATGGGTTTCCACTTATATCACAATTGTCTCTATGCATGATGTTTATGTGTTGATGCGATTTATATCATATACTAATATACTCTTTGCTCTCATATTAAGTACGAAAGCTACATTATATTATAACAATACTTTGCTGCTCACATTTCAAGATTACTCACATATTAAGTTAGACATGAAATGAAGGTGTAAATAAAGGTTTAATAAAAGTTTAAAAGATTATGAATGTGTTAAATGTTGATTCACCTATTCACCCCCCTCTCAGTTTAACTAAGAGTTCAACAACCTGCTCCTTTTTTAGTTATTGGGCCAAACAATCAGAATACAATAAATTGAGCATATTATGTCGTATTGAGGTGAAACAAACGTCGTTGGGATTCAGAATGATAAGAAATTTGACTTGGCACCAGTTTCAAGACTGTCTAGGAAATTTAAATTTTGAGCTAAAATTTGATCACCTAATCAGCGGTGTCTCATGATTTACAAAAAATGGGGAAGCGAAAATATCAAGGGGTTTAGATTCACCATGAAAAGAGATATGAAATAAACTCTCAAACTTTCATTTAAATAAATCCCAATCCATGTCTTCTTCACCGAAATTCATAACATAGGTGAAGGAACCAATTATAGAAATCCTTAATTGTTTCATTAGGATTCATTCATAGTTGATTAATTCTTTTTGAAACATCCTTATAATCATACGCATTGAAGACTAAATGAATCTCCTTGATAATGTGTTCAAAAGAATGAATGGAAGCAGGTGGTAGGGTATGATACCACCGGTTAACTCGAGCTTCATGTGTGAGGCAGAAAATAAAACAAGCCAGATCTTCACAATCAATTTCATAATATTTGTTATCCTTCTGTATTCTACAGTATTCACTAAGTGACTATGGATTTTATACAATCAAGCTAAATATAGCATTCCTTTCCTATCATATATCTTTAGAAATCTTACTACCTTCATTATCTTATCAATCCTTTTTCACTATCTCTCAAGATTGCCTTCTCAAAGCCACCCTGTTGCTCTTATAGACTCCTCGTGGGCTTATTTACCTCATTTTTACCCTCTTTCCTACCCAAAAATCCTCATTCCATCATTTTCCCCAATAAAAACCCCCCTCCCTTCACCATTTTTCCTTATATGCACTAAAACAATGTAAAAACTACTTTTTTTCATTGTTTTATGTTTGAAAATTAACTTCTGGGACCCATATTTTATGTTAAAACACTATTTTAATATGAACCTGTGCTTTATTTTTAGAATTAAACCCCACCCCTTTATAAATATTTAACCCCTGCGCTTAATGTTTTTTGAACCCCGCTCTTTATTAAAGTACCCTCATATGCCCCCTTCCCTTACCTTTATAAATAAGCGATTTTTGCTTGTTTTATTAAAACCCTGGCCCACTCTTCACCAAATCCCACGCTGGGAATAACACATCGCCATCAGTCTATCCAGACCCCACTCCCTCTGACTTATCCGTCCCATCCGATCCCCGGCTGCCGTTGATCTCATCCCCCGAGATCCAACGGCCCACAGACCTTATCGCAACATTATTTGCGTCTAGTTTAGCATTTCCAAAATGTGTGAAATAGGCGGTATCCCTCTGCCATGCATCAATCAATAAATGGAATCGCACCTGATTCCCTGAAACCATTACCGCCCCTCCCTCCATGCGAAAACCACCTTCTCCTCTTGCGAAAACCGCTCTCCCCTCTTCGCGCCAAAATATAATACTGCCACCTCCATTGAAACTTCCCAAAGGTTTCTGCCTTCGCGATGAAGCCCTCCTCCACCACAAACCTCTGCAAAACGCCACGATAGCCCAAAAACCCCGAATAAATGTAGAAAGACCCCTTCCGCGTAAGTTTTCAAATTATTTCATCATTTTATTGTGCAGGTTTCATGGAAAGAATGCATAATTAGTATTCCAAGGGTCCAAAAGGGTTTGAATAAGAGTTTTGGGTGATGATCCAAAGGATCTTGTTCCAATAAAAGGACCAGAGGCGTAATCTCAAACATAAATCCCAATAAATCATGATCATTGGTGGTTATTAAAACCCTCTAGCAGCTAAAGAATACCAAATTGCGTAGTAAACACAGAGAGAGGCACAGTAAAGAGAAAAAGACAGTCAAAGGTCTGTAACAAGCAGTGGATGAAAGGTTAAATCAAATATTAAAAGGGTTAAGCAGAGGTAAAGGCACAAACACAGGAAGATCAGATTCAATTCAAGAAACAAAGATAAATATAGAAGAATAAAAAACAAGTAAAGTAAAGAGAGGCAGAGTTAAAACAGTAAGACATCTTGAAGAAGATAAATCCAAGATTAAAGCCTAAAAACAGAGTTTAAAAGATAAAACAAAGGTAGATCTACACAGAAGCATATTTGAATGACTCAACCCAAGGCATTTACTTCTTCAGAAACACCTTTTGACACCTACAACATGTTTTATTTAAATGAAGACATCATCATTTATTATAACAGTCAGATATATTTCTCAACCACTCAAGAGTTATTGTAAAAGTTATTGAGAAAGCCTTAAAGTCAAATATTTCCAAAAGTTAGCTCAAACAGTTAAGCTATCAGTTATAGTTTATACAGTGAGTCACGTTCAGATATTTTGCCTTAGGGCTTGCATGGTCTCAAAGGTAAAAAATGCATTAACTTTGTAATAAATAATATCTGAAACCCTAGCTTAGGATCACCTCCTCATTCTGCAGATAAATACTGCATGAATGATTCATTTCTATTGTTGGTTGGTTGGTTAGTTGAATGATTGTTGTTGCGTAGATAATTGATGGATTGCTAGGTTGGATTTGAGAAAAATCTGAGTTGAAGTGATCTATTGTACTAGAGTATGTAACTGTTTTGAACATCAGTAATACAAGCACGTTCACAGGATTCTTGAGCTATGTTAATGGTGAAGTTTTCCTTCTGTTTTCCATTATGTCCATTATTTCTTTGATAAAAGAACAAAAAATTTAGATTAGGATTTGTTGTCTTGGCACCCTATTTCTTTCTGCTTTCTTTATCTTAATGTTTTCTTCTGCAAGGTCTAATTGGGGAATTCTTAATTGCTCTCTGGTTCCACCTAGCTTGTTTTCTTGGAAATGATTTAATAGAGTCAAGCCAAAGAAGTCTATGGTATGCAATATCCTTTGGTGTAGCTTGAAGTATTTTTTTTAAGGCCTTTCTTTGAATTATGCCTAGTAGATTCTAAACCAGGGAATTCTATGGTATGCGCTGTCCTCTGGTCTGCCTCAAACTCTTGCTTTGAAGGTCTTTAGAGTTTTTTGTTAAAGAATATAGGTTTAGCTTTCTCTTTAGCTGCATTCACTTTTATCTTAAATGTTTTCTTTGTCTGAAAGTAATTCTAGGATTGTTGGATTGTTGCCTTAAAGGTTTGCTTATTAAATTCTAGCCAAAGAAGTCTATGGTATGCCTTGTCCTTTGGTTTTCCTCAAACAGTTACCTAAAATTATTTTCTTGTTGAAGTAGAGTTAAAATATTCTTAACTGACTTTTAGTTTTTCTGTATTCACAACTTATTGTCATTTCATATGCCATCTAATCTAAGAGATCCACTTGATATAGTTAGCTTTCCCTGTGAAAACCCTTGCAGATTTCATGGACAATTAAATCCTTTTATGACTCCATAGCCCAATGGATTAATCTTTCTCATGGTATATATATTCAGCTGAAATAGTCCTTCAACTATTCACACCATTTGATCTATCAACCTATCAATAAATTAATCAATCAAAACAAACAAGTCCTTAGAACCTCATAACTAGCCTAATATCATATAACAAAAGCATAAAGACATATCATTTATAAAAAATTACATAGAGAGATCCCTCTCTGAGTCAAGGAAGGTTAGGTCCTAGGATTCCAACATGGTTCTGATGTGGTTCCCTGCAGATTTTGTTCTTGCCAATCTTGAAAATCACGGGGAGCCAACATAGTGGCGACCGTACTGGGGATACTAAGTAATAAACAGCTTAAATAACCTCAGAACTCAGAAAACCTCATTTTAACTTAGATGAATCAAGTGTTAGCCAAGAATGGTATCTGGTTGCTGATGGTGGACAAAAACTAGCCATAAAACAATTAAAAAAACCCTCCACATGGTGACTCCACTGGTTTTCAGTAGGCCTGCTGACCCCATTGGTTTTCCATAGACTCCAATGGGAAAATAATTTTATCTTCACAAAATCAAAAGAAGCTAGTCAAGAATACCTTGTGGATTAAGTATCTATTTTACATATTGGTTTGTCCTTTAAGACTGTCATAAACTCTTAATCTCTCTTCTTTTTGGGTCTAAGTTATGGCTTCTAGAAGAATCTATACTAGATCCCATTCAGACCCAAATCCTCTCGCAATAGTTGAAAATCCTGAAAGCATCCTTAGGAAGTCTCCTAAATCTAAAAAATAAACTGTTAGCAAACCAATCCACAAAGCAAGTTCCCTACCTGAAAACCTTAAAAACTTGCAGAATATCCTCTCTAGCTCACCCCTAGAACAAAGCTTGTCTAGGACTGGATCTCAGAGTTGGATAACCCAGATAGTTTTAGACCCATCCACATTACAACAGAATTCTGTTGTACTAACTTCATCCCCCACTTTTCACCCTCCTTCATTTAACCATATACCTCCTTTTGTAAACCCTCCTCTTGTTAACCTTCCTTTGTTTCCATAACCACAGATCATGGCAACATGGTATGCTCCACTAGTTCTACCATTGCCTTTATTTTTTCTACCACAAGACTATCAGTCCAATATTCCGTTATATGATGCAAGTAGTTCTACTACTGCTCAACAACATGTGGACAGAATGAATGACTACTTTGACAGACAAGAAAGAGATGATGAAACTGTTAAACTTAGAATGTTTGCTCAAAGTTTAAGGGGAGAGGTGAGAAATTGGTTTAAAGGCTTAACCCATAATAGTATAAATGATCTCCCTTCTTTTCATCAATTATTCTTAAACAAATGGGAAGTTAAGAAGAACCCTCTCCAAATCTTATCAGAGTATGAAAGCATTAGGAGAAATGCTGGAGAGGGTGTCCAAGAATACTGCACTAGGTTCAATAGTGTATACAATGCCCTCCCTACACACATGAAACCTCCATAAGGCCTAGCTCTAATGAAATTCCTTTGGAGGTTTTGAACTGAAATGGCTTATCAATTAAGAGAAAGAGAACACATTACCTTAGAAGAACATGTAAAGGGAGTAGTAGGAGTGTAGGCTTGATCAATTGCCAAAAGAGCTAGAATGAAAAATGAGAAAGAGTCACATCTAGGGAAGAAGTTGTACCCTCCACATCTGATACAAAGATTTATAACTTAGTAAAAAACATGGAGAGGATGATGGAAAGGATGAATGTATATGAGAGAGCTTATCCTAGAGAAAACCAAACAGCTCCTCAAAACAAAAATCAAAATCAGATTCAAAACCAGAAATTTAGAAGAAACCCCCCTCAAATAAGACAAAGAAGTCTGATCAGCAAATCAGACCTCCTTTCTAAGAAAACTATGTTGATGAAGATGAGGGGGTGATTAAAGAAACAAAGGAAAATCACTTAAATTTAATGGGAGTGAATAATGAGGATATTGTTTTCCTCACTGACGAGGAACAAGGCATATTTGCACCAAATGAGGAAGAAAGCCTAGAATCTAAAGACTATAAACAAGGCTTTGGAAATTCCATCATGGAAGTACATAGACAATATGACCTCAGAAGAAAGAAAAACCAAGACACTCCCAAAAGAAAGACCTCTGAAATTTCTGCTAGAAAGATCTTTGAAAACATTCCTAAAAAGACAGCAGAAAATCTAAACACAATGGCTGAAAGTTCTGATAGAAAAAAAAAAAAAAAAAAACAACCAACCTAGTCCCAAACATAGTGGTGACCATAACAGCACTAGCAATGCAGTTAGTGCTCCAGATAAAACTGTTTTACTTGAGTTTTTTAATAAAAATCAGCAAGCTGAAATTGCTGTGAAAACAGTGTCTGGAAAAGCTGATCTCAACATTTCAAAAAATCAGACACCTTTCAATATAGATAATGAAATTTCCAAGATTAAAATATATATTCCTTTTACTGAATTAGTCACTCAAGATGTATATAAATCCCAACTTTTGTCACTTAATTTAAATGATGACAAACCTAAGCTTCTGTTTGGACTAGAAGTAGAAGGTAAATTTCAAGAGGGAGGTGTTCCTCCATTTTATGTCAGTTTAAACATCCATAATAAAATTATTCATAATGCCATGTTAGATTCAGGAGCTTCACACAACCTTATGCCAAAGGTAGTAATGGAAAGACTAGGCCTCGAAATAACTAGACCTTACAAAGATTTATACTCTTTTGATTCCAATAGAGTTAAATGTCTGGGCATAATCAAAGATCTATGTGTTAATCTAGCACAAATACCATCCAAGAGCCTAGTAATGGATATTGTAGTGGCTGATATAATTCCAAAATATGGCATGCTCCTTTCAAGATCATGGGGAGCCAAACTCCAAGGCACCCTCCAAATGGACATGACCTAGGCTACCATACCTGTCTTTAGTCAAGCAAGAAGACTATATAGGGAAACTCACATGACATACATGGTTAGCAGTCAAGAAAGGCAAGATAATTCCCCTCTTTATTCCATTCATACAGACCTTGATTCATTTATCCTTTACAATGATGAAAATATTAATGAACAAGAAGTAGAAAATGAGAGAACAATTGTAGAACAAGGAGAGGAAAAGGAGGGGGGACAACCAAAACAGTTTGCCCAAACAGAAAATAATAGCAAACACAATGGAGACCATAAAGAAAAAAACAATGACCAACATAGTGGCAGCCACTATAAGCAACATAATGGAGACCATAATTACCAACCCAATGAAAAATCTGAAATTGAACCTCTTTGAAGTATGAAATTTGATGGTTCTTGTGGAAAAACTGGTTCAGGAGCAGGAATATGGGTACATAACATAGAGAACAATCATGCAGAAGGTCACTCATACAAGCTAAACTTTCAATGCACAAATAACATAGCTGAATATGAAGCACTCCTCCTAGGGCTACAACTACTGAAGAAAATAGGAGCCAAGAGTATAATTGTCCATGGATATTCTAAGCTAGTCATTAAGTAGATTAAGGGAGAATACACAGCTAAGAATCCTAGATTAAAAGCATATAGGAATGATGCCATTGACATCTTGAAAACATGCGCATAATATGATCTCACCTTTGTCCCTAGAAATCAAAACATCCTTGCCAATGGTCTGGAATTTGTAGCCAACACATGTCAAAAACCTTATCATAGCAAACAATACATAGTCCAAGTCAAATATAGACCAGCAATGCCTGACAACATAAAATACTAGCAAGTTTTTGAAGGAATGTGAGATAGAATATTTCTACGATCAGGAATGAGTTTGAAGTGCAGAGTCGGACTCAAAGTATGAAAGAAGGCACCCCTCTTGAGAACATACTTACAAAGAAGAACCTCGATCACTGGCGATATAAATGTACTAACAAAGAACACACACATGAAGCGGGATGTGCCTTAATTTGAAAGGAACACTTTGAGGTGTTGTGATCGAATAATGATAATTTTCGAAAAGGGACCTCCTAGATTAAGCTGTTTGACTTTAATGATGTTTCTAGGAAGCCAAAAATGGAACCCACTAAAACTGAAATAGAAGAATGTAATATAGGCAGTGAACAAAACCCCAAAATGATAAAACTGTCCAAAACACTGCCAACTCATATAAAACAGAAATATCTTGAGCTTTTTAAATAATTCACTGAGTTTTTTTCTTGGATTTATGAAGATTTAAATTCATATGATACAGAGATAATTCAGCATAAGATACCTCTCAAAAAAAAACCAAAAGCCCTTTAAACAGAAATTGCGCTTAATAAACCCTGTGCAACTACCCCTGGTTGAGAAAGAAATTAAGAAAATGTATGATACTGGAATCATAGTCCCTCTAAGATACTCAGAATGGGTTTTAAATATTATATCGGTGAGGAAGAAAACAAGAGAAATTAGGCTATGCATAGACTTCAGAAATTTAAACAAACCCTCCTTAAAGGACAACTACCCTTTACCAAAAATGGATCACATCTTACAAAGGGTAGTGGGGTCTAAAGGAATTTCTTTGCTAGATGGATCACATATTAATACTTCTTTGCTCACATTCTAAGATTACTCATATTAAGTTAGACATGAAATGAAGGTGTAAATAAGGTTTAATAAAAGTTTAAAAGATTATGAATGTGTTAGTAGTTCACCCCCCCCTCTCGATTTAACTAAGAGTTCAACAACACACTCTTTTAGTTATTGGGCCAAACAATGAATACAATAAATTGAGCATATTATGTCGTATTGAGGGTGAAGCAACGTGGTAGGATTGAGGAATGATAAGAAATTTGACTTGGCACCGATTTCAAGGCCCATCTAGAAATTTAAATTTTAAGACAAATTTGATCACCTAATGTTGGTGTCTCATGATTTACAAAAAAATGGGGAAGCCGAAAATATCAAGGGGTTTAGATTCACCATGAAAAGAGATATGAAATAAACTCTCAAACTTTCATTTAAATAAATCCCAATCCATATCTTCTTCACCGAAATTCATAACATAGGTGAAGGAACCAATTATAGAAATCCTTAATTGTTTCATTAGGATTCATTCATAGTTGATTAATTCTTTTTGAAACATCCTTGTAATCATACGCATTGAAGACTAAATTAATCTCCTTGATAATGTGTTCAAAAGAATGATGGAAGCAGGTGGTAGGGTATGATACCATCGGTTAACTCGAGCTTCATGTGTGAGGCAGAAAATAAAACAAGCCAGATCTTCACAATCAATTTCATAGTATTTGTTATTCTTCTGTATTCTACAGTATTCACTAAGTGACTATGGATTTTATACAATCAAGCTAAATATAGCATTCCTTTCCTATCATATATCTTTAGAAATCTTACTACCTTCATTATCTTATCAATCCTTTTTCACTATCTCTCAAGATTGCCTTCTCAAAGCCACCCTGTTGCTCTTATAGACTCCTCGTGGGCTTATTTACCTCATTTTTACCCTCTTTCCTACCCAAAAATCCTCATTCCATCATTTTCCCCAATAAAAACCCCCTCCCTTCACCATTTTTCCTTATATGCACTAAAACAATGTAAAAACTACTTTTTTTTTCATTGTTTTATGTTTGAATTAACCAGGACCACATATTTTATGTTAAAACAACACATTAATATGAACTGTGCTTTATTTTTAAATTAAACCCCACCCCTTTATTAATATTTAACCCTACTTAATGGAGAAGCTTTCCCCGCTCTTTATTAAAGTACCCTCATATGCCCCCTTCCCTTACCTTTATAAATAAGCGATTTTTGCTTGTTTTATTAAAACCCTGGCCCACTCTTCACCAAATCCCACGCTGGGAATAACACCTCGCCATCAGTCTATCCAGACCCCACTCCCTCTGAATTATCCGTCCCATCCGATCCCCGGCTGCCGTTGATCTCATCCCCCGAGATCCAACGGCCCACAGACCTTATCGCAACATTATTTGCGTCTAGTTTAGCATTTCCAAAATGTGTGAAATAGGCGGTATCCCTCTGCCATGCATCAATCAATAAATGGAATCGCACCTGATTCCCTGAAACCATTACCTCCCCTCCCTCCATGCGAAAACCACCTTCTCCTCTTGCGAAAACCGCTCTCCCCTCTTCGCGCCAAAATATAATACTGCCACCTCCATTGAAACTTCCCAAAGGTTTCTGCCTTCGTGATGAAGCCCTCCTCCACCACAAACCTCTGCAAAACGCCACGATAGCCCAAAACCCCCGAATAAATGTAGAAAGACCCCTTCCGCGTAAGTTTTCAAATTATTTCATCATTTTATTGTGCAGGTTTCATGGAAAGAATGCATAATTAGTATTCCAAGGGTCCAAAAGGGTTTGAATAAGAGTTTTGGGTGATGATCCAAAGGATCTTGTTCCAATAAAAGGACCAGAGGCGTAATCTCAAACATAAATCCCAATAAATCATGATCATTGGTGGTTATTAAAACCCTCTAGCAGCTAAAGAATACCAAATTGCGTAGTAAACACAGAGAGAGGCACGGTAAAGAGAAAAGATAGTCAGTGCATGACGGTGGATGAAAGGTTAAATCAAATATTAAAAGGGTTAAGCAGAGGTAAAGGCACAAACACAGGAAGATCAGATTCAATTCAAGAAACAAAGATAAATATAGAAGAATAAAAAACAAGTAAAGTAAAGAGAGGCAGAGTTAAAACAGTAAGACATCTTGAAGAAGATAAATCCAAGATTAAAGCCTAAAAACAGAGTTTAAAAGATAAAACAAAGGTAGATCTACACAGAAGCATATTTGAATGACTCAACCCAAGGCATTTACTTCTTCAGAAACACCTTTTGACACCTACAACATGTTTTATTTAAATGAAGACATCATCATTTATTATAACAGTCAGATATATTTCTCAACCACTCAAGAGTTATTGTAAAAGTTATTGAGAAAGCCTTAAAGTCAAATATTTCCAAAAGTTAGCTCAAACAGTTAAGTTATCAGTTATAGTTTATACAGTGAGTCACGTTCAGATATTTTGCCTTAGGGCTTGCATGGTCTCAAAGGTAAAAAATGCATTAACTTTGTAATAAATAGTATCTGAAACCCTAGCTTAGGATCACCTCCTCATTCTGCAGATAAATACTGCATGAATGATTCATTTCTATTGTTGGTTGGTTGGTTAGTTGAATGATTGTTGTTGTGTAGATAATTGATGGATTGCTAGGTTGGATTTGAGAAAACTCTGAGTTGAAGTGATCTATTGTACTAGAGTATGTAACTGTTTTGAACATCAATAATACAAGCACGTTCACAGGATTCTTGAGCTATGTTAATGGTGAAGTTTTCCTTCTGTTTTCCATTATGTCCATTATTTCTTTGATAAAAGAACAAAAATTTTAGATTAGGATTTGTTGTCTTGGCACCCTATTTCTTTCTGCTTTCTTTATCTTAATGTTTTCTTCTGCAAGGTCTAATTGGGGAATTCTTAATTTCTCTCTGGTTCCACCTAGCTTGTTTTCTTGGAAATGATTTAATAGAGTCAAGCCAAAGAAGTCTATGGTATGCAATATCCTTTGGTGTTGCTTGAAGTATTTTTTTTAAGGCCTTTCTTTGAATTATGCCTAGTAGATTCTAAACCAGGGAATTCTATGGTATGCGCTGTCCTCTGGTCTGCCTCAAACTCTTGCTTTGAAGGTCTTTAGAGTTTTTTGTTAAAGAATATAGGTTTAGCTTTCTCTTTAGCTGCATTCACTTTTATCTTAAATGTTTTCTTTGTCTGAAAGTAATTCTAGGATTGTTGGATTGTTGCCTTAAAGGTTTGCTTATTAAATTCTAGCCAAAGAAGTCTATGGTATGCCTTGTCCTTTGGTTTTCCTCAAACAGTTACCTAAAATTATTTTCTTGTTGAAGTAGAGTTAAAATATTCTTAACTGACTTTTAGTTTTTCTGTCTTCACAACTTATTGTCATTTCATATGCCATCTAATCTAAGAGATCCACTTGATATAGTTAGCTTTCCCTGTGAAAACCCTTGCAGATTTCATGGACAATTAAATCCTTTTATGACTCCATATCCCAATGGATTAATCTTTCTCATGGTATATCTATTCAGCTGAAATAGTCCTTCAACTATTCACACCATTTGATCTATCAACCTATCAATAAATTAATCAATCAAAACAAACAAGTCCTTAGAACCTCATAACTAGCCTAATATCATATAACAAAAGCATAAAGACATATCATTTATAAAAAATTACATAGAGAGATCCCTCTCTGAGTCAAGGAAGGTTAGGTCCTAGGATTCCAACATGGTTCTGATGTGGTTCCCTGCAGATTTTGTTCTTGCCAATCTTGAAAATCACGGGGAGCCAACATAGTGGCGACCGTACTGGGGATACTAAGTAATAAACAGCTTAAATAACCTCAGAACTCAGAAAACCTCATTTTAACTTAGATGAATCAAGTGTTAGCCAAGAATGGTATCTGGTTGCTGATGGTGGACAAAAACTAGCCATAAAACAATTAAAAAAACCCTCCACATGGTGACTCCACTGGTTTTCAGTAGGCCTGCTGACCCCATTGGTTTTCCATAGACTCCAATGGGAAAATAATTTTATCTTCACAAAATCAAAAGAAGCTAGTCAAGAATACCTTGTGGATTAAGTATCTATTTTACATATTGGTTTGTCCTTTAAGACTGTCATAAACTCTTAATCTCTCTTCTTTTTGGGTCTAAGTTATGGCTTCTAGAAGAATCTATACTAGATCCCATTCAGACCCAAATCCTCTCGCAATAGTTGAAAATCCTGAAAGCATCCTTAGGAAGTCTCCTAAATCTAAAAAATAAACTGTTAGCAAACCAATCCACAAAGCAAGTTCCCTACCTGAAAACCTTAAAAACTTGCAGAATATCCTCTCTAGCTCACCCCTAGAACAAAGCTTATCTAGGGCCCGGATCTACGAGTTGGATAACCCGGATAGTTTTGAACCCATCCACATTACAACGTATATTACAGTGTACTAACTTCATCCCCACTTTTCACCTCCTTCATTTAACCCCTTATACCTCCTTTTGTAAACCCTCCTCTTGTTAACCTTCCTTGTTTCCATAACCACGAGATCATGGCAACATGGTATGCTCCACTAGTTCATTGCCTTTACATTCTACCATTGTCAGGTCCAATATTCAGATTATATGATGCGAAGTAGTTTCTACTACTACTCAACAACATGTGGACAGAATGAATGACTACTTTGACAGACAAGAAAGAGATGATGAAACTGTTAAACTTAGAATGTTTGCTCAAAGTTTAAGGGGAGAGGTGAGAAATTGGTTTAAAGGCTTAACCCATAATAGTATAAATGATCTCCCTTCTTTTCATCAATTATTCTTAAACAAATGGGAAGTTAAGAAGAACCCTCTCCAAATCTTATCAGAGTATGAAAGCATTAGGAGAAATGCTGGAGAGGGTGTCCAAGAATACTGCACTAGGTTCAATAGTGTATACAATGCCCTCCCTACACACATGAAACCTCCATAAGGCCTAGCTCTAATGAAATTCCCTGATGGTTTTGAACCAGAAATGGCTTATCAATTAAGAGAAAGAGAACACATTACCTTAGAAGACATGTAAAGGGGAGTAGTAAGTGTAGAAGCCAATCCAATTGCCAAAAGAGCTAGAATGAAAAATGAGAAAAGAGTCACATATAGGGAAGAAGTTGTACCCTCCACATCTGATACAAAGATTTATAACTTAGTAAAAAACATGGAGAGGATGATGGAAAGGATGAATGTATATGAGAGAGCTTATCCTAGAGAAAACCAAACAGCTCCTCAAAACAAAAATCAAAATCAGATTCAAAACCAGAAATTTAGAAGAAACCCCCCTCAAATAAGACAAAGAAGTCTGATCAGCAAATCAGACCTCCTTTCTAAGAAAACTATGTTGATGAAGATGAGGGGGTGATTAAAGAAACAAAGGAAAATCACTTAAATTTAATGGGAGTGAATAATGAGGATATTGTTTTCCTCACTGACGAGGAACAAGGCATATTTGCACCAAATAAGGAAGAAAGCCTAGAATCTAAAGACTATAAACAAGGCTTTGGAAATTCCATCATGGAAGTACATAGACAATATGACCTCAGAAGAAAGAAAAACCAAGACACTCCCAAAAGAAAGACCTCTGAAATTTCTGCTAGAAAGATCTTTGAAAACATTCCTAAAAAGACAGCAGAAAATCTAAACACAATGGCTGAAAGTTCTGATAGAAAAAAAAAAAAAAACAACCAACCTAGTCCCAAACATAGTGGTGACCATATGACACTAACGAAAGAAAGAAAATCTGAGTTCGTGCTCCGGATAAAAGCTGTTTTAGCAGGTTTCCTAAAAGAAATCGGCAAAATTTGAAATAGATTAATAGCTTGATCTGGAAAGTTGATCTCAACATTTCAAAAATCGAGACACCTTTCAATATAGATAATGAGAATTTCCAGATGAAATATATTCCTTTTACTTAATTAGTCACTCAAGATGTATATAAATCCCAGCTTTTGTCACTTAATTTAAATGATGACAAACCTAAGCTTACATTTGGACGAGAGGAAGTAGAAGGTAAATTTCAAGAGGGAGAGTGTTCCTCCATTTTATGTCGGTTAAACATCCATAATAAAATTATTCATAATGCCATGTTAGATTCAGGAGCTTCCTGCAACCTTATGCCAAAGGTAGTAATGGAAAGACTAGGCCTCGAAATAACTAGACCTTACAAAGATTTATACTCTTTTGATTCCAATAGAGTTAAATGTCTGGGCATAATCAAAGATCTATGTGTTAATCTAGCACAAATACCATCCAAGAGCCTAGTAATGGATATTGTAGTGGCTGATATAATTCCAAAATATGGCATGCTCCTTTCAAGATCATGGGGAGCCAAACTCCAAGGCACCCTCCAAATGGACATGACCTAGGCTACCATACTTGTCTTTAGTCAAGCAAGAAGACTATATAGGGAAACTCACATGACATACATGGTTAGCAGTCAAGAAAGGCAAGATAATTCCCCTCTTTATTCCATTCATACAGACCTTGATTCATTTATCCTTTACAATGATGAAAATATTAATGAACAAGAAGTAGAAAATGAGAGAACAATTGTAGAACAAGGAGAGGAAAAGGAGGGGGGACAACCAAAACAGTTTGCCCAAACAGAAAATAATAGCAAACACAATGGAGACCATAAAGAAAAAAACAATGACCAACATAGTGGCAGCCACTATAAGCAACATAATGGAGACCATAATTACCAACCCAATGAAAAATCTGAAATTGAACCTCTTTGAAGTATGAAATTTGGAGAGTGGTTCTTGTGGAAAACTGGTTCGAGAGACGGGAATATGGGTACATAACATAGAGGAAACATTCATCTGAAGTATTCTCACTCTGAGCTAAACTTTAAGACAACAAATAACATAGCTGAATTTTCAACTTCTAGGATAGGGCTACAACTATTTGAAAAAAATAGGAGCCAAAGTATAATTGTCCATGGATATTCTAAGCTAGTCATTAAGTAGATTAAGGGAGAATACACAGCTAAGAATCCTAGATTAAAAGCATATAGGAATGATGCCATTGACATCTTGAAAACATGCGCATAATATGATCTCACCTTTGTCCCTAGAAATCAAAACATCCTTGCCAATGGTCTGGAATTTGTAGCCAACACATGTCAAAAACCTTATCATAGCAAACAATACATAGTCCAAGTCAAATATAGACCAGCAATGCCTGACAACATAAAATACTAGCAAGTTTTTGAAGGAGATAAACAGATAGAATATTTCCTGCAGTCCGGGAATGAGTTTGAAGTGCCAAATTCAGACTCAAAGTATGAAGAAGACTGCCCTACTGAGGAACATACTTACAAAGAAGAACCTCCTGATACTGCTGATATAAATCTGCTAACAAAAGAACACACACATGAAACTGAGATGTGCACTAATTTAGAAAAGGAACACTTTGAGGTGTTGTAGTCGAATAATGATAATTTTCCAAAGGGACCTCTAGAATAACTGTTTGACTTTAATGATGTTTTTAGGAAGCCAAAGATGGAACTCACTGAAGCTGAAATAGAAGAATGCAATATAGGTAGTGAACAAAAACCCAAAATGATAAAACCGTCTAAAACACTGCCAGCTCATATAAAACAGAAATATCTTGAGATTTTTATAAAATTTACTGATGTGTTTTCTTGGAGTTAGGAAGATTCAAAGTCATATGATAATGAGATAATCTAGCATAAGATCCCTCTCAAAGAAAACCAGAAGCCCTTTAAACAGAAATTGCGCAGAATAAACCCTATGAAACTACCCCTGGTTGAGAAATAAATTAATAAAATGTATGATGTTGTAATAATAGTCCCTCTGAGATATTCAAAATGGGTTTCAAATCTTATATCAGTGACGAAGAAAATATGAGAAATTAGGCTATGCATAGACTTCAGAAATTTAAACAAAGCCTCCTTAAAAGACAAGTACCCCTTACCAAAAATGGATCACATATTACAAAGAATAGTAGGTTCTAAAAGAATTTCTTTGCTAGATGGATCACATATTAATACTTGCTGCTCACATTCTAAGATTACTCACATATTAAGTTAGACATGAAATGAAGGTGTAAATAAGGTTTAATAAAAGTTTAAAAGATTATGAATGTGTTAAACTGATTCACCCCCCCCCCCCCCTCTCAGTTTAACTAAGAGTTCAACAACCTGCTCCTTTTTTAGTTATTGGGCCAAACAATCAGAATACAATAAATTGAGCATATTATGTCGTATTGAGGTGAAACAAACGTCGTTGGGATTCAGAATGATAAGAAATTTGACTTGGCACCAGTTTCAAGACTGTCTAGGAAATTTAAATTTTGAGCTAAAATTTGATCACCTAATCAGCGGTGTCTCATGATTTACAAAAAATGGGGAAGCGAAAATATCAAGGGGTTTAGATTCACCATGAAAAGAGATATGAAATAAACTCTCAAACTTTCATTTAAATAAATCCCAATCCATATCTTCTTCACCGAAATTCATAACATAGGTGAAGGAACCAATTATAGAAATCCTTAATTGTTTCATTAGGATTCATTCATAGTTGATTAATTCTTTTTGAAACATCCTTGTAATCATACGCATTGAAGACTAAATGAATCTCCTTGATAATGTGTTCAAAAGAATGATGGAAGCAGGTGGTAGGGTATGATACCATCGGTTAACTCGAGCTTCATGTGTGAGGCAGAAAATAAAACAAGCCAGATCTTCACAATCAATTTCATAGTATTTGTTATTCTTCTGTATTCTACAGTATTCACTAAGTGACTATGGATTTTATACAATAAAGCTAAATATAGCATTCATTTCCTATCATATATCTTTAGAAATCTTACTACCTTCATTATCTTATCAATCCTTTTTCACTATCTCTCAAGATTGCCTTCTCAAAGCCACCCTGTTGCTCTTATAGACTCCTCGTGGGCTTATTTACCTCATTTTTACCCTCTTTCCTACCCAAAAATCCTCATTCCATCATTTTCCCCAATAAAAACCCCCCTCCCTTCACCATTTTTCCTTATATGCACTAAAACAATGTAAAAACTACTTTTTTTCATTGTTTTATGTTTGAAAATCAACTTCTGGGACCCATATTTTATGTTAAAACACTATTTTAATATGAACCTGTGCTTTATTTTTAGAATTAAACCCCACCCCTTTATAAATATTTAACCCCTGCGCTTAATGTTTTTTGAACCCCGCTCTTTATTAAAGTACCCTCATATGCCCCCTTCCCTTACCTTTATAAATAAGCGATTTTTGCTTGTTTTATTAAAACCCTGGCCCACTCTTCACCAAATCCCACGCTGGGAATAACACCTCGCCATCAGTCTATCCAGACCCCACTCCCTCTGAATTATCCGTCCCATCCCATCCCCGGCTGCCGTTGATCTCATCCCCCGAGATCCAACGGCCCACAGACCTTATCGCAACATTATTTGCGTCTAGTTTAGCATTTCCAAAATGTGTGAAATAGGCGGTATCCCTCTGCCATGCATCAATCAATAAATGGAATCGCACCTGATTCCCTGAAACCATTACCGCCCCTCCCTCCATGCGAAAACCACCTTCTCCTCTTGCGAAAACCGCTCTCCCCTCTTTGCGCCAAAATATAATACTGCCACCTCCATTGAAACTTCCCAAAGGTTTCTGCCTTCGTGATGAAGCCCTCCTCCACCACAAACCTCTGCAAAACGCCACGATAGCCCAAAAACCCCGAATAAATGTAGAAAGACCCCTTCCGCGTAAGTTTTCAAATTATTTCATCATTTGTTGTGCGTTTCATGGAAAGAATGCATAATTAGTATTCCAAGGAGTCAAAGGGTTTGAATAAGAGTTTTGGTGATGATCAAGGATCTTGTTCCAATAAAGAGACCGGAGCGTAATCTCAAACATAAATCAATAAATCATGATCATTGGTGGTTAATAGCATCCTGTGACTAAAATACCAAATTTACGTAGTAAACACGGAGAGAGGCACGGTAAAGAGAAAAAGACGATCAGTGCGCAACAAGCGGTGGATGAAAGGTTAAATCAAATATTAAAAGGGTTAGCGGAGGTAAAGGAGGCATGCAAAACACAGGAAGATCGATTCAATTCAAAAAACAAAGATAAATATGAAGAATAAAAAGCAAGTAAAGTAAAGAGGCGAGGAGATAAAACAGTAAGACATCTTGAAGAAGATAAATCCAAGATTAAAGCCTAAAAACAGAGTTTAAAAGATACACCAAAGGTAGATCTACACAGAAGCATATTTGAATGACTCAACCCAAGGCATTTACTTCTTGAAACACCTTTTGACACCTACAACATGTTTTATTTAAATGAAGACATCCATCATTTATTATATGATCGAATATATTTCTCGACTTATCGAGAGTTATTGTAAAAGTTATTAAACCTTAAAGTCAAATATTTCAAAGTTAGCTCAAAACGGTTAAGTTATAGGTTATAGTTTACTCTGATGAGTCACGTTCCGGATATTTCGCCTTAGGGCATAAATACAAAGGTAAAAAATGCATTAACTCTGTAATAAATAACATCTGAAACCCTAGCTTAGGATCACCTCCTCATTCTGCAGATAAATACTGCATGAATGATTCATTTCTATTGTTGGTTGGTTGGTTAGTTGAATGATTGTTGTTGCGTAGATAATTGATGGATTGCTAGGTTGGATTTGAGAAAACTCTGAGTTGAAGTGATCTATTGTACTAGAGTATGTAACTGTTTTGAACATCAGTAATACAAGCACGTTCACAGGATTCTTGAGCTATGTTAATGGTGAAGTTTTCCTTCTGTTTTCCATTATGTCCATTATTTCTTTGATAAAAGAACAAAAAATTTAGATTAGGATTTGTTGTCTTGGCACCCTATTTCTTTCTGCTTTCTTTATCTTAATGTTTTCTTCTGCAAGGTCTAATTGGGGAATTCTTAATTGCTCTCTGGTTCCACCTAGCTTGTTTTCTTGGAAATGATTTAATAGAGTCAAGCCAAAGAAGTCTATGGTATGCAATATCCTTTGGTGTAGCTTGAAGTATTTTTTTTAAGGCCTTTCTTTGAATTATGCCTAGTAGATTCTAAACCAGGGAATTCTATGGTATGCGCTGTCCTCTGGTCTGCCTCAAACTCTTGCTTTGAAGGTCTTTAGAGTTTTTTGTTAAAGAATATAGGTTTAGCTTTCTCTTTAGCTGCATTCACTTTTATCTTAAATGTTTTCTTTGTCTGAAAGTAATTCTAGGATTGTTGGATTGTTGCCTTAAAGGTTTGCTTATTAAATTCTAGCCAAAGAAGTCTATGGTATGCCTTGTCCTTTGGTTTTCCTCAAACAGTTACCTAAAATTATTTTCTTGTTGAAGTAGAGTTAAAATATTCTTAACTGACTTTAGTTTTTCTGTCTTCACAACTTATTGTCATTTCATATGCCATCTAATCTAAGAGATCCACTTGATATAGTTAGCTTTCCCTGTGAAAACCCTTGCAGATTTCATGGACAATTAAATCCTTTTATGACTCCATAGCCCAATGGATTAATCTTTCTCATGGTATATCTATTCAGCTGAAATAGCCCTTCAACTATTCACACCATTTGATCTATCAACCTATCAATAAATTAATCAATCAAAACAAACAAGTCCTTAGAACCTCATAACTAGCCTAATATCATATAACAAAAGCATAAAGACATATCATTTATAAAAAATTACATAGAGAGATCCCTCTCTGAGTCAAGGAAGGTTAGGTCCTAGGATTCCAACATGGTTCTGATGTGGTTCCCTGCAGATTTTTTTCTTGCCAATCTTGCAAATCACGGGGAGCCAACATAGTGGCGACCGTACTGGGATACTAAGTAATAAACAGCTTAAATAACCTCAGAACTCAGAAAACCTCATTTTAACTTAGATGAATCAAGTGTTAGCCAAGAATGGTATCTGGTTGCTGATGGTGGACAACAACTAGCCATAAAACAATTAAAAAAACCCTCCACATGGTGACTCCACTGGTTTTCAGTAGGCCTGCTGACCCCATTGGTTTTCCATAGACTCCAATGGGAAAATAATTTTATCTTCACAAAATCAAAAGAAGCTAGTCAAGAATACCTTGTGGATTAAGTATCTATTTTACATATTGGTTTGTCCTTTAAGACTGTCATAAACTCTTAATCTCTCTTCTTTTTGGGTCTAAGTTATGGCTTCTAGAAGAATCTATACTAGATCCCATTCAGACCCAAATCCTCTCGCAATATTTGAAAATCCTGAAAGCATCCTTAGGAAGTCTCCTAAATCTAAAAAATAAACTGTTAGCAAACCAATCCACAAAGCAAGTTCCCTACCTGAAAACCTTAAAAACTTGCAGAATATCCTCTCTAGCTCACCCCTAGAACAAAGCTTGTCTAGGACTGGATCTCAGAGTTGGATAACCCAGATAGTTTTAGACCCATCCACATTACAACAGAATTCTGTTGTACTAACTTCATCCCCCACTTTTCACCCTCCTTCATTTAACCATATACCTCCTTTTGTAAACCCTCCTCTTGTTAACCTTCCTTTGTTTCCATAACCACAGATCATGGCAACATGGTATGCTCCACTAGTTCTACCATTGCCTTTATTTTTTCTACCACAAGACTATCAGTCCAATATTCCGTTATATGATGCAAGTAGTTCTACTACTGCTCAACAACATGTGGACAGAATGAATGACTACTTTGACAGACAAGAAAGAGATGATGAAACTGTTAAACTTAGAATGTTTGCTCAAAGTTTAAGGGGAGAGGTGAGAAATTGGTTTAAAGGCTTAACCCATAATAGTATAAATGATCTCCCTTATTTTCATCAATTATTCTTAAACAAATGGGAAGTTAAGAAGAACCCTCTCCAAATCTTATCAGAGTATGAAAGCATTAGGAGAAATGCTGGAGAGGGTGTCCAAGAATACTGCACTAGGTTCAATAGTGTATACAATGCCCTCCCTACACACATGAAACCTCCATAAGGCCTAGCTCTAATGAAATTCCCTGATGGTTTTGAACCAGAAATGGCTTATCAATTAAGAGAAAGAGAACACATTACCTTAGAAGACATGTAAAGGGGAGTAGTAAGTGTAGAAGCCAATCCAATTGCCAAAAGAGCTAGAATGAAAAATGAGAAAAGAGTCACATATAGGGAAGAAGTTGTACCCTCCTACGATACAAATATTTATAACTTAGTAAAAAACATGGAGAGGATGATGGAAAGGATGAATGTAAATGAGAGAGCTTATCTGAAAGAAAACCAAACGACTCCTCAAAACAAAATTAAGAAAATCAAAATCGGATTCAAAACCCGGAGAATTTAGAAAGCCTCAAAAAAGACAAAGAAATCGATCAGCAAATCAGACATCCTTTCTAAGAAAACTATGTTGATGAAGATGAGGGGGTGATTAAAGAAACAAAGGAAAATCACTTAAATTTAATGGGAGTGAATAATGAGGATATTGTTTTCCTCACTGAGGAGGAACAAGGCATATTTGCACCAAATGAGGAAGAAAGCCTAGAATCTAAAGACTATAAACAAGGCTTTGGAAATTCCATCATGGAAGTACATAGACAATATGACCTCAGAAGAAAGAAAAACCAAGACACTCCCAAAAGAAAGACCTCTGAAATTTCTGCTAGAAAGATCTTTGAAAACATTCCTAAAAAGACAGCAGAAAATCTAAACACAATGGCTGAAAGTTCTGATAGAAAAAAAAAAAAAAAACAACCAACCTAGTCCCAAACATAGTGGTGACCATAACAGCACTAGCAATGCAGTTAGTGCTCCAGATAAAACTGTTTTACTTGAGTTTCCTAATAAAAATCAGCAAGCTGAAATTGCTGTGAAAACAGTGTCTGGAAAAGCTGATCTCAACATTTCAAAAAATCAGACACCTTTCAATATAGATAATGAAATTTCCAAGATTAAAATATATATTCCTTTTACTGAATTAGTCACTCAAGATGTATATAAATCCCAACTTTTGTCACTTAATTTAAATGATGACAAACCTAAGCTTCTGTTTGGACCAGAAGTAGAAGGTAAATTTCAAGAGGGAGGTGTTCCTCCATTTTATGTCAGTTTAAACATCCATAATAAAATTATTCATAATGCCATGTTAGATTCGAGCTTCCCACAACCTTATGCCAAAGGTAGTAATGGAAAGACTAGCACTCAAAACTAACTAGGCCTTACAATTTATACTCTTTTTTTGATTTAATGAGTTAAATGTCTTGAGCATAATCAAAGATCTATGTGTTAATCTACTTTAAATACCATCCAAGGAAACTAGTAATGGATATTGTAGTGGCGATATAATTCCCAAATATGGCATGCTCCTTTCAAGATCATGGGGCAAACTCGAGCACCCTCCAAATGGACATGACCTAGGCTACCATCCCTGATCTTTAGTCAAACGAAGAGAAGACCTGGGAAACTCACCTTAAAATACATGGTTCGCAGTCAAGAAAGGCAAGATAAGATTCCCCTCTTTATTCCATTCACTCTGAGACCTTGATTCATTTATCCTTTACAATGATGAAAATATTAATGAGTAGTGAAAATGAAGAGAACAATTGTAGAACAAAGGAGAGGGAAAAGGAGGGCAAGCAAAACAGTTTGCCCAAACAGAAAATAATAGCAAACACAATGGAGACCATAAAGAAAAAAACAATGACCAACATAGTGGCAGCCACTATAAGCAACATAATGGAGACCATAATTACCAACCCAATGAAAAATCTGAAATTGAACCTCTTTGAAGTATGAAATTTGATGGTTCTTGTGGAAAAACTGGTTCAGGAGCAGGAATATGGGTACATAACATAGAGAACAATCATGCAGAAGGTCACTCATACAAGCTAAACTTTCAATGCACAAATAACATAGCTGAATATGAAGCACTCCTCCTAGGGCTACAACTACTGAAGAAAATAGGAGCCAAGAGTATAATTGTCCATGGATATTCTAAGCTAGTCATTAAGTAGATTAAGGGAGAATACACAGCTAAGAATCCTAGATTAAAAGCATATAGGAATGATGCCATTGACATCTTGAAAACATGCGCATAATATGATCTCACCTTTGTCCCTAGAAATCAAAACATCCTTGCCAATGGTCTGGAATTTGTAGCCAACACATGTCAAAAACCTTATCATAGCAAACAATACATAGTCCAAGTCAAATATAGACCAGCAATGCCTGACAACATAAAATACTAGCAAGTTTTTGAAGGAGATAAACAGATAGAATATTTCCTGCAGTCCGGGAATGAGTTTGAAGTGCCAAATTCAGACTCAAAGTATGAAGAAGACTGCCCTACTGAGGAACATACTTACAAAGAAGAACCTCCTGATACTGCTGATATAAATCTGCTAACAAAAGAACACACACATGAAACTGAGATGTGCACTAATTTAGAAAAGGAACACTTTGAGGTGTTGTAGTCGAATAATGATAATTTTCCAAAGGGACCTCTAGAATAACTGTTTGACTTTAATGATGTTTCTAGGAAGCCAAAGATGGAACTCACTGAAGCTGAAATAGAAGAATGCAATATAGGTAGTGAACAAAAACCCAAAATGATAAAACCGTCTAAAACACTGCCAGCTCATATAAAACAGAAATATCTTGAGATTTTTATAAAATTTACTGATGTGTTTTCTTGGAGTTATGAAGATTCAAAGTCATATGATAATGAGATAATCTAGCATAAGATCCCTCTCAAAGAAAACCAGAAGCCCTTTAAACATAAATTGTGCAGAATAAACCCTATGAAACTACCCCTGGTTGAGAAATAAATTAATAAAATGTATGATGTTGTAATAATAGTCCCTCTGAGATATTCAAAATGGGTTTCAAATCTTATATCAGTGACGAAGAAAATAGGAGAAATTAGGCTATGCATAGACTTCAGAAATTTAAACAAAGCCTCCTTAAAAGACAAGTACCCCTTACCAAAAATGGATCACATATTACAAAGAATAGTAGGTTCTAAAAGAATTTCTTTGCTAGATGGCTTTTCAGGATACAATCAGGTGTTGGTACACCGAGATGATCAACACAAAACAACTTTCACTACACCCTGGGGCACCTTCATGTATGTTAAAATGACTTTTGGGTTAATGAATGTTGGAGCCACCGTTCAAAGAGCCATGGACATTGATTTCTCAGAATAAATAGGTTACTTCATTGTGATATACCTTGATGACATCATAGTCTACTAAAAAACATATGAGGAACACCAAGCTCACTTAAGAAAAGCCTTTGAAGAATGTAGAAAGTATGGTTTGTCTTTGAATCCCAAGAAAAATTTGTTTGGCCTTCAAGAAGGAAAACTTTTAGGCCACATCATATCTGAAGAAGGGATTAAGATTGACCCAAAAAGGATTGAAGGAATATTGCAAATCAATCATCCTATAAATATCAAAGAGCTGCAATCTTTCATTGGAAAGATAAATTTATTAAGAAGGTTCATACCAAACCTTGAAGAACTCCTAAGAAACATTAAAAACATTCTAAAAATAGAAATAGGAGTCAAATGGACCATAGAAGCAAAGCGATCCTTTGAACTGGTAAAACAAGCTCTTACCCAAACACCGGTTCTAATCATCCCTAATTTTACCAAAGATTTCTTCATATTCTTCGTTGCATCAGAAAATACAGTTGTTGTTGTCCTGCTACAGAAAAATATAAAAGGACAGGAACATCCCATTGCATTTTTTAGCAAGGCATTAAGAGATGCACCTATGAAATACAACATAATGGAGAAATAAGATTTTTCCTTAATTAAGGCATTGAAAGACTTCAGAGTTTACATTAAGTACTCACACATCATTGCATTTGTGCCTCACACAGTGGTAAAAGATATCTTAACACAAGATCCTGATAGAAAAAGAGGTAAGTGGATTGATGTTATATTAGAATATGATTTGGAAATCAAGCCCACTAAACTAATTAAAGGACAAGGACTAGCTAAAATCATGGTTGAAACAAAATTTCAAGCACTGGACATTAACATGATTAATGCATTAGATGAACATGAGGAGTTGGCAACTCCACCCATTGAAGAATCATTTCTAAATTCATCTTGGTATGTTGATATTTTATATATGCTTTTTAATCTTAATGCTCCTCCTAGTATATCCAAAACAAAGGCTAGATTCTTAAAGTTGAAGGCTGTAAATTACTGCATTTTAGATAAAGTTTTATATTGGAAAAATGCTAGTGGTCTATTGCTTAAATGTTTGCCCGAGGATGATGCAGATAATATCAAGCATGAGTTTCATGAAGGAGAATGTGGAGGCCACCTCTATTGGAAAAACACTATCAACAAAATCCTTAGAGCTGGTTACTATTGGCCCACTCTCTTTCAAGATATCCATAAAATGGTAATTTCCTACCATAAATGCCAAATCTTTGAAGGCAAAATAAAACTGCTGCCATTACCTTTGCATCCAATCTATGTTGAATCTCCTTTCCAACAATGGGGCATTTATTTTATTGGAGAAGTCCATCCTGCCTTCTCTTCCCAACACAAATGGACCCTCGCTGCAACTAATTACTTTAGAAAATGGATAGAGGCCATCCCTTATAGGAATGCCACGGACTCAATAATCATCAAATTCCTTGAAAACCACATTTTTTCTAGATTTGGTTGTCCTAGAAAGATTATCACTGACAATGCTGCTGCTTTTAGATCCAAAAATATGGTGGACTTTTGCCACAGATATCATATTACATTGGGCCATTCTACAGATTATTACCAACAAGGTAATGGGTTGGCAGAATCCTCAAACAAAATTTTTGTGAACATCATCAAAAAGCTGCTAGAAGAAAACAAGAAATCATGGCACAACAAAATAGTACATGCACTATGGGTGGACAGATTAACAAATAAAAAATCAATTGGAATGTCTCCCTATCAGCTAGTGTATGGAGAAAATGCAGTTTTCCCACCAAGTTTGGGAGTGCCAGTGATGAAGCACATCCAGGAAGTACAGTCTGAAGAAAATGGCATGCAACGAAGAATAAATCAGACTGTCCAGCTGTAGCAAACCAGAGAAGAAGTGTATAACAGAACACGGCAAGTGCAGGAAAACATCGAGAAGCTTTTTGATAAGAGAACCAATGCAAATGATTTCAACATTGGCAACAAAGTGCTGAAGTGGGATTCAAGAAGAGAAGACAAGGGTAAGCATGGAAAATTTGAAAATTTATGGAAAGGGCCATACATCATCCATTCAGCAAGAGGTAACAATGCATTTTTCCTACAGGAAATGGATGTAAAATAATTATTTGGAGGTCCTATCAATGGCAGGATGCTCAAGCATTATTTTTGTTGAAGACCTCAGTTTAAAGCTTTATTAATTGTACATAACACTGCTTGAATAAAAGATCAGAAAAATAAAACACAAAAAAACAAAGAAAAGAAGAAAAGAGGGCAGATAAAAAGAAAAGGTAAAGCCCCATACCAAAAAAGAATGTTTCTGAACGTGTGCAACTCCAAATGCCACTACTTTTGAAAATGAAAGTCTTGTTCAGTCATATAGCCTAATCATGATTGAACAAATTTTGATTTTTTGCGATAAGTTAGAAAAATGAGGATTTTCCAAACTATTTAAACTTGGCTTATCAGTGGATTAGATTAGGAAAATATATTGGTTCCAAAGAACAAATTTGAACCAAACAGAAAGAGAGGGATGCATGATAAATTCCAAATTATAGCCCTCCAGTTTTAATTTTACTTTTTGCCAAAATAAAATCCGTGTGCAGCTTGTCTCAAAATGCCACAGCTCATGACAAAACAAATTTCTTAATCTTGATTTGGTCATGTTTTCAATTTCATGTTGATAGATTAAAGAATGAAAATCTGTCAAACTGTTTAATATTGACAGGTAAGTAGATTAGGTAGAAAATAAAAGAGCTCATCATTTTAATCTGAGCCTTTGGATGATATAAGTGTAGAAATAGGTAGTTTCCTGGTTTCAAAAGAAAAATGATGTCAAGGGTTTGCCAGTCTAAATGCACCCAAATGAAGAAAAAATGTTAGGAAAAGTATGATGGGTAGGTAGAGTTTAGCTGAAGAAATCATGTTTTTTGAATTTTAGAGATCACAACTTCAAATAACACCAGCAAAGCAACAAATGAAGAAAGAGGAATATGCCAAGTACAAACAAGGAACTGGTCTACAAATTCCATAGATTTTATCTCTAAGGTTCTTGACACCTCCTAAAGGAGCTGCCCTCCCCAGCTGGAGCCACTGTTATCCTCATGTATTCTACAATATTCACTAGGTGACTTTGGATTTTCTACAATCAAGCTAAATATAGCATTTCTTTCCTATCAACTATCTTTAGAAATCTTACTGTCTTCATTATCTTATCAATCCTTTTTCACTATCTCTCAAGATTGCATTCTCAAAGTCACCCTACTTCTCTTAAAGACTCCTTGTAAGCTTATTTCCCTCACTTTTACCCTCTTCCCTACCCGAAAAGCCTCATTCCATCATTTTCCCCACTAAAAACCCCCCTCCCTTAAGCATTTTTCGTTATATGCACTAAAATAATGTAAAAACTACTTTTTTACATTGTTTTATGTTTGAAAATTAACTTTCGGGACCCAACTTTTATGTTAAAACGTTGTTTTAATATAAACCCGTGCTTTGATTTTTTTAGAATTAAAGCCCGCCCCTTTATAAATATTTAAGCCCTCCACTTAATGTTTTTTGACCCCTGCTCTTTATTAAAGAACCCTCATATTCCCCCTTCCCTTACCTTTATAAATAATCACTTTTCGCTTGTTTTATTAAAACCTGGGCCTGCTCTTCACCAAATCCCACACCGCGAATAACACCTCGCCATCTGTCCATCTGGGTCCCACTCCCTCTAACTTACCTATCCCCTGTGATCCTTGACCGTCATTGATCTCATCCCCCGAGATCCAACAGCCCACAGCTCTTATTGCAACATTATTTGCGCTAGGGTTAGCATTTCCAAAATGCATGAAATAGGCGGTATCCCTCTTCCACACGTCAATAAATAAATGGAATTGCACCTGATTCCCTGAAACCATTACCATCCCTCCCTCCATGAAAAAACCATCCTCTCCACTTGCGAAAACTGCTCTCCCCTCTTCATGCCAAAATTTAATACCGCTACCTCCATTAAAACTTCCCAAAGGTTTTTGCCTTCGCAATGAAGTCCTCCTCCACCACGAACCTCTACAAAACGCCTCGACTGTCCAAAAACCCCAAATAAACGCAGAAAGAGCCCTTCTGTGCAGGTTTTAAAATTAATTCATCGTTTTATTGTGCAGGTTTCATGGAAGGAATGCGTAATTAGCATTCCAAGGGTCCAGAAGGGTTCGAATAAGAGTTTTGGGTGACGATCCAAAGGCTCTTGTCCCAATAAAAGGTCCAGAGGTGTAATCTCAAACATAAATACCAATAGATCATGATCATTGGTGGTTATTAAAACCCTCCAGAAGCTGAATAATGCCACACTGCATAGTAAACACAGATAGAGGTAGAGTAAAGAGAAAAAGGTAGTCAGAGGACTGTAACAAGAAATGGATTAAAGGTTAAATCAAAGATTAAAAGGGTTAAGCAGAGGTAAAGGCACAAACACGGGAAGATCAGAGTCAATTCAAGAAACATAGATAAATATAGAAGAATAAAAAACAAGTAAAGGAAAGAGAGGCAGAGCTAAAACAATAAGAAAGTTTGAAGAAGATAAATCCAAGCTTAAAGCCTAAAAATAAAGTTTAAATGATAAAACAAAGGCAGATCTACACATAAGAAGATTCAAATGACTCAACCCAAGGCATTTACTTCTTCAGAAACACATTTTGACAGCTACAACATGTTTTATTTAAATGAAGACATCAACATTTATTATAGCAGTCAGAGATATTTCTCAACCACTCAAGAGTTATTGTAAAAGTTATTGAGAAAGCCTTAAAGTCAAATATTTCCAAAAGTTATCTCAAACAGTTAAGTTAGGAGTTATAGTTACAGTGAGTCACTTTCAGATATTTTTCCTTGGGGCTTGCATGGTCTCAAAGGTAAAAAATGCATTAACTTTGTAATAAATAACATCTGAAACCCTAGCTTAGAATCACCTCCTCATTCTGCAGATAAATACTTCATGAATGATTCATTTCTATTGTTGGTTGGTTGGTTATTTGACTTATTGTTGTTGCTGAGCTAGTTGATGGCTTGCGGTTGGATTTGAGAAAACTCTGAGTTGCAGAGATCTATTATACTAGAGTATGTAACTGTTTTGAACATCAGTAATACAAGCACGTTCACATGATTATTGAGCTATGTTAATGGTGAAGTTTTCATTATTTTTCATTGTTTTCCTTCTGTTTTCCATTATGTCCATTGTTTCTCTGATAAAAGAACAGAAATTTTAGATTAGGATTTGCTGTCTTGGCACCCTATTTATGTCTTCTTTCTTTATCTTAATGTTTTCTTCTGCAAGGTATGATTGGGTAATTCTTAATTTCTCTCTGGTTCCACCTAGTTTGTTATCTTGAAAATGATTTAATAGAGTCAAGCCAAAGAATTCTATGGTATGCCCTGTCCTTTTGTGTAGCTTGAAGTATTGTTTTTAAGGCCTTTCTTTGAAATATTCTTAGTAGAGTCTAAACCATGGAAGTATATGGTATTTCGTGTCCTCTGGTCTACCTCAAACTGTTTCTTTGAAGGTATTTAGAGTTTTTAGTTAACGAATATAGGTTTAGCTTGCTTTTTAGCTTCATTCACTCTTATCTTAAATGTTTTCTTTGTCTGAAAGTAATTCTAGGATTGTTGGATTGTTGTCTTAAAGGTTTTCTTATTAAAGTCTGGCCAAAGAAGTCTACACCGTACGGTATGCCCTATCCTTTGGTATGCGTCAAACAGTTACCTAAAAGGGTTTTCTTGTTGAAGTAGAGTTAAAATATTCTTAACTGACTTTTAGTTTTGTTGTCTTCACAACTTATTATCATTTCATATGCCATCTAATATGATAGATCCATTTGATAAAGTTAGCTTGCCGTATGAAAACCCTTGTAGAGTTGATGAACAATTAAATCCTTTTATGACTCCATAGCCCAATGGATTAATGTTTCTCATGGTCTATCTATTTAGTTGAAACACTCCTTCAACTACTCACCCCATTTGATCTATCAACCTATCAATCAATCAATAAAAACAAGAAAGTCCTTATAATCTCATAACTAGCATAATATCATAGAAAAAGAGCATAAATACATATCATCTATAAACAATTACGTAGAGAGAACCCTCTCTGAGTCCAGGAAGGCTAGGTCTTAGGATTCCAAAGTGGTTCTGATGTGATTCCCTACAGAGTTTTTTCTTTCCAATCTTTCAAATCATGGGGAGCCAACAGTATTCAGGGAACTCAATAAAACGAGATTCACGCTAGAAAATGGATGTATGACCCTAACCATCAAAATTTAATTGGGACAAGTCATCAAATTGTTCTATGGAGATTAAATATTTACCAGGGTGTTGACGGTGTTGGAAATCCGTCAACCAAGTGGGTCTCCCTAATGTGAAGTCCCAATTAGACCTCACATCATTAGGATTAGGAGCCCCATCCGGAGTATCGACCCACCTGCCATGTATCCTTGCAAAAAAAATTTAGCTACCAAGTTCAGCACAAGATTTTAATACATAGGTATTTTTGGATTAGCAAGCAAGTATGCGTTTTGAAATGTTCAGTTATGGAAAGTATCAAGGTCCTTCTGCCGAAAGGGAAGAGAAAAGTGTGTCGTTTAAAGACAAATAATAGTACTAACATAGAAAAGGCACACGAGCATATACATATGAATGCACCATTGACCAACCAACGAAATATTTTACAAGGAAGCAATGTTCGTTAAAGAAAAAAAAAATCGCCTTCAACAAGATAAGTACCAAAGCCACTAGAATAGTTCAACTACCTTAGTAAAAATGAAAACAACATTCATCACAAACATTCAAATAATATTCTTGCAATATTCATTACATATGCATGAAAGCGTGTTGGCTCAACAAACTTCTGAATTAAGTAAAAATTCTAAGATACATCAAGGCAGTGACCACCACTAGCCCCAATAGTGGACAATTAGAGAAAACACTCTCTCCTCCAAAAGAACTATCTTCCTCTCCAATGCTTGGTAGGATGAGCCAAAGTTAAAATTCCTTATGCATGAGTTATGAGGGTGTATATATAACAAATCGGTTGACCATTCACCTTCCTTGTGACTCTTGGACTTCCCTCATGATTGTTTGACTTCTCTACGAATTTTCAACTCCTACATGAATCTTCACATTTTGTACATGTATCTTGGACTTCCGCACTTTACAATGCATTTCTCCAATATGAATTTACATAATCCAAAAAATTATGTGGCAGATGATTACTCATGACATGAAATGGCATAACATTGGTGACATGGACTACATGATGACATGGTAGTGTCAAGTCACTCTTTTTTGTTGCTTCCTTTGTGTCTTCTTGAAGGATAGAACATGATATTTTCTTCCACCTCCATATGGATTTAGGATGAGTCTTTAATGTGACATTGACCTTTATCTTCTATTGCAATCTGGTTTCCCTTTGTCTCCTCTTGATTGTTAATCTTGTCTTTATAACTATAATGATGTCTTTTAGCATGGTATACTTCTCAATATCCTTCATCATCATCCTATCATTATAGCATGATAGAGTACCTGTAACTACAATCCACTCATGACAAGATGACATTAGTATTATAAAACCCTAGTCTAAGATACTTCATGATGATCCATTAACTAAGTTGGCACTGGGTGATAGACTGGGAGAGAGGCTCTATGATTGCGTATTTGCACAACTTAGGTATTCAAGGGTCGGGACTAAACCTTGAGACTGCACAATATGAATTTTGGGTTGGGTTGGGCATGTCAATTGTGTAGTTGAGGAACTCAAGGAGGAAAGATGAGGGCTTGAGAACTGATTTTTCCCACTATGTTGTTCTCAAAGGAGAGGAGGCCAAGCGACTGTGAAATTGCATAGTTTAGGAGCTCAAGGCTAAGGCTTGAGGACTGAGTCTATGCAATGTGTAGTTAAAGACTGGTTATAGAGGAAAAATTCACAGTTCTAGAGCTTAGGGGTTAGGCTTGAGCATTGTGACTGTGCAGTGAGCAGTTCTGGGAGACAGATACTGCGCATTATGTAGTTCCAAGAGAAAATTTTGTTGCTTGAGTACTCAGACTATGCAATGCACTATCCAGGAGGGTTGAATGAAGTCAATTGGCCCAGTCGGGTATTTTTCCGAGTTTTGACTAAGTGTTAGATTAGTGATATGAAGATGCACAAAATCAACACTTGAAAATAATCACACACTTAGTTCACTTGATGACACAATATGGAACACTCATAACACATGAAAAACCTACTTTCCTCAATGTGACAACTCACTCCAAGTGCAACACTAAAGATACTCTTTGTGACACTTCCCATGCTAAAAGAGGACATTTTCTATATGAAAGATAATTGTGAATGACACTTGTGATATGTGAACCACGATGGAAGTGATACATGCCAAAGTGAAAATAACATGAAAATGAAACTAATTATAGTGAAAGCAAGCAAAAGAAATATTCCAAAACATGAAAACGACACTCACGAAAGTGAAGGTGCACAAAAGTGATAGGTTAAAAAATTCACTAAAATAGTGATGTAGGGTATCTGGGTTAAATCAGATCCCCACATATAAATCAATAAATCCTTCGTATAAAATTCCAATAACTTCTACTTCAAATATACAAATCAAAAGAGAGCTTATTCAAATAAAATGAAGATATTAATGATGTAAGAGAAATCTTCGGCCACATATTACAATGGAGAGCTTCTCTTAGCTCTTGGCCCTCTACAAAAGTTCTCCAACCATTCCTCACATCACACTCTCTCTTAGCTTATTTTCTTCCTTACACAACTCCCTTATTTATACATAAATATGGATTTAATCCATTCCAAAAATCTCTCCACATAAATCTCAACAAGATCTAAATTAGATTCATTCTAGATGTGGACTCAACAAAGTCTCGTACATAGAATTCCTACTCCCTAAATTTGCTAACTAATTCTATCCTTTTATTTATTAAAAGAATATATACAATAATCCTCACCTTTACACTTTTCTCTCTTAAATTATTAAAATGAATAAAATAATTAATAAAATAATTAAAAAGCCTCACCCCCTATTTCACATAAATAAATAATAAAATTTGAGATTGATGCTCCTACATCAGACTCCTAGCGTTGAAATTAATCATGATCGCCTGATCATGTGTTTCAGATATTTGTCTTCCTGGATCCCATATCTTGTGCTGCAATTCTTCATTTGTTGCTATTTCTCTCTGTTGTTCTCCTCCATGTCTCCACACTTTATGCTGCATCGCCCCACTGGCTATGCTTTCACAATCTTCTGTTGTCTTCCTCTTGCTGCTTCTTTTTTTTACTGCTGCTGGCTTCTTTCGGGATACTTTCATCATTATCCGCCTTATCATTTCAATTTCTATGTTCAATAGATCTCCTCCAACATATGCAATCAAACCTGTACTCACAAAATAATTATTAAAATAAAAAACATAAGGCCTTAGTGCCTCTTTCTCTTCCGGCAACATTTCAGTATGCTGCTCAGAAATTTCTTCTTCCATCAGCACATCAGTATGCTGATTTAAATCTTCCATGAGACTATCAGCTAGTCCCTCCTTCATATCATCTATTTCAAGAATGTCTCCCTATTTTGGTTCACAATAATGAACTTCTTCGAATTGCTGAATCATTCCTGCCTCCTTACTTTTTGTTTCCTGATTATTATTTAGAACAATTTCTTTGTCTTTCTCTTTCAGCAACTCACCCTGAGTATAGATCCTCTACTTTTCCAACTCTCTTCTCTGAAGATATAATTTTCTATATAACTTAACAATCTCAATTGGGGTAGAACTTGGAAACTTTACACTACTTTCCATACCTTCATTTGCTGTTGACCAATCATCAGATGGTCCTTCTTCCTCTGCTTCAATATTCTGTTGAATATTTCCATGAGACCCCTCTGTCTTCATTTCTTTCTGAGATATTACTATCTTAGCATCATTCTGAATAGATTTTAGATTCAACTCTTCTTCTTTAACAAACTTCAAAGTTTGTTCAACACCCTGTGATGTACCTGCCATCACACACAAATCATTAGTCTTAAAAGCATAAGACCTTGTGGTCCCACTTGATGCTTCAGTCAACATCTCTCTTTGCTTCTCTGAATCCTTCATTTGATTTAGTTCCTCTGTAGGTTTCTCTTATGTCTCATCACTACTTCCACTCTTCCTTTTGCACTCTTCCTGAATTGTCTTGGTTTCAACATCATTACATTGTAAACTTTTGTCAGCAATTTCATTAAACAAATACATTTGTTTACCTCCTTGGAATTTTTCTTCTAAATTTCCACTTTGTTCCTGTTCCATAATAGCTTCGACTTGCTGTCTTACCCCAAATAAGAATTCATTTATGATTTCTTCCTGTTGTAACCAATCAACACTTTCCTTATCTAAAAGGAATTCTCTACCAGACTTTACCTCAAGAGTTTCATTCTCCTTTGTGAAAGTTCCATCAGACTGCTCACCCTCTTTCACACATCCTGCAAACATACCTAAACTGTGAGAAAAAATGTAAGGCTTCATGGCCTCATCTGTTTCTCTCGCCAACACATCCTTAGATGCTTTTGAACTATCCCAATAGTTTATGAGATCTTCCTCACTGATCTCTTCACCCAGAATTGCACCATGTTCCAGGCCACAAATGGAAACACCCATTTTTAACTTAGCCTCTCTGAGTTCTTCACAACTCAACATCTACTTGAGCTTCCTCAACTCTTCCATCAACTGTATGTTTACTTGATTTTCCCTCTTTGTGTGTAGCTTCTGCCACTTCACCTTCTTTCTCATGGTCCAACCATGTGTCTGGTTTTTCACATTTTCTTGCAACAACTTCATTAAAAATTCAAAGTGAATTGTTATCTCAGCCTTCTCCCGCTCGTACTCTTCATCCATCAACTATTCACATATGCTACTTACCTTGGCATTTTCCTTCTTCTCCCCTCTACGGTGGTCTTTATCAGATCTTTGTAAATTACTATCAACATTCATCTCCCCTTTCTTTGTGAACTGCATGTGTTCACGTGTGGACTTAATTTAATCCACCTCTTAGCAATCCTTCACACTTGCCATTCATCAAAATGCAAGTTCTCCTCCTGCGCTTGGCTTCTCTTGGTTCTCTGTCTTGGAACCAATATCTGGAAACCATCTTGCTACAAACAACACTTTAGTAACTCATGTGTTACAATAACCAATTCTTTGGGTGTCGGGCTCCGCCGATCATGCACCAAATTACATTCAGACTTTGGACCTATCTTATGACTCTTTGATTTCAGACTTACACCAATTTTTCATTTTGGATGAAAATACTCAATCTCAATTCAAACTATCCAAACTTTCTTTTGACTCTAACATATGTTCAATATTTGTCCCAATAACAATGATAGTGGATATTTTGACTTAATTTATACAATTCTTCAATAAACATACACCTCTAATACATTTAGGATGTAAATCTTCACCCTCTTTCATACTTCATTCTTATGAAAAATCATCAATTTGCCTTATCATTTCAAATGATACTTAAGTATTTAGTCGAATTGCAATTCAGGTTTTCCAAGATTTATTTTGAGGTGAAAACAAATAAACCATTCAATCTTCAATATTTATAAATACCTTCCTGAATTATCATACCTCATGCTCCTATTAAGCTTATTAATAAACCTTTCTTTCTGCAAACTCAACCCTCTGGTTTCCATTCTTCTATGCCATATTTGTCACTGTCAATACTTCCTACTCACAAGTTCGTCATCTTGATGCAAACATTTCCCTGCACTTATATACACCATGCAACATCAATTCACATCTCTTCACCTGTGTACATATAACAAGCAACTTCTTCGATGAATGATGTACAACTCGCACATTATGTTCATCATGAATATCACCTCCTTAAATGCCATCACATGATGGTAAAAACAAAGGTTTACAACATCAAGAAATTATATTTCCAATCACCAATCAAAAGAATTCTTCTTTTCCCACTATAGGCTTTGTCCAAAATAACTTAACCAAAATTGTGAAGAATCCACATTATGCATAATAAATCATCACACTATGCATAATAAACCTCCTCAAATAAGCATGCATATTTCTCTTTATGTCATCCAGGATTAGCACATTTTCATTCATTTTACATTCAATTTTACCTCAGCATCTGCAACAATAGTCTTCCCTGCTACCACTTACCTCGCCAATCCTCCCTCTGGATTTGGTCTTTGGAAAGCACCGGTTCTCTATTCTCTGGAACCTCTTTGAGCATCTCTCTGCTCTCTCTAGGCTTCAACTCACCTGTACACAATTTTCCTTCTTATCCAATCTCTATTGGAATTATTCAAGGTTCTGCTTCCCACTTTTCTTTCATCCAGAAACTATTACTAGTTTCTTTCAACAATACTTTTAAAACTGTAATATTTGTTTGCTGAGATCTTCACCCTATCTGCAACATGTATTTTGCAAATATCATCTTCAAACCAGAGTTAAAATAAAACATATCAGCTCACCTTCAAGATCTCTGTGTGATCTTGTTCCATCTCTTATTTCCACTGCATCTCCATGTGCGATCATCCTTCGGATTCAAAGTCCGATCTCCATCAAACATACATTCTCTGCAGTTCTTAAAAAAAACTGAATCTTCAAAAAGAGTTGTTTCCATTCACCCAACCCACACAAATTCCATTCACACAAATTTCAAAACCCGCACATTATGACGTAGGAAAACAACACACAATTCCTACCAATCAATTCATTGTAGTAAAATGTGTAATTTTACCAAGGCCCAAATTTGTCCACTTGACGAGATTAATTTAATTTTTTTTCGGCCTAAATATGTCAGATTACCACTACGTCAGCCAATGTAGAATGCCCCTTATTTTCCAACACAAATGATATAAGTGTCACAAACCAATATACTATTATTCAACCCAAATGGTCTTTTAATATTTTGCTCTAAATGTATCATGAATAAATGAATACCCATTAGGTTTATTGAATGACATAAACTTAAATCGAATGCCATATGGGCTACACCCCTCATACCTTGTCATCGTTACAAACCATCACATAGACATCATCATAATCATTTCAAGGTTCTAATGTTGTTAAGACTGCAGCGTTTCCAAGACACTATAATCCATGCAATGTAACGCCTCCACGTGAATGTAACGCAAATTTGTTTGACACGATATGATCACCGTAGCATCAGACACATGACAGTGCAAAGACGGTAATGCTTCCTACGCTGGAGACCGATCCCAACCAAACACAACATTACTAATTCATAATAATGGTAAGGTTGTCATTCACAGTTTGTCAATCGGATTTTATGCTAGCCTTCGAGCTCCTTACTATCTCGGTTTGAGTTCATAACGTAAGAAAAAAAATGTGACTGTGCTACATCTATCACAAAATTCATTCAATCACTGATCTAATCCACTCAACAATGTGACTGTCTTGGTTTGAGTTCAGAACGTAAGAACAAAAATGTGATTGTACTACATCTATCACAGCATTTGCATTGGCATGTGACTCCAGCTACGGCCACAACAACGCTCTTTTCCACAGCGCAGAGTGTATTCTTCAATTTGGAATATGTGAAATAATACATCATTGTTTAGAGACAGTTGGTCTCTATGATAGTGAGCAAACATTCACCATTCTGCAGAATCACCAACGCACAAAAGAAACGAAGCAACTTTTCTTAGCTAAATTACTCAGCCCCAATTCTGCGTATAATTTGTGAGTGGCTCTGCATACGTCTATTTTTATGCTGCTACTGTGAATTTACTACTCCACGCAGAATGGTAATTCATTGATGTGTTTCACACAACCTTTGCTAATTCACAAAAATGGTAATGTTGCCATTTGGTTTTTTGAGCATCGAAATTGTTTAATGCTGGCTGCAACTCATCTCAAGACGTAGAGAAAAATATTTAATTCACTCAACTCATACCTCCCACATATCTGTAGCCTTCTTCAATAGGATCCACGCATGGACCCATATATCGATTGCAGATCAAACGCATAGGAGGACTCACCCCAGCGTTAACAGTGATGCTTAAAGTATTTAGTAATGAGCCATTGATTAGCAAGGTTGATGTTTCCTTTCAGAATCTACGTCATTGGCAATTTGCCATAGAGTGAAGCTCAGTTCATGATTTCCCGCGCATTTTCTAGTTGTTCTTCAAGACAAGCGTCTTAATGTTTCTCCAATGTATTTCTCAGAATACGCGGAGTTGAACTCAGTTGCCGGATCCGCTACTATGTGGTGGTATTTCATTTACATAATTCGATTTGATTTTCTGTTCACCCAGTCCTCCGTTAAACGGTCTACTAACTCTGCTGCTCGTGATTGTGCCTTCCTCAGATGTAAATTGTTCATGCATTCACAGCTACACACAAATTCTATACATAAACAAAATTGCAGATTCAAAATAGGAATATTTTCCTACTCTGATACCAAATGATGCAGGGTATCTGGGTTAAATTATATCCCCGCATATAGATCAATAAATCCTTCGTCTATTTCATATACACTCACGCAGTCGCCTAAAATGTCAATAACTTCAACGTCAAATATAAAAATCAAAAGAGAGCTTATTCAAATAAAATGCAGATATTAATAACGTAAAAGAAATATTCGGCCACATATTACAATGGAGAGCTTCTCTCAGCTCTTGGCCCTCTACAAAAGTTCTCCAACCATTCCTCACATCACACTCTCTCTTAGCTTATTTTCTTCCTTACAAAAATCCCTTATTTATACATAAATATGGATTTAATCCATTCCAAAAATCTCTCCACATAAATCTCAACAAGATCTAAATTAGATTCATTCTAGGTGTGGACTCAACAAAGTCCCGTACATAGAATTCCTACTCCCTAAATTTTCTACCTAATTCTATCCTTTTATTTATTAAAATAATATATAAAATAATCCTCACCTTTAAAATTTTCTCTCTTAAATTATTAAATTGAATAAAATAATTAAAAAGCCTCACCCCCTATTTCACACAAATAAATAATAAAATTTGAGCTTAATTCTCCTGCATCAAATAGAAGTACAATTGCAACCAGAAGTGAGAGACTAGCAATGACAATATGCATTGACTTTTGACATGAATTGAACATTGCACATGAATTACCTTGATGGACTATGTTAGGCTTGTTCAATCTTACATGAAGAAATGCACTGATAAATTCATTACAGACTGAGCATGTGTGAGCAGTTGACTTCAACACTTACAATCCAAGAATATAGCTCAAATAAATAACATAGTATCAACCAACCAAGAAGTGACTATGGAACGACTAATCACAATGTCCTCAGTAGGCTCCAAAATTCAACTATAGGAAAAAAATTTGGAGGGTTTTTTTCACAAGGAGAACACTTGGAGACATATTGGTAAAACTCTAGCTTCTCTGCCTTGGTAAATTATTTGTTCAAGTTCTAATTCTTCAGGGAGTATTGATTCATCATTCGAATTACTTTGGCTTCCCCACTTACCTCATGCATAAACATAGTCCCCTTCATCCTTTCTCATTTGAACACAATAATAAACCAGCTATATCACAGTGTTTTGAATCAGGGGAAGGGTAATGTTTCTTATGAGCTTAAGATATCCAAAGTATAATTTCTCATCTCTGGTATTTCTTCACTTCCAACAGGCCTGGAAAGTACCCTGGAAAATTCACTTCAAGAACACAAACTTTGCTCTGCTACCGGTGAGCCTAAACAGTACCCTGATTGTAGGTTTTAACCCTATACAAAAATTACATGCAAACGAATTCTTAAAACAAAAAAATAAACAACTGCGAGAACATAATAAAAATATAAAAAAATATTTTCCTCTAGATCCCAAAACTGGGACTACCATATTTATTTTTCATTGTATTCGTTTCAATGTTACAATACATATATATACATTCTGAATCATTCATAAACCCCTATCCATTAACCCTGGATTGAACATAATTATAGTTCCCTTGAACAAATCTACAAAATTCCATGGGTATAAAACCATCATGCCCAAAACCATGTGCAAAACATCTGCACAAAACCATAGGTAGGTGTGCTCACGTATTATAGGGTGGAAATAATATAACACACACCCAACATTCTCCCACTTTTTGTTTTCTTCTCCTCACAGGGGGTCAGAAGAGAGCTTAGTCATTGGTCCAACCCCGCAACACCCAATGTTTCTCTACACCAAGAAAACTTCTCAGTGCTCACAGACTTTGTTAATGCATTTGCATCATTTTTCAAAGTGTCCACCTTTACCAACAACACCTTTTTTTCCGGAACCATATCCATCAAAAAGTGATACTGAAAATCAATGTTCTTTGTATTTTAATGATAAGAAGGGTTCTTTGCCAAGAAAATTGCACTTTTCTTGTCACAGTCTCTCCTTATATCTCGTTGTACCAACCCCATACTTGAACACAATCTATAAAACCAAACTGCTTCCTTGATTTCATGAATGGCTTCCATATATTCAACCTCTCTAGCTGAAAGAGCCACTACAGAGTCTCTTTTTCTCATCGAATTGACTTCTCCTACAATTAGGTTAAACACATACCCACTTGTATATCTTATTTGATCTAGATCTCCAACCCATTTTGTATCAACAAAATGCCACAGATGTCCAAAAATATATCTAAACCTGGTCTTCCTTGGTAGCAAAAAACCATAATTACAAGTTCCACACAAGTACCTAAAAACCTGCTTCACTGTTGTCCATAGTTCCTTTGCTGGTTTTGACATAAATTTTCTCAATACTCCCACTTCATGTGGAATGTATGGTCTATTATATACCATTGCATACATCAGGCTACTGACTACACTTGCATATGGAACATGGGACATGTCCTCTTCCTTTTCTTGTGTCTTGAGACACTGTTCAACATATAACTTTACACCTGCAGGAATAGAAACCTTCACTGGTTTACTATCCTGCATATTAAACTCTCAGTATTGTCTCGACATACTTCCTCTGGTTTAACTAGAGATTTCTCTTTTCCTGATATCATTTAATTTCCATGCTCAAAATATAGTTTGCAGCACCAAGATCCTTCATGTCTAATTTGGAGGAAAATTGGGTCATAGAATCCTGGATAATTCCTTTGTCTTTTCAAATCAGAAACATATCATCAACATACAAGACCAAATATATAACACAGTCACCAATTAATTTAAAATACACATAGTGATCCGCTTTGCTTATGGTGAAGTCAAGCCCCCGTATATATGTATCAAATTTCTTATACCACATCCTTGGTGACTTTTTCAACCCATATAAAGACTTTTTTAACTTGCACACCAAATATTTCTTACCCTTCGTCGCAAATACTTCATGTTGCTTCATGTAGATATCTTCTTCAATATCCCAGTGAAAAAATGTTGTCTTCACATCCATCTTTTCTACCTCAAAATCAAAAGAAATATTAATAGATAAAAGTAATCTAATAGAAGATAACTGGGAAATGAGAGAAAAAATATCACCAAAATAAATTCCCGACACTTGGGAATAACCTTTTGCTACCTGTCGAGCTTTATATTTCTCCACCTTGCCTTATTCATTCATCTTTTTATTAAACATCCATTTTCTTCCAATGGGTTTCCTTCCAACCGGAAACTCCACCAGATCCCAAGCCTCATTTTTGTTGAAAGATGTCATTTCATTGACCATGGCCTATTTACATAGTTTTCCATGCTCTAAATATGTTGCCTCCCTGATAGTTCTGAGATCATCATTAGTAACAGATAAAGAAAAATTTGAAGAAAAAGTAGATGGACTATAGCTTTCTGGCTTCCTTATCTCTCAAACTAATCTTCTCAAAGCTGGAGTTTGTGGCTCTTGATATTCTGATTCATGTTCTGCTGTAGAGTCTGGTTCTTCCTCCTTTAGCTCAAAATCTATCTTCTTAGGTTCCTTTGGCAGGACTTCATGTTTAATAACAATTTTCACCTCTTTAAAAACCACATCTCATTTTTACACAACCTTCCTTTTTTTTGGGTTCCAAAGCTTATAACCTTTTAAACCATCCTGATACCCAATAAAGATGCACCTTTCATATTTACTATCCAACTTGGCTCTTTTCTCCTTTGAAACATGTACATATGCATCACAGCCAAATACCATCATATGTGAAAGAGAGTGTTTCTTACCATTCCATATCTCATGTGGAGTCTTATCCTCCAATGCTAATGTAAAATTCCTAAATTAGCATACAACTAATTGTAATATTAATTTTTTATTTTGCTTCTTAGTTGGAAGAATAAGAAGGTATGGAGACCCATAAATCTCCTTAGTAGGAATAAAAACACTCCGAATGTGAATGGAGGTCATCTAAATAACTATATTGAAGAACCTTATGTGTGAAAATGGGATGGAGCATGTAGAATGGGTCAAATTTGACCAAATCAAACATCGTTGGTATGGAAGGAGTGGAATCCATTGAGGGACATTGCAGTTTTGGAGGGAGACTCCATGCATGGAAGTAGTGGCTTTAATGACTGGGGCAAGGGTGAGGTAGCTCACCAAGAATATAAGGAAGGGGATGGCATCCATTGAGAGCATGATTGGATTATTATTTTGTGTATGCTCTGTATGACTTGTGGCTCTCTTTAGTTGTTTAGCTAAGATTACAGTGTTGTTTAGCACAAGGTTATTCCCAAGTGGGAATCCCACCTTCATCCTCAGGGGACTTTGAGTGCCCACTCAGGAGAATTATTTGGACTACATTTACACATTCTGGCATAAGGCCAAGCTTCAACATTCTTCAACAGCGCAGTTTCTGCTTAGAGTTGTGTTGAGTTGCAGGTTTCAGTAGTGGAGGATTATATTAGGTGATTTTTGAGCTAGATTTCAGTGGAGGAAGGGTTCCTTCCATTGGGAGGCCAGAAAGAAATCCCCTTGAGCTTTATTGCTACATTTGGCACCAAGACAAGGTGATATTATATCCTACAGTGCATTTTCAGTCTGTATCTTCTTTATTTTAGGGAGGAGTTGCAGGGGTTGATGCAGTGTATGATTTGGGAGGTGATATCTTCAATGAAGGGGACAACCTTTCATCTGGAGGATCTATTGGAGAAGAGATACTTATTTATACATCAGATTCAACCATATCTTCTCATTCATCTTGTTGTAGCAAACCTTCAGCCCTAGGGCTACAACTCATATTTGTATTTTTGTACATTTTTCGGAAACCCTTTTGGGTTATCTTGGAAGGGTGATCTAGGGCCTAGACTTGTTTGTATAACATCTATTGAGGCATATATCATTTTTTTTTACATCATTGTACGATCTCCAGCTATATTTATGCACATTATGACTGCATTGTAGCAACTCTCTGACATTTTGTATTGTAGCTGCATCTCATTCTTGGGAGTGATTGTTTATGGGAGGCTTGTTTGCTCATATCCTATGATTTGTGCCTCACTATTTTGTATTGATTTGTTGTTCTTATACATAATGTAATGGTTCCATATTGGCCTCCTATATTTATGCATTGATTTACATGATATTTCCAGTTTTGTGTTCAAATATTGTTTCTTTCCCATTTGGGATATTACAGTGGTATCTGTTGATCATGTTAGCCCCCTATTGAATTTTGGCCAGTAATCTCGCTTAAACCTTTCAAACCCCCTCTTTCTGCCCTAAGAAATCATTTTTCTGCCTATATTTTCCATTTCTGACTCCCAAATCACATTAAAAAAAAAAAAAGGTCGCAGAACCCATATTTGAAAATATATCAGGCCTAGCTCCTTCAGCCCTGGCCCCTCTATATTTTTCACGTGATTGGGGCGCTAGAACTAAGCGCTAGCACATAGGGCGCTTACCACATATATATATTGGGCGCATTTATAACCTTCGATCTGTATAGATCTGACGGCATTTGCAAGTCTTCATCGCGCCCGTGGCCCACTCTGTTCATCGCCCAAATCGTCTATTCGCCATTCGTTTAAATCGAAAATCAACGGTCTATAGTACACCCGCTCACTGTGCAAAACTCGCCTAGTTTCTATCGCATCACCTTTGGGCGGCAGGTGGTATTTTATTTTTCGGAGCGATTCCATACATCGCGCGACACGTGTCTCATGCACTGTTTCAAAACCGCTTGCTCATCACGCGTTATAGTTCGGCAGCGGACGTGGTGCGATATCGCTGTGAGCCGTCCGATCTGGGGCGATCCATCTGACGATAGTCGCTCCACGAAGCTGCACGAATGTTAATCCAAGCCAACAGTGCCCCTGGCCCACCATTTCATCACCCTCCGATACATTTTCAGCCGTCGATCTCCTCCTGAGATCGGATGGTCCATATTGCTTGTTCACCCGCCATCGACACGTGTCCTTCGCCACGTCACCCTTTCCACGTAGCTTGTCGTATTTCGCCTGTCACTCTTTATATATCCAAAGGGTCAAAATTCAAAGGTTTTTCATTCACATTTCTGCATTCCGCCAACCTGCACCAAAGCATTTATCCGCCATTCCGCTGCATTTTTCTGCCATCACCATGTTGCACTGTCATCTTCATTGATCCCGTCACGTCCATCATCTTCATGCCTGATTTTTCTAACAAGTTTGCGGGTTTTGCAGGATTACAGTAGCGGAAAACTGCCATGATTTACAATCTTGATCGCAGTAGCAGAGCACATCAAAGGACTATTTTTCAGAGGCTGTAATTAAGGAGAAAGGCCTGGGGAGGGATATCGACAAGACTTCCATTAAATAAGCAGGGTTAAAATCTATCAAACCCTCCAGAGTCATTCAAAGCACAGATTGAGCAGATGGAGATATTAATGGAGTAGCAGAGAAATATCAGTGAAGGATCAAGAATTCAACGTTCAACATTGAAGATCTTAGACCATAATTCAGAGTTAAAAAGCTGAGGGTACCATTCACAGAAAAAACACCTTAAGGCTTTCTTTTCAGCACCATTCTCTTTCAGAAAAGGATGAAATGTCTATGTGATTTTACTTTTTTCCGTGTTCCTCAAGAGGTTTCTACCCAGTGCATTTGTTTCTGTAAGCAGACAACATAGTACATACAACATTACAAAGTCATTGACCAGTATGGGTGTGCATGTTTTCTCCATCTTGTCTTAATGAGACAATTAAATGATCATCACCTACTCCCTCTTTGGAGCTTTCTTGTTCTCCTATAAAGCTCCCAAAAAACAGACGATTTTGCGTTCCAGATTTTATCAGAAAATTATGCAGCGAAAGGATTTTTGTATACATTTTGTTGAAATCTAGTATGAAGGCTCAGAGCCCATAGGGTCTCAGTGAGGAGGAGTTCCATTTGTTAAAGAGGATTCTGGTCTTTGGTATTTCACAATGTGTAACTTTCTCTCTTATGTGTTATTTTAATATATCATTTCATTTCATCCATATTTCCTATATCATGTTTTGGAATGCGAGTGGCTCACTGATTTTTGGTATGGATTTATCCTAGTTGATACCCATGCTCGAATTAGTCAAGCGCTTTAAATATGGCTCATGCATGATATTATGTTCCACCATTCATCTAAATCGTATTTCTGCTATATTGGTTTCTTTGGGAGGGTGTTTTAAAACGCTATTGTCTTGTATGGATTCTTAGATTGGTAAGCACATGCATGGTGGTATTGTGTATCTAGATATAAACTCAATGATAACTAATATATTCTCAGTATTTCATTCACTACATACACCTTCTGATAACTTATTTCTGTGAGGTATTTTTGAATCGGCCTTCTTTACAGTAAGCTGTCTCTGAATTGTCTGTTGCTTTTATATTGGATTTTTGCATGTTTCCTCTACAGTACTCCTTTCTATGTGTCTGTTTCTAAAGGTCTCGGTCCCATTCAGATTAGTATTCCTTGTTTTACAAGAGATAGCATGAGAGATTTTTATTGATAACTTCCTCTGTTACACCAAATGCTCCTTGCTATATAAGATGTCCTAGGCATTGGTCTATCACAACTCTAGGCTGTCTCTAGGAGCGACAACATATTTTTGGCGCCGTTGTCGGGGAACGAAGTTGAGAAAATTTAAATCCCTGGGCCTTGACAAAACCTAATTCACTCTTCAAGTAGGTGAGCATGGAGAGTTGAGAGTTGTAGATCCCTCACCTTGGCGACTCCACATTATTTTATCAAATAATTTCACTCCATAACTCCCAAAAGACCAAATGACTCCACTGGTAGAAGACTCTGAACTGGTTGAGAAGATGCAGTGACCATCTTTGCAGAAACATGGATCCAAACATGGATAGGGATACAAAGCTAGATTCTTTGTATGATCAATTATATGAATTAATAGAAACATTTGATAAAGTGCTGGAGATGTATATGGCTAACATGAATGCAAATGAGGATTATTTAGAATAGCCCATGCCTCTTTCAGAACAAGAAAAAACTCAAGACCTAGATAATGAGCAAGACAGGTATGACACTTTAAAACCTATGGAAGATGAGGAGGAAAGTGATCAGGAACTTCCTGATTGCTTACCTATGTCTTGTGTTATGCTGACCAGAGAGTATCAGGACCTAATAACAAAAGAAAATAGGGAATGTTGCTTGGAGGAAACAAGAGACCACATAGAAGATGTAGAATCTGATGTGGAGGAACAAACCACTCATGAGCCTTGTAGTCTAACCGAGCATCATCAGGTTCATGAGGACTGGTCTGAATCAGAGAGAGATCGAGAAACATCAGAAGATCCTCAAGATTTCCCTGCAAGCACAACTGAGGATATTCCATAAGAGGTTCAAGAAGACATCCTACCTCCAAATCAGCTGGTACAAGAAACAGAGAGCTGCTGCTCTTCTGCACAAAGGAACACAAAATAATCTTCTCCTTTGATAGAAGAAGAGATTGATCAGATATTAAATCAGCAGCCCACCTCAGAAATCTTCTATGGAACACACACTCTTTCCCATTCATCTTATGAGTTTGATTGTATAGATCCAGAAAGCTCCTCTGCGGATCAAAGTGAAGAAGAACCTGCTTATAATCCAGTATGCTTTGTTGGAAGTATTACTTATGTTCATGTTTTTCCTATTTTTGATCTATTTTATGATGATGTTTCCCAAATAGAAGATAATCTTGCAGTGTCATCATTAGTATATCTATGGGAGGAAAATCATTTCCCTTTACTTCCATGGAGTAATAAGCCAATGCAGGCTATTTATGATACTGATGGGGAGAGATACGATAGTATAATAGCAGATGAAGATTCCTTGAATCTTCATTTTTCTTTACCATAGATCATCAGTGAGACTGGAAACCATCAGCCTTCCTTTTTAGAAGATGAGGAGGTAAGCAAAGAAGAAATTCTTGAGCAGATTGAAATTAAGGGGCCTTCTCTTGAAAAGGAAGAAGAAATGGAACAAACCACTGCTCAAGAATATATAGATCTTTTCACAGAGCTCAGCACATTAGAGCAGAACATATCAGAGCTCCAAGAGGACTTAGCTGCAATATATGATGTGTCCTCCAGTTTAGAAAGTGAAGAAGATGAGGGAGATTCTCTCTCTCAAGAGAGTCTTTTTCTTGATCCAGTGGAAGAAGAAGAGATCCTGGTTGAAGCCTGCCTGCCAGATATTCATAACTAGGTATCATTTCATGATCCTTATGTTCATTTCATACACACATTTGAAGAAGGATCAAGGGTATTTTTGAGCAGCATGTTGCAAACAGAAAGAAAATTTTCCAAAGCTGCTATTATGGAACAAAAAGAGTGGGAGCTGCTTTGCCTATTCGGCCTGCTCAAGGAGTTGAGCAAGAAGGACCAATCATGGGATCACTTGATGGACTGGTTGCATTGGAAGACAATGTTTGTAAGCAAGACTTGTAAATATTCTAGTTAGAATAGGGTAGGTAGGAAAAGCTCAATAAAGCTCAGTCTGTGAGCATGTAGTTAGTTTTTTTTAATTTCTGCAAAGTCCAGCAAGCCAGATAGCCTAATCCTAGCTTGAATGTTTTTCAATTTCTGTCTTAGAATGTAGAGAAGAAATCTGCTGGATAGTCTAATCCTAGCAGATGTTATATTAGGTAGAGAAACATATGAGACCAACAGTCTAATCTAGTCTCATGGAGTAATAAGGGTAGAGGTAGAATAGATCTATTTCTCCTGTTTGTAAAAATTGATGATGTAGGTGGTCTGCGAAGTTCACGACACGCCCAAGGATGAACGTGTCGTCCCTAGGTGGAGCCAATGTTGATCATGTTATCCCCCTATTGAATTTTGGCCAGTAATCCCGCTTAAACCTTTCAAACCCCCTCTTTATGCCCTAAGAAATCATTTTTCTACCTATCTTTTCCATTTCTGACTCCCAAATCACATTAAAACAAAAAAAAAAGGTCGCAGAACCCATATTTGAAAATATATCAGGCCTAGCTCCTTCGGCCCTGGCCCCTCTATCTTTTTCACGTGACCGAGGCGCTAGAACCAAGCGCTAGCTCGAAGGGCGCTTACCACATATATATATCGGGCGCATTTATAACTGTCGATCTGTACAGATCTGACGGCATTCGCAAGTCTTCATCGTGCCTGTGGCCCACTCCGTTCATCGCCCAAATCGTCTATTCGACGTCTGTTTAAATCAAAAATCAACGGTCCATAGTACAACTGCTCACTGTGAAAAACCCGCCTGGTTTCTATCGCACCACCTTTAGGCGGCAGGCGGTATTTTATTTTTCGGAGCGATTCCATACATCGCGCGACACGTGTCTCGCACACTGTTTCAAAACCGCCTGCTCATCACACGTTATAGTTCGGCAGCAGACGTGGCGCGATATCGTTGTGAGCCGTCCGATCTGGGGCGATCCATCTGACGGTAGTCGCTCCACGAAGCTGCACGGATGTTAATCCAAGCCAACAGTGCCCCTGGCCCACCATTTCATCACCCTTCGATACGTTTTCAGCCGTCGATCTCCTCCTGAGATCGGACGGTCCATATTGCTTGTTCACCCGCCATCGACACGTGTCCTCCGCCACATCACCCTTTCCACGTAGCTTGTCGTATTTCGCCTGTCACTCTTTACATATCCAAAGGGTCAAAATTCAAAGGTTTTTCATTCACATTTCTGCATTCCGCCAACCTGCACCAGAGCATTTATCTGCCATTCCGCTGCATTTTTCCGCCATCACCATGCTGCACTGTCATCTTCATTGATCCCGTCACGTCCATCATCTTCATGCCTGATTTTTCTAACAAGTTTGCGGGTTTTGCAGGATTACAGTAGCGGAAAAATGCCATGATTTACTTTCTTGATTGCAGTAGCAGAGCACATCAAAGGACTATTTTTCAGAGGCTGTAATTAAGGAGAAAGGCCTGGGGAGGGATATCGACAAGACTTCCATTAAAGAAGCAGGGTTAAAATCTATCAAACCCTCTAGAGTCATTCAAAGCACAGATTGAGAAGATGGAGATATTAATGGAGTAGAAGAGAAATATCAGTGAAGGATCAAGAATTCAACGTCCAACATTGAAGATCTTAGACCATAATTCATATTTTTAAAGCTGAGGGTACCATTCGCAGAAAAAGCACCTTAAGGCTTTCTTTTCAGCACCATTCTCTTTCAGAAAAGGACAGAATGTCTATGTGATTTTACTTTTTGCTGTGTTCCTGAAGAGGTTTCTACCCAGTGCATTTATTTCTGTAAGCAGACAGCATAGTACATACAACATTACAAAGTGATTGAGCAGTATGGGTGTGCACGTTTTTGCCATATTGTCTTAATGAGAAAATTAAATGATCATCACCTACTCCCTCTTTGGAGCTTTCTTGTTATCCTATAAAGCTCCCGAAAAACATATGATTTTTGGTTCCAGATTTTATCAAAAAATTATGCAGTGAAAGTATTTTTGTATACATTTTGTTGAACTCTAGTATGAAGGCTCAGAGCCCATAGGGTATCAGTGAGGAGGAGTTCCATCTGTTAAAGAGGATTATGGTCTTTGGTATTTCACAGTGTGTAACTTTCTCTCTTATGTGTTATTTTAATATATCATTTCATTTCATCCATCTTTCCTGTATCATGTTTTGGAATGCGAGTGGCTCACTGATTTTTGGTATGGATTTATCCTAGTTGATACCCATGCTTGAATTAGTCAAGCGCTTTAAATATGGCTCATGCATGATATTATGTTCCACCATTCATCTAAACCATATTTCTGCTATATTGGTTTCTTTGGGAGGGTGTTTTTAAAACGCTATTGTCATGTATGGATTCTTAGATTGGTAAGCCCATGCATGGTGGTATTGTGTATCTAGATATCAACTCAATGATAACTAATATCTTCTCAGTATTTCATTCACTACATACACCTTCTGATAACTTATTTCTGTGAGGTATTTCTGAATTGTCCCTCTTTACAGTAAGTTGTCTCTGAATTGTTTATTTCTTTTATATTGGATTTTTACATGTTGCCTCTGCAGTACTCCTTTCTATGTGTCAGTTTCTGAAGGTCTCGGTCCCATTCATATTAGTATTCCTTGTTTTACAAGAGATAGCATGAGAGCTTTTTATTGATAACTTCCTCTGTTACACCATATGCTCCTTGCTATATAAGATGTCCTAGGCATTGGTCTATCACAACTCTAGGCTGTCTCTAGGAGCGACAATAGTATCAAAGCATAATCTTGGCTCAGCCTATGGATCTCAGCCATTATGCTATCAGGAGAGTAAAAAAAGGAGAAAGAGATCAGAATTATGGAAGGGATGAGCTTTGTCTCATCACTTTTCATATCTATGAAGGGCCTCTCCAAGGAGGTCAAGAAAATGAAAATGAAGAGAATTAATGAGACCTCGTTAGGGTTTCAAGATGAGGAAGGTCCATGTACTTCCTATGAGCAGAAGAAAAAATCGGGATTGCATAAAGCTCCAAATCAATATTCTATGTCCACTTCTTTGAAGAGGAAGGTGAAAGACATGGAGATGGAGGAAATGTAGATCATGATATTGTAAGTGAGTATCATGTAGAATATTAGTCCCAATCAAGAGCTTTCAAGGAGAATCTAACTCTCCAATAGTTTATTCAGATTGAAGAAGAAAGAAGACCTTGCAACAATAGAAGAAGAAAACACAATAGATTCCTATTGTGTACTTTTTATGGGTCATCTACATGCACAACAAGGGCTTGGAGGAGAAATTTAGATGCATTCTTCCTACTACATCCAGTAGTATAAAGAGAAGTTGTTGAGATTGCAGCGCTACACTTTGAGGGTGAAGCAAACATCTGGTGGTTCATCCATTTGAGTCATGCCAAAGTAAAACATTATGCAGATTTTACTCAAAGGGTGATCAAGAAGTTTGAAAAAAAGAAATCATAGGAAAATAAACTTCCACCACCACTTGCTGCAGGAGAAATTGCATCAGGAGAAGGAACACTTGCACCTTTGCAAAGTGGTCTTGATCTCATGAAATTTAGAGTCCCATGCATTATTCCGGAGATGCATGAGGAGGAGGAGACTTATACTAGCGCTGGTGTAGCCATAGAGGAGCATCCATCATCACCAGTAATTGGGGAAGTCATCACACCAATGTGAGGAACCATTGTAGTAGTACAAGATGTTCCCAAGCAAAACCAAGGTATGCAAATGTTTCCACTTTCTATTATTTCAGCACATCATATGGGAGGTTGTGGGGACATGCCATTGCATGGCCTAGGGTCAAAACACACTACTGATTTGGAGCAATAGATTATCACTGCACAAAGGACCCTTGACAGAAGCAAGGAGGAGATATACATTAATTCTAGTATGTCATTGTTTATATGCACACAACTCTTGGGGTTGGAGTGTAGATTTCTGGAGGATAGGATGAGTATTGTCCTAAGTAATCCAATGCAGAACTATATGTTCAACATTGAACATGATCATGAGACAACAGATGCACCATCATGGAGATCAATAGTGCTGTCATTGAGTAGCAATGATGATTTGGGGGCCCAACCATTATTGGAGCATTCTAATGACCATTCTACATGTGTAGCAGGGGATAGGCAGATGGTTGATGAGATACATATTATCTTCCATTACTATGATGGATCCTTCTTGATGAGCACTTCACAGCTCAATGAGAAGACTTTTCCTTCAACATACTTGGATCCTCGTGGGTTCAACATGGTCATTGATGAGTGGTATTCATATGAGATCTCTAGGAGGTTGCACTTCAACATCCCATGAAGTGTAGAGATAGTGATTTGGTTTGGCAAGATGGTATTCTCCATTGGATGAATACCAATTTGGAGCATGACAATAGAAACTCACCATTGGTTGGATGGGTGATGTTAATGAGCAAGAGCCTGGTGAGCCACTTGAAAATCTATGACACAGGGCAGCAGGAGGCATGGCTGCGCTGGCTACTCTTGAAAGAGTTTGGACATCTTGTGACATATCCTACTCCAAAGGGTATGTTGTTGGTTGGGACATGGCATGAAATTTACATCAAGGGGTAGCAAGGAGTTTGGTTGCAGTGGGGTGATGTGACAATTTTTATGTCAATCATCATGTTTTCACTCCATAGACTATATGATGGAGACATGAGGAAGCAACAAGAGTTATTGTTGCTTTGGTTACTCTTAGAAGAGTATGGGTTTATTTTCTCCCATACCTTGGACAATGATTCAGGAGTGATGGATGGAGGCATCTACTACCAGGATATGATCTTTTTGACTTGGACCTCCAAGCACAAGAAGAAGGATTGGCATGCAACACATGGGTATTTTATCTCTAGTCACATTGATTTCATGAGTACATACCATACTATCATGGAGAGATTCACTTGGGAAGGAATCAAAGAAGAGATGCACCATCACATGAGGATATGCATGGATTGTTGGGAGGAGGGACATAACTCTTTGGTAGAGTTAACACAGCCACTTCCTTACTCATTGGGGATGAGAAGAGGTTCATCTATGAGCCACTTCACCAACTTGTTCAAGGTACATGGTAAGGATTGTGTTTATGTGCATCATGATTCACTTACTATGTGCTTGTAATTCTTTACCATACATGTACAATTTATTTCTCCAAGATGGGACATTTTTTCTTATAGACGTCATGATCCATTTGGGGACATAAGAAATGATGGTGATGGCCACTCCCTAGGAGATATTGGGGAGATGTTATCTTTTTCAGAGTGTTCTCAATGTGCACCTCACATCATACACTATCTCCAAACATGTGAGAGGATTGGGGCAGAAAGAAAGTGGTTGGGAAACCACTCATCATATCTTATTATGAGGAAATTAGGAGTAAAACTATGTTGGTTGCACTTAAGGGATTATTATCCTTGCCTATTTTTATATATGGAAGCCAGTATGACTCTAATTATGATCCGCTATGTTGATGATGTCCTTATCATTGTTGTGGGCATGATTGGAGAGATGACATATGGATTGGATATCCCTATTAGAGATGAGATTCACCACATTTATTATGTTTCATATTTCAGGGATAACATTGGAACATCCATGATTGCTACATTGGACCTCTTGTTTCCTTATGGGATGAGCCATTTGGGTAACTTGAGCACTTGGAAGGTGCCTCTCATGAGCAGTTGGGGGGATTTTTTCTATGAATTACCATTCTGGAGGGTGATTTATTTTGTATGGATGATAGCTTGGAGATTGGAGTTCCACATGGGAATGAAGGTTCCCTAAATTTTTCAATTATCTCCTTGTAGTTGCTTGGGGACAAGCAACATTTGGGAGGGGAGGATTGTAATATTCCTAAATTAGCATACAGCTAATTGGAATATTAATTATTTATTTTTCTTCTTAGTTAGAAGAATAAGAGGGTATGGAGACCCATAAATATCCTTAGTAGGAATAAAAACACTCATAATGTGAATGGAGGTCATCTAAATAACTGCATTGAAGATCCTTATGTGTGAAAAGGGGATAGAGCATGTATACTAGGTCAACTTTGACCAAATCAAACAGCGCTGGTATGGAAGGAGTGACATTCATTGAGGGACAACACATTTTTGGAGGGAGACTCCATGCATGGAAGTAGTGGCTTTAATGAGTGGGGACAAGGGTGAGGCAGATCACCAATAATATAAGGAAGGGGATGGTAGCCATTGAGAGCATGATTGCATTATTATTTTTTGTATGTTCTGTATGACTTGTGGCTCTCTTCAGCTGTTTAGCTAAGATTGCAGTGTTGTTTAGCACAAGGTTGTTCCTGAGCGGGAATCCCACCTTCATCCTTGGGGGAATTCGAGTGCCCACTTAGGATAATTATTTGGAATATATTTCCACATTCCGACATAAGGCCAAGCTTCAAATTTCTCCAATAGCGCAGTTTCTGCTTAGAGTTGTGTTGTGTTGCAGGTTGCAGTAGTGGAGTATTATATTGGGTGATTTCTGAGCTAGATTTCAGTGGAGGAAGGTTTCCTTCTATAGGGAGGCTAACAAGAAATCCCCTAAAGCTTTATTGCTACATTTGGCACCAATCCAAGGTGATATTATCCCTTATAGTGTAGTTTCAGTCTGGATCTATGTTATTTTAGGGAGGAGTTGCAGGGGTGGTTTTAGTGTATGATTTGGGAGGTGATATATTTAGTGAAGGGGACAACATTTCATCCGGAGGATCTATTGAAGAAGAGCTACTTATTTCTAAATCATCTTCAGCCATATATTCTCATTCATCATGTTGCAGAAAACCTTCAGCCCTAGGGCTGCAACTCATATTTTTATTTTTGTACATTTTCCAGAAACCCTCTTGGGTTATCTTGGAAGGGTGATATAGGGCCTAGATCTATTTATATAACATCTATTGAGGAATATATAATTAGTTTTACATTATTGTATGATCTCCAGCTGTATTTATGCACATTACGACTGCGCTGTAGCAACTCTCTGGCATTTTGTATTATAGCAGCATCTCATTATTGGGAGTGATTTTTTATGGGAGGCTTGTTTGCTCATATCCTATGATCTTTGCCTCACTATTTTGTATTGATTTTCTGTTCTTATACATAATGTAATGGTTTCATATTGGTCTCCTATATTTATGCATTGATTTACATGCTATTTCCAATTTTTTGCTCAAATATTGTTGCTTCCCCATTTGGGATATTACAGTTGATGAAGGTGATATGTTAACAAGGTAACATGTAGTTTCCATTGCCTCTGCCCAGAATTCTTGTCCTAACCCAACACCACTAAGCATGATTCTTTCCTTTTCCATCAATGTCATGTTCATTCTTTTGGTAACTCCATTTTGCTGGGGTGTGTAAGGAGTAGTATTCTATTGTGCTATAACACACTTGTTATAGAACTCTTCAAATTCATTTTTGCATAACTCTCCACAATTATCTATCCTCAACACATTTATCTTCTTTTCTGACTAGTTTTCCACCAGAGCCTTAAATTATTTAAACCTGTGAAAGACTTTAGATTTCTTCCTGAGGAAATATATCCATGTATTCCTTGAGAAGTCATCTATAAATGATACACAGTACAAACTTACCCAGTTATGGAACTGAGACAGGTCCAAAAACATCACTCTACAGAAGCTCTAATATCTCGTTCGCCCTCTTAGCACTAGAGGGGAAACTCACCTGATTCTGCAACCCATATACAAAATGTTCACAGAAGTCGAAATCCAAAGAGAAATTATACATACCTTCTACTATATCATTACCATACAATATTCAAAGGTGCTTCTCTCCAATATGTTAAAGCCTTTTGTGCCATAGCATGGCCTTTTCTCCAGAGACCACAAGGTTTTTAGCTCCACTTTCAGGAACCACAAAATTGTTGCACCCATCAATAAAAATGCTACCCATAAGCTTGTACATAGTTCCAATATGAACTCCCCACATCAATACCAGTGCTCCCCGAACCATCTTGTAGGTATCCTTCTCAAACACTAATTTAACACCTACATCATCCATATTTATTACAGAAATCAGATTTATGGCCAATGAAGGAATATGAAAAACACTAGGAAGTGTTCTAATTCTTCCATCTTGCAACTTTAGCTTGATTTTTCTGTGTTCAACAATTCTGGCCTCCCTATCATCCCCTAAGAGGACATCACCACCATCATATTTCTCATACTCGTAGAACCACCCCCTATGGGGAGTGAAGTGAAAGGATGCACCTAATTCAATCAACCATGCCTCATTAACTACATGTGTACTTGAAGAAGAAGCAAAGTACACATCCCCACCTTCATCTGAGGTGGTTTTCACCTCTGAAGAAGGAGCATCATTAGATCCCTTTCCTTTCTCAGGAGCTTTAGATCTAACATCCTTTTTGTAGTGCCCTTCTTTTCCACATTTCCAGCACACCTTTATAGGTTTTCTTGGATATTTATATATCCCTCTAGAATTAGATCTCCCACTTAACAGGGTCTACCTTAGGCTCAAGAAAAACCCCTCAATAGCAAAGGCGTCCCCTTGAAGCCGAAATATATTTGATACCAAAGGTAGGTTTTAACCTTGTACATAAATTACTTGCAAAAAAATTCTTTAAAAAAAATAAACAATGAAGAGAACACAAAACAAATATACATATTTTCCCCTGGATCCCAAAACCAATACTACCAAATTGATTTAAATTATATTACTTTCAATGCTACAAACATATATATTCATGTTGAAGCATTCATAAAGCCCAATCCATTAACCCTGGATTAGAACATAATCATAGTTCCCTTGACCATATCTACAAAATACAATGGGGCCCAAGGGCCATGTGAAAAACCTATGCACAAAACCATAAGTAGGTCTGCCCACCTATTATAGGGTCCAATGTGAGGTGTTGGGTCATGGGAATAATATAACACACACCCAACACCAACAGAGTTTCTTTCTTCACCTCCCTACGCAAGAAGCCTTTCTCTTATTTCACCCTTTATTTATTTATTTTATAAGGGACTGTGTATCGACACTTATTCATTTCATGGGAAAAATAGGCGTCTTGAATTATTGAGAGAAGAAAATGTTGTTCCTTCATAGAAGCATATATAAGACCTCTGATATTGGTTTTCTCATTTATATTTTCCACTTGTACTTCTCTACTTGACTGGATAAGCGCGGAAAACACTGAAGCATAAAGAACCGAGTACAGTGATGGGGTTTCCAAAAACGACATAGATATAATGGTTTGACACAAGGCTCTTCTTATGCAAGGATCATATTTTACGTCAAAACATCATTGACCAAAAGGTATAACCAAGATGAATAAGAAGGAATAAAGGTTAGCCAAATTTTGTAGTGTCATAAAGCCCTTTTTTTATTTTTCCACATTGTCTTTCGAGCCAAAGGGAACGTCCTTCATGTGAAGTCTTATTAAATAAAACAAAAAAGACAACATAGAGACAAAACTAGAAAGAAAAAAAGAAAAAGGAGGCTAAACCAAACACAAAATGAAAGACACAAGTCAGACTATAGAAAGCAAGAGTAGGATGCATGTGCAAGGGAAACTAATATGCAACTATACCTACTCCTAGCCTAACCAGCTAGAAGGTTAGGATCACGTATAATGAAATTTCCAATGAATCCACAATAGTTTTTCCTGGCCTACAATCACAAAGATATGACCATTTAAAGCTAATATAAAGCAACATGCAATAAAAAATATAGAAGCTTGAATAATTTGCACAAAAAATATAAGGTCTTTCTTGTCAGTAGAAAGATGTGTCACAATCAATACTTCTACCCAACTTGAAATCTTACATTTTCGATTAAAATTAAAAATAGACAAACCTCAAAAACTTCTTGTAAACACAGTTTCATTTGTGCCATCCTTCTTTGAAAGAATGAGAAAATACTGAAACTTGTTATTATAAAAATGGATTGCTAAGTTGCTTCCAGGAAATCATGCATTGGATCATGAAATTCAAAACAATCCTCTTGAAAAACCCAAAATGCTTGAAAAGATGAATTTTCAATTAGAAGCACAAGGACGGGATGAGAGTCTTGTGAGGGAAAATGGATCTGATCATGTTTATCTGACATGTTAAGAAAGTTAGGACCTGAAGGCTAAAGTGCCTCAAATTCTTGACAAGTACCTGAATAGTGAGTTGTTAAAACATAAGAATCAAAGGATGTAGGACAAATTTCATTAGATGTGCTAATGGGAAAATGGTAAGTTGAATGACAGTGATCAAACCCAGAATAATGATCTAATGGGTTGATTAAAGCACATGATCCTCATTTAATAGTTAACAAAGATAAATTAATTTGAACGACTCTGCAAATGCTCTGAAAAATAGAACCATCTTCCTCGTATGTCAAATGTGACAAACCATTTTCCTGTAACTGGTGAAAAATTATACAAGCATAGAAATCATTAAAAGAATTGAAAAGGTATATGTTAGCACTCCACGAGATCTCCAAAGGCTGAAAGGAGACCAGCAAAGGTAACCACGTGCGGCTTTGACCTAGTAGCTAGCCCTACTAGGCAGGAGAGGGCTCTCTTCGTGAGATCACAGCCAAGTTGACTGGATAATGAATATTTTAGGCTAGGTATAGTAGGCTCTAGGGTTTGGTTGACTGAATTTGGTGTTGGATGTTTAATTAGGTATAAGAAGAACTAGGTCATGGAACCGAGAATAAGACTTGCAGAGATCTGATGGGGCAAGGTAGGCACACACTTTAGGAATTTAAGGTATCTTGATGAGTGTGATTAGACTAGTAGGGTTTCAAAATGAGCATGGAAATCATGAATTCTTTTATATCATAAGAAAGTGAAACACAACTGTGATAATTCATCCAAAACAGAGCAGAAAAATAATAAATTATACTTATCTAACTGGAAATCCATTACATTGAGAGATGGAAATTAATATAGAAATCATAATACATTCAAACATATGAAAACATAAGATGAAACACTAATAAAACACATACCACAGTAATCCCACCAAAATAGTTTCAACTCTGTCTATTAGTTCCTGCCAAAATGACTAAATACACTAGTGTTCAAATAATAATTAGACAACATCCAACCCTTGCAATGACAAAGAAAAAGAAATATATAGACCAACACAGACTTCTCCCAGTCTCATGGGTCGAATCCATGATTTGTGGAGCTAAAACCAAGTATTTCTCCAACTAAAAAAAGGCTAGGGAAGTTATGAACTGTTTCTCCTTTTAGAAAACCAATTAGAGAAATCCTCTCCAAGCATTAATGGGAGGTAAAGACACCTATTTAACTCTATTACCATCCCTTTTACATTCAATTTTAACCCTTTACCCTTTTACAATTACCCCTTTACATTTTCCAAAGTGAAACTGTCAAATGAAAATTGCACGAGATAATTATAAAATTACAACAGTGAATTTCCAGAAGCACAAAAAATTTCTTGTATGGCCTTTTTGGGTGCCTTCCCATCATATAAATTTTAAAAGAAGAGTTATTCTTAGTAGTTGGTCAAGTATAGATGAATCAAGGATGTTCAAGAAACAAAATTTTCTTCCTTAGCATGCTAAAATCTCTTTCTCCCAAGATCACTCCTAGAAGCACAACGAATGTCTGAAAATGAGGCAGAGAGGTGATTTTGACCACTTTTTTGCAAATTCCTTGAAAAATGAGCCCTGAACCTGAAATCTGAAAAAAATGGGTTCTCTTAATATTTGATTAGATTTCCAGAAACATAATTTTTTTCCTTTTTAGAGGAATGTAGCAAAAGTGCAACAAATTTCGTTGCACTTCTAGGCAGAGACAAAAAACCACACCAGTCTACACCAAAACACAAAAAATTCTGGGTTTTCTAGAAAACTAGGACTCAAAGAGGGATTCATATCTCTCTAACCATGAAATATTTTGAAAAACTGAGGGATGTGTTTGTTATTTTGCATGTTAGGAACAAAAAACTCCTCCAGTTTCCCAAGATGCTTCTTTGATTGTCCACAATATTCTCTACAAAAGGTGACTTAAATAGTGTTGGATGTGGAGCCTGATTATATTGTTTACTTTGTATCACAGCATTGGACCCCTGTACCTTAAAAGGGGCGGCAACGCCGCCTGTAATTAATCGTTGCCATGGAGGGTCTAGGTGGGGGCGGCAGTGCTTTTCGGAGCCCCCCCCCCCGGTGGGGGGTTTCGGGGGTAGCGCCCCCAAAGCTAAAAACAGATGTAAAATTGCCTTGTAAAAGTATAATAATTTCTATTCAATCTGGGCTGTTCATAGGTGGATGATCTGACGGTAGAAGTTATGTTTAGTTTAGGGTTTTTTTCCCTAGAAGGCAACTCCCTTGTATATATGAGGGTATTTTATTGCGGCTGTGTATTACGTGTGTATTCTCAGAGTGAGAAACAGATAGGGAGACTGTTAGAGAGAAGAGAGGATATTACAATGGATCTGTTGTAGGTTTTGTCTCTTCAATTTTTGCTGGATAATAGAAAGGAAGGACTGGCTGTTCAGGGTGGACGTAGCCCAAACTGGGTGAACCACGTATATCTGTGTCTCTCTGGTTTTATGTGTTTTGTGTGCTTGTATTTTTCGCATATTTGATGTGTTTCATTGCTCCATAATATATAATTTTATAACAACTGGTATCAGAGCCGAAGGTCTAATTGGCTGATAAACTCGCAGGAAAGAAGGTTTTCTGGTTCGAGTGGGAGCAATGGCAGAAGATGGTAAATTTAGGGTCGAGAAATTTAATGGCCAAAACTTCCCGTTATGGAAGATGCAGATGGAATATTATTTGTATCAGAGAGATCTGTACCTACCATTGAGCGGAAAAAAGAAGAAGTCGGCAGCCATGACAGACACGGAATGGAACATTCTCGATAGAAAGGCACTCGAAATAGTACGGTTGTGCCTTGCGACGTCAGTCGCCTTCAATATTTCGAAGGAAACAAAAACAAAGGGTTTGATGCAAACGTTGGCGAAACTATATGAAAAACCCTCAGCCTCAAACAAGATATTTCTTATGAAACAATTATTTAATATGAAGATGTTGGAAGATGGATCTATTGCAGACCATTTAAATGATTTTAATACAGTTACCAGTCAGTTAATTTCTCTAGGGGTAAAATTTGATGATGAATTTAGGGCTCTTTCATTTCTGTGCTCATTGCCAGAAAGATGGAATGGTTTAGTTATGGCCATTAGTAACTCTGTCTCTGGATCTAGTACTTTAAAGTTTGATGATGTTGTTGGTGCTATCCTTAGCGATGAAATGCGACTGAAAAGCTCTAGTGAGACATCGGGTAATGCTTTGAGTGCAGAGTCTAGGGGAAGAAGAATGGAAAGAGGAAAGAGCTCGTCTTATCACAGTAAATCAAGGAAAGGCAGATCCAAGTCCAAATCGGGGATAGTGTGCTGGAAATGCGGAAAGCGAGGACACCTAAAGAAATATTGTAAATATTGGAAGGGAAAAGAAGGAGATGCACAACAAGAAAACAATCATGAATCAAATGTGATAGATGATGTGTTACAAGATGCTTCGATTCTTTCTTTTGAAAATGTTACTGATTCTTGGGTTTTAGATTCAGGGGCTTCATTCCATGCCACACTTGATAAGAAATATTTTCATGACTATGTTCAAGGAGATTTTTCACAAGTTCATTTGGGTGATGATAAATCCTGTAAAATTGTTGGAATGGGTAAAGTTCTTGTAAAAAAACAGAATGGAAACCAATGGCTAATAAAGGAGGTAAGGCATGTTCCAGATCTGAAGAAAAATCTGATTTCAATAGGGCAGTTAGGAAGTGAAGGTTGTGTGACCACTTTCACAGATAAAACTTGGAAGGTCACCAAAGGAGCACTGGTAATAGAAAAAGGTGGAAAGGCTAGTACATTTTATTTATGCAATGGTATTTCTAACTCTATTAATTCCTTAACTTCCAAAGGAGCAGATGCGGGATTATGGCATCATAGGCTTGGACACATGAGTGAGAAGGGAATGAAGATTCTTCACTCAAGAAATTATTTGCCAGGTTTGAAGAATGTTGATTTGGATTTCTGTGAAAAATGTGTTTATGGAAAACAAAAGAGAGTTAGATTTCTCAGAGTTTGGAAAGAAAAGAAGAGATAAAAATTAGAGCTTGTGCATGCATATGTATGGGGACCTGCTCAGGTATCATCTCTCAGTGGCTCTTGTTATTATGTTACTTTTATTGATGATGCAACTAGAAAAACATGGATTTATTGTATTCAGAATAAATCTGATGTATTTGATACTTTCAAGAAATGGAAAGCTTTGGTTGAGATTGAGACAGAAAAGAAGTTGAAGTGTCTCAGATCAGACAATGGAGGTGAGTATTGCAGCAAAGAGTTTGATAGGTACTGTTCAGAGCATGGAATTCGTAGAGAGAAGACAGTTCCAAGAACACCACAAGAAAATGGTGTGTCAGAAAGGATGAACAGAATAATCATGGAGCATGCAAGGTGCATGAGATTGCATGCAGGATTGCCTTTACAATTTTGGGCAGATGCTGTAGATACTGTTGTTTATCTAATAAACAGAGGTCCTTCAAGTTCCTTGGATGGTGGTATTCCAGAGGAAGCATGGACAGGTAAAAAGTTAAACTACTCTTTTTTAAAGCCTTTTGGTTGTGAGGCCTTTGTCCATATTAATAAAGAAAATAGAACAAAGCTTGAGGCAAAATCAAAGAAATGTACCTTTATTGGATATGGTGTTAATGATTTTGGATATCGCTTATATGATTATGAAAATCAAAAAATCATTAGGAGCAGAGATGTAATATTCAATGAAAAGGTCTTGTATAAGAATCAGTTTCAGGAAAAGAAATAAGAAAAAGAAAGCAAGGAATACATGGTTCTTGATGAGATAACTGAAAAAGTAAAGGTGCCTGAAAATAATAATAATAAAAAACCACAACAGCAACAACCACCACAATAGCAACAGGAACCTAAAACACCTGAAAGTGGTGTTAGAAGATCTACCAGGATAAGTAGACCCCTTGAGCAACACTCTCCTTCATTATATTATTTATTGTTGACTGATTCTGATGAACCCGAATGTTATGAATAAGCAATGCAGGTTGAAAGCAGGAAGAAGTGGGAGCTAGCCATGGAAGAAGAGATGGACTCCTTAATGCATAACCAGACTTGGGACTTAGTCAAGTTGCCTGTAGGTAAAACTGCATTGCAGAATAAATGGGTTTACAGGCTGAAGGAAGAAGATGGAGGAAAACAGAGGCACAAAGCTAGACTTGTGTTGAAGGGGTTTGCACAGAAGAAAGGTATTGATTTTGATGAAATATTTTCTCCTGTTGTTAAAATGACTTCAATCAGAACTGTTTTAAGTATTGTAGCAGCAGAAGATTTACATCTTGAAAAGTTAGATGTAAAGACAACATTTCTCCATGGAGATCTGGAGGAAGAGATCTATATGGAGCAACCAGAAGGATATGAGGTCAAAGCGAAAGAAAAATTAGTGTGCAGGCTAAAGAAGATCTTGTATGGCTTAAAACAGGCTCCAAGGTAGTGGTATCTAAAATTTGACAAGTTTATGTTTGAACAAGGTTATACTAGATGTCAATTTGATCATTGTGTTTATCTGAAAAGGCAAAATTATGGTAGCTATATTATATTGTTATTGTATGTAGATGACATGCTTGTTGCAGGGTCTAACATGCAGGAAATAAATGTGCTCAAAAGAAAATTGGCAAATTCATTTGCAATGAAGGATTTGGGAGCTACAAAACAAATCCTTGGTATGGGGATAACTAGAGACAGGAAAAATCGCAAATTAACATTGTCTCAAAATGAGTACATAGAAAAGGTGTTGAAAATATTTAATATGCAGAATGAAAAACCAGTTAGTACACCTTTTTCTAGCCATTTCAAACTTAGTAAGGAGCTGTGCCCCAAGACCCACGAAGAAATGGAATATATGTCTAAAGTTCCATATGCATCAGTAGTTGGAAGCTTAATGTATGCAATGGTCTGCACAAGGCCTGATATTGCACATGCAGTGGGAGTTAAAGGTGCAGCATGAAAATTTAGAAAAGAAATAACGATGGCAAGAAAATGGGATAAATGGATTCTCGCATATTTGAGAGGTACCACAAATCAAGCATTATGCTTTGGTGGTTCAAATACTGTTTGCCAGGATATGTTGATGCAGATATGGTAGGTGACAGAGATAATAAGAGGAGCACTACAGGATATGTATTTACTGTAGGTGGAACAACGGTCAGTTGGGTTTCAAAAATCCAAAGTGTTGTTGCACTTTCAACAACAGAAGCAGAGTATGTTGCTGCTACAGAGGCTAGTAAAGAAATGATTTGGTTACAAATGTTTATGGATGAATTGGGTAAGAAGCATGATATGGGCACGTTATACAGTGATAGCCAAAGTGCCATTCATCTTGCAAAGAACTCAACATTTCATTCCAGGACTAAACACATACATATCAAGTACCATTTCATGTGGTCAATATTGGAAGATGGAGAGTTGAAGCTGGAAAAGATACACACTAGCCAAAATCCTGCAGATATGCTAACAAATGTTGTAACTAGGGAGAAACTGAGAATGTGCTCAGTTTCAATTGGTCTTCAAGGATGACGATGAAGATGAGGAACAACCAGGTCCAAATAGGAGTCAATTTCTAGCAAATGAAGCAGCGGTGGAGTTGCTACAATTAGTCTCCAAGTGGGAGATTGTTGGGTGTGGAGCCTGATTATCTTGTTTACTTTGTATCACAGCATTGGACCCCTGTACCTTAAAAGGGGCGGCAACGCCGCCCGTAATTAACGCTCGTGGGGGTCCAAGGGGGCGTTAAGATTGCAGCTCCTTCTCGCGGGGGTTTCGGGGGTAGCACCCTCGAAGCTAAAAATAGATGTAAAATTTCCTTGTAAAAGTATAGTAATTTCTAGTCAATCTGGGTCGTTCATAGGCAGCTGATCTGATGGTAGAAGTTATGTTTAGTTTAGGGTTTTTTGCCCTAGAAGGCAACCCCCTTATATATATGAGGGTATTGTATTGCGGTTGTGTATTACGTGTGTATTCTCAGAGCGAGAAACAGATAGGGAGACCGTGAGAGAGAACAGAGGATATTACAGCGGATCTGATGTAGGTTTTGTCTCTTCAATTTTTGTTGGATAATAGAAAGGAAGGACTGGCTGTTCGGGGTGGACATAGCCCAAACTGGGTGAACCACGTATATCTATGTCTCTCTGGTTTTATGTGTTTTGTGTGCTTTTATTTTTCGCATATTTGATGTGTTGCATTGCTCCATAATATATAATTTTCTAACAAATAGGACATTACACGGTAAAAAAAATGGGTTGTGAATATGTCAATGGATCTATAAATATGTAATACTCGTGTAAAATATGAAGTAGGTTATTGTATTTTGATATCTTAGGAACAAAAACCTCCTCTAGTTTCCCAAAATTCCTCTTTTTTTGGCCACAATATGTTCTGCAAAAAGATGACTGAACATGACATTCTGGAAAATGTGCCTTCAATTATTTTTTCAAATTTCCCAAATTTTCTGAAAATTTCCTCAAAATTGCTCCATATATTCTTCATGGATACCTGAGATGGTATTGCATGCTATCATGGATGCATCAATAATTGGATCCAACTTATCCTTATCTTTCTGCTTGATTAGGGTTTCCTTTGTACTGTGATTTCAAGTAGGGTTTGAACTATTCATCATCAAGATTCATACCCTTGAACCAATATTCTCCATGATTTGGTATTCCGATGGTTGTGGATATGGATTATAGTGTGAAATTAAAATATATCCCCGCTATAAAACCCTTGTAATTTTTCAAAGCAATGGAAAATAGCCCTGTGAGTTGTTCATTATATCCCACCTCTTGTACTTCTTGGAAAAATTGTACACAATTGACACCTTGAAAACATTTGAGTATAAAAGGAGATGAGGTGATTTGATGGCAGTTATAGGAATGAAACCTCAATATATTTCTTCCTTTATAATTCTTCCTCTTATGGGGGGGGGTGGGGTTATCATTGTCCATGGCAGCAAGAAAACCTTATTGAAGAAGAGCAAAAACATAGTATTTTTGCTAGGTCTATGAATGAGATGGTAATATAATTTTAGGATTGCCTAAAGTTTTGAGGAAATTTAGGGGGAGAGGAAATGATGTTATGAAGTAGGGATAAGTGGCCTTTCTAAATTTTTGTGAAGGGAAGGGGATGAAAAGACCAAAACAAAGGCCTAGGGTAAAAACATGGTAGAAATTAGGGTTTGAGTGGAGTTTTTTGGGAAAAATAGGAATTGGGTGAGGAGAAGATGTGTAAATGATTCAATGAAGTGAATGAAGGTGTAAAAAGTGAGTTTCAGGGTTTTCAAACTAAAAAAATGACCATGAACACTATTTCTTTAAATTGACTTTAGAAACCCTAGCTGAAAGAGTGAAGTTTTTTATTCTTTGAAACTGATGAAGAAAGGGAAGATTCTCTTTGCTTACATGATTACAACTTGTATATGACATTCAAAAACTTGAAAATACCTTACTTACTCAAAATTTTCCTTTATAAATCCATGCCCCACCTCTTTTCTCATATTTTTAGCGAATTTAGTAGAAGCGCAGTGAAAAACGCAACGGAGTGTCTAGATGCACAGCGAAAAATGCGGCGAGGTTTATAAATGCTTAGAAAAAAGTTACAAGTCACTTTTGGAGGTCGTCCTGAACTCCAAATTGAGCTCATTATATCTCATTGGAAATATCTCTCAATCTTCTATACAATTGACCCCTCAATAAGTGAAAATGATCAAGTATATTGCTTCAAAAAACAATTCTCCCAAGGCTGGTCAAAAAGCGCAGCGTGTCCCTGAGAAAAGAGCAGCGTGAAGTTGTTGGTCACTTTTGGAGGATTTTTTGCACTCCAACTTGAGCTCATGATAGCTCATTGGAAATATCTTTCTGTCTAGTTATCATTTGACTCATAAAGAAGGTCATTTAGACAATCTATGACAGAGAAAAAACATTTTTTCCAAGAGTACTCCAGAAGTATAGCAACTCTCCTGTAGCAACTGTATTTTGGGAATTTATTTGGAACATTGAATCCTTTTGAAACCTTGAACTGCAGATTTTAAAAACATGAAGTAATTATTACATATAGAAACACAAAATTATATTTTTTCTTTGAAATCAAATTTATTAATGAAATTACTTTATTTGCACTCCTCCACTTACTAGACTTTATGCATGGAATGATGATTTGATGACCTTGGAACCCTAAAGACTTAATGGAGACTCTGGAATAAATGAAACCATAATAAATATGACTCTAATTATTTTTAAATATTTTCAATGATGGTACACTCAACTAAGAGGTGAAATTAATCAACAATTAGTAAAAATTTCAAAGGAGTAAAAAAAAACCTAGATCCACATCAAGTGACCAAATTTTTGCATGATAACCTAATGAAATGACAAAAAATTGACTATGGGACCCTAACAAAACATGATAAGAGTCCATCTCATCACTGGTGACAGGATGCAAAGACTAACACTAACAGTATATATGAAACCAGTAAGGATGTAATGGATGAAAAAGATGAACTTTATTCAACAAATAAATCAAGCGTTTGGTGACACTCAAGAGGATTTCTAGTGTCATGCAAACATTCATAAGAAAAACTAGGAACTGATTATATTCCATAGCAGTAAACAGGTATGAACTCTTCGCCCAACATGAATCTTCAAATTTACCAACTTCACAATTTCACACATTCACGAAAGGTGTACACTCCAAACCCGAATTTGATACAAGATATTTCTATGAAGATGAATTCACCATATTGATATGATCAGAAACCTGATCTCTATAAATAGGAAAATCGTAACGAGAAATCTCAAAATCCATCAAGATTGAGTTTGCATCCAGCCAAATAATACAAATGAAAGAATTATGCGATAAAATCAATATCTGACATGGTTTAGGAATTTCAGTAGGATCGAAAGAACCTTACATAACCATCGATTAGAGTTGAAGTGTATCGACTTCATGACAAGTTTCGAAACTTTGAAAAGATAGATAACAAAATCTTGTAAACTAAGTTAGACCGCAAATTGCATGTGCACAATTGCTATCAGCTAAGCCTTCAACATGATCACCACTATCTGGATGGAAACTATCGACATCGTTGGTTCGATCAGAATATTCAATTTCAACAAACATATTAATCAAGACATAGTATTCTTATGATAAAAATTCTAAGAATGTATGCATTCGAAAAATATCATGATTTTACTAATTCAAAGAGTTTTCCCCTTACAAAGAAAGAGAAGATAAAGGATGGAATGTATGCTATGTATGCTCTATAGTTTTATTGCTCTCTTCTTCACCATGGGTAATCTCACTATCCTGTGTCGTTTCAATATTAAAATAATCAAATAACAAACTTGAAGAATATGAATAATTTCCATCGCAAGTTGATGCATTACAAATAGTAGAGCATGAAGGACATGGTGGTGAATAGTGTTGGAATGGGGTCTCCTAACAAGCTCAGAAACTAGTTCTTTTTTATTACTTTTGATTGTATTTAGTATAGCGCAGGGGTTTTGGGGTGGGTCAAAGCCCTGAACGCATTGTAATGGGTCAAAGGGTAAACTAGGGGTTTGAAAACCATGGGTTGTGGACCATAGGAAAGTCGGAGCTAGATTTTTATAAATAGAGATGTATTTTTTATCGAAGGGGATCAAAATTGATGAGATATTGATGCGATCTGTTGCTTAAGCTATCTGTTTAGGTTTTGGGGAACGAACTCCTGCTGGCTATGTGTGCGGAGATCCTAATCTAGCTGTGTGTGGACCCTGCTGCTGTGTGGGCAGGTTGGGAAGGGAATTGTAAGGAAAGATTGATGAATGAATGAATGTGAGGATTATTAGAGATCTGAATCTGTGAGTACTGTTGTATGAATTGCTGATAATTGTTGTGTTATGTATTTTCTATCTTTTCGCTGAAAAGATCTGTGTACTGAATGCTTGGATCTAGATCTGTTCCGCTCTGTTTATATAATACTGTGTTGATGTTATAGAAAGCATATAATTATAGATCTAGTGCACGTGGTTGCAAATAGATACATACTTAACCCTGTGAAGAACCAGGTAATCTGGGAATTATAAAAACAGAACGCAGCTCTACTTGCCTTACCCTTCCTTTCTTAGGGTGCAGAAACCTGGTTCCAACACCCACCCATACTACTTCGGGTGAGACTGTGACCTACGAAATCAAGTCACTACCGAAAGGGCCAGTAGTATAGGGGTTTGTTGGAAAAGCATACACACTGAACCTGGGTCAAGACCCCTCAAGCCAACAAATGGTTCTGTTGCCGGGACCGGAAAAAGTCTGAGATAGGAATCGGGTAATGACAAGAGAATATTGGAAACCTGAAAGAAAAGAGATAGAAGACTGGTTCGAAAGACATATCCAGGAATTTGCAGTAAAAGAAAATCACAGCGAGAAGTTAACAGCGGAAAGGTGGAAAAATAGGCACATCCTTACTGAAAGCTACGAAATATTCTTTGTGACCTTTGTAATTGAACTCCAGGAGTGGCTGGCTAGACTGGTGGAACTCCAGAAGTGCTGGAAGGATTAGTGGGTCACTCTCTGGACCCTAGAGTTGCTTGAACAGCTTGAAAAAACTGATAATACTATCACACGCACGATAGATCACTAGGTGGATAGTGTGCTGGGAGGATTTGTGACAGAATTTTCCATTGATAATTTTGTATCATACTCTGAGGCTGAACGACGATTCTTCAAGGTATTCCGAGGCAAGTTTCTGAGGACGTTTCCGTTGCTGATCAAGAAATTATTGGGCGAAAAGAGAATTCTGTGTAGTCATACTGACTAAATGACCTCGGATCTAGACAGAAGCATGACACGCAGTGGTGAATACTATCGGACCAACCTTGACAGAGGAAGAACCGCCTACAATCCATTGCAGGAACCAGCTGCACAAGATCCCCTGCTTACATCACCACCTAGGCCGCACTAAGTTAAGAATTCGCCTATACCACCACCCGCCCTATACAGTGATATGGTTGCACACCTAAAACTACCTACTTTCAAGGGGGTAGTAGATGAGGATACAGACCAATTTTGGTTTGTGGCAGACTCTATCTTGACTGCGCATAATGTGGCTAGCGACACGATAAATAGGGCGCAACTATATTTTGCATTCGAAGATAGAGCTCTGGACTGGTATATGCGATACGTTGCCCAAAATGGGACCGCCTCCATTCAAGATATCAAATGTGCTCTGAAGCAACAATTCCGAAAGCCGAAATATTATTTCCAGTTGGTAGTGGAATTAAAGGAATTCAAACAGGGTGCCTCTGAGTTAGTATGGGAGGCTGATTAGCGATTGAAGAAGGAAATTAGGGAAGGAGGGTTCGAATATGATGATAGACAACATACGAAGTGGTTCATCGCTATGTTGTTACCCCACCTGCGCACACCGATGAGTCATCAGACCTTTGAATCACAAGAGAAAGTTGTGGAAGTTGCTATGAAATTGGAAGCTTCACCCTAGGAGGATACATCGACAAGGGTACAACAAATCCAAGAACAACTTGGGGCTATGCATATGGAGATACAGAACCTGCGAAAAGAAAGAGGAAAGGACATCTGCGCAGATCTCTGGTGCATATGATGCCGGGTGTCTGGCCATACGAAGGATCAGTGTCCTCTACTGACCGATTATATAAAAGCAGGAGGACCTAGTCCGATACACCCAGGGGCAAGTAGAGAATCTATCCTGTTGCGACCAGGATCAAGCAGATCTACGATATGGTGTGATTATTTTCGGGTAGCAGAACTACATGATACGAACCATTTCCCTTGGTTAGGTGCGTAAGTCCCTGAACTGAAGCAACAATGGTATCGATTCTATCGATCAGTGGGACATGATGAGCATAAATATCGCACATATGACTTATTGATGGATCGTGGGAACTTATATAGGGTGCAATCGGACCTTGCATTGCCGAGACTTGCTGCGCACTTTGGAGGATCGTCAGTCCGAGGCAGAGGAGGTTGGGAGGAAGCACAGGTCAAGGACGTGGGTAGCTAATCTGTTATAACAGTGGGTTAATAGGGCACTTTTCCAGAGAGTGCCCTAATGCCACCAGGCCATTGTGCAAGTATGTAGACAGCTGGATCATGAGGTAGAAGACTGCCCAATTTTCATATCCAATATGCCGGAAAAGTAGCCCACCCTAATGTAGAACTTACAAAGAGTTAAACCGAGCTAAGAAAGGCATATTCGAGTGTAAAAGTCATGACACATAGTGGGCTGGTCACCCAGGGAGCTAAGGGAGGGCTTGCCTCTTGGAAAGGAGTGTCTTTCAACGAACAAGCACCATTGGCAGCCTTCGCGCAGCCTCAGATAGAAGGAGTTGAGCCCTTTTTAAAGGCATGTCTGAAGTTACTAAGGAATTCGAAGGCCATAAAAAATCTCCTAGCGTTACTGAATATATGCGCAGCTCGGCTCAATTTGATCCCTGAGACCAAGGATGTACAAAAGTTGTATAGCTATAAGAAACGCACCGAGAGAGAGATGCGATTGACTGCACAGATCAGAGACTATGAGATGGATCAAGTTATCTTAGATCTTGGATCGGATGCGATTGTCTTACCAAAACAAATATGGAAATGAATGGGAGAGCCTAAGTTGGAATGGTCCACTATTCAACTACGAATGGCAAATCAACAAAAGATCATCCCTCTGGTTAGGTTACCAAAAGTCATGGTGGAAATTGCAGGGGTACGGGTCCTAGCTGATTTTCAAGTAATAGAAATAGTAGAATATGCGGACCCCTACCCTACGCTCCTTGGACTGGGCTGGGCAATAGACATGGGAGGTGTCATCAATCTCAAGAAATGCAGCATGGTGTTCGAAAACAAAGGTATGCATGTCATAGTACCACTAGATCCAGCAGAAGGTGCACGCTACACAGAGCCAGCCTATGAAAAGGAGGAATTGGATCACATTTATAAGATAACTACGCAGGATGAAGATCGGGTTAACCCCACGGATGAAGGAATGCTTTGTTGGGAAAAGGACAGTGAATGTTTTTCCAACTCTGATGAGGATCTGGAGAATTGGCAAGGTTGGTTGCATGAGGTTTCAGCGCTTCAAAGCCTTCAGACCATCAGGAATTTCCGTCGCATCTCTACCACAGAAAGAACCTTGCCTAGCCGGGAGGACGCAGGTGAAAATCAGCAGTCTGACGAACCAAAGAGTCCCACAGACCGTAGGCCAAAAGTACTACCACTAACACTATGCGAAAAACCTATGCAAGGACCGATATTCTTTACTCAGGGGAAGTACTGGCGTAGGTTGATCCTGCGCATAGGGACCCCTGTGGCCAGATGGGCTTCAAGGTCATTTTACCTACGTGGATACCTATTGATGTGCAACACTCAAGAGTGCGATCGAACCTTTCCCGAATAGAATTGCAGGGGTACCATAGACCTAATCACGCGTAGGATTACAGACTTGTCTGAAACTATGTATATCCGGGAAAATTGGTGAACATATCAAGTAATAAATGACATAAGGACATATGACGCAACCGTCTCACACAGGGACATCCCGCCTGCGAGCGAAATAAAGGTCTCGACAAGACTGCTAACCAACTTGTAGATACACCTCACCTCAACCCTCATTCTAGGTATGCGAACAAAATACAAGTGTCATCTATGGTCTGACATTTCATGGACACGACCTAGGGCATGAAAGATGACCCTCAGCATGTCCCAATTTAATAAGAAAATACCCCCGCAAGTATGAAAAACAGGCGGCAGATCATCAATGCAGCCATTTATGGTAACAATGATCTGAAGGATTAAGGGTACGTGCCACGAACGAGCTACTTCACAATTAAATAGCTTCGAAGGGGGCGCACATGGCTGGAAAACTTCGCGCCAGGCTATTTATTCACCCTTCAACAGGCTCTGCCTATCTACGTTTCGGGTTTTTGTGTTCATCTATATTCTCTGCAACGTTCGTCTTTCTGTTAAGAAGATGGACTTGGACCCACCGAAAGAACTGGTAAGAGGACCTGGGAATGCTGAGTGTAGTTATAGGATTGAGCATAGGCTTTCGACAGCAAGGATTTTCTATGGCCCACACACAGAAGGAATGCTGAGATATAGGGACATGCTAGGACATCTCCGTAGCTCCCAAGTGCCACCCACCAGAAGAAATGTATGTTCACTCCCTCGCACTGTCATAGTTCACACTCCAGACCTAACTACTGGGGACGTCCAACTAGACTTAGCATAGCTATATAGTTTAGAGCTACAAATACTATCCTCTAGAGTGATGCGGGAGGTTCACCGCCGTGACTGGGACAGGCAGCAGCAGTACGACATACCTCTAGAAGTTCGGGCCCAGCGGATTGTCGTGGTCACAAACGCAATGCGTATCATTGAGGAGCAGCTGACACAGGGAGCACAATTGGTTGAAACAAATAAATAGCTATGGACGATAGTGAAACACCATTCCACGATTCAGCATATCCGGCAGGAATTACAGCAAGCAGAAGCTGTTCTGGATCAAGTCCGAGCCTCCACACCTTCCCCTGTCTCCGCACAGTGCCTAGCTTCCATGGACAGAATTGAGGACCTTCGGCACTCTAAGAAAGTTGTTCGAAAATGGTTGAAGCCATGGTCTGATACCGCACTCCAGCTTGCAAATGATGCTCAGTCTGCCATCGCACGCCTCCACCGGCTGTTAGAACGGGTCACTGCGAATACAGATGGACCTGCCTCCCTGATTTTGGTCAACATTGAACAGCAAGCTGCGGCCCAAATTCTGGACGTACTCCCTCCGCTTGTACGCACTCTAGCCACTTTGCATGTGCAAATGGAAGCTGCTCCACCCCAGTGACTTGGGACGAGTCACAATATTGTGTTGGGGGACTGTTGGAATGAGGTCCTAAAAAGCTACAAAACTGGTCCATTTTGATTACTTTTGATTATATTTAGTATAGTGCAAGGGTTTTGGGGTGGTTCAAAGCCCCGAACACATTATAATGGGTCAAAGGGTAAACTAGGGGTTCAAAAACCATGGGTTGCGGACCATAGGAAATTCGGAGCTAGATTGTTATAAATAGAGATGTATTTTGTATCGAAGGGCATAATAATTGATGAGATATTGATGCGATATGTTGCTTAAGATATCTGTTTGGGTTTTGGGGAACAGACTCCTGCTGGCTGTGTGCGCGGAGATCCTAGTCCAGCTGTGTGCGCAGGTTGGGAAGGGAATTGTAAGGAAATATTGATGAATGAATGAATGCGAGGATTATTAGAGATCTGAATCTGTGAGTACTATTGTATGAATTGTTGATAACTGTTGTGTTATGTATTTTCTATCTTTTCACTACAAATATCTGTGTACTGAATGCTTGGATCTAGATCTGTTCCGCTCTATTTATATAATACTGTGTTGATGTTATAGAAAGCATATAATTATAGATCTAGTGCACGTGGATGCAAATAGATACATACTTAACCCTGCAAAGAACCATGTATTCTGGGAATTACAGAAACAGAACGCAGCTCCGCTTGCCTTACCCTTCTTTTCTCAGGGTGTGGAAACCTGGTTCTAGCACCCACCCATACTACTTCGAGTGAGACTGTGACCTGTGAAAGCAGGTCACTGCCGAAAGGGCCAGTAGTATAGGGGTTTTTTGGCAAACCTTGCACACCGAACCTGGGTCAGGACCCCTCAAGACAACAAAGAGGAAGAAGTGTTCATAATTGAATCTTATTTAACCGAAACAGATTTGAGATCTACATATTTTGAAATAAAATATTCTTGGGAAACTAAAATATTATATGGTGTACTTGGGCATTCATCATCATGTATATCAAAAAATTCGTCCTCATCAAAATGATTGTTTCCCAAGACTCCAGATTGATTCAGAGAATTGATTATATCTTTTTGAAGACCAAGATTACCAAATTCATTATCAGCCAAGAATGAGGAAACACCATATTCACATGGAGGATTTTGAAAAAGAGAAGAAAGATTGAAATAATCTTCACCTTATTTATGCTCTACATGTTAAATGTGACTACCTTGCACTTGTTCGTTGCTTGGATTTGGAAGATATTGGCTAGGCAGATTGAGGGACAAGGGTTCATGAGAAAGAGATGGTAGAGGATGGCAGGTATCCAAATCAGATTCAAGATTTAAATTATGAGTAATAATATCATCTTGAGGAATTGAGAAATTAGTCTTCACCATAGGCTTCATGAACCATTCCTATATTTTCTCCATGGGATTTGAATCATGAAAAGTGGAAGGAGGATGGGAGGATGGATTAGGAATTTAATTTGCATATTTTCCAATTTCATTATCATCACAAGGAGGCACCCACATTGGAATTGAAAAAGGAGGAGGATAAGGAACAAAAGGAATAACAAGTTCCTTCTTTGAAATTAGGGGTGTATCAAGGCTTGCAAGAGGTGGGGAAGTAGAAACATCATGTGGTTTGGATTCACCACGCAAATAGATACATACCAAATTCTTAATTTTTTTAAAAATAAATCCCAATCCATGTTTTCTTCAAGAAATTCATAAGAGAGGTGAAGGAATCGATCAAGGAAATCCTTCATTGAGTCATTAGGATTCATTTTTAGTGGATCCATCCTCTTATAAACATATTGGTAACCATACATATTGAATCCTAAATGAAGCTCCTTGATGAGGTGTTAAGGAGAATGAATGGAAGAAAGCGGTAGAGTGTGACACCATCAGCTAACTCGACCTTCAAGGGCGAGGAACAAGAGAATACAAGCCACATCTTCAAAATCAATTTCATAGTATTCACATAACTTAAGGAAAAGAGATGCATGCTAGGCAATGGATGTATCACAACACCATCAAACTCGAATTGAGACAAGTCATGGAGAGACTCATTGGGGATTGAAATTTCACCAAGGGACAGGTTAGAAAAACACCCCGTGAGTATGATCTAAGGATGAGCCATTTCATATAAGAGTTTAAAAACAAAATCCACGGACACACCTTGTCATCTAGCCCTCCTTCTAGTGTCATTTTGTTGACGGTATTGAAAATCCATCAACCAAGGGGGTCTCCCTGATGTGAAGTCCCAATTATACCTCACACCATTTGGAGTAGGAGCCCTATTCATAGTATCAACCCTAATTCCATGTATCCTTGAATATTTACATTGGATAAAAAATTCAACACAAGAGAGTAATACACGAGTATTTCAGATCAGCAAGTGAATATTCCTTGTGAAATGTTCAGCTACAGAAATTATAAAGGTCCTTCTATTGAAAGGGAAGAGAAAAGTGTGCCTTTTAAAGACAAGTAATAGTATTAATCTAGAAAAGGCACACGGGCATATGCATATGAAAGAACCGTTGATCAACCAACGAAATATTTCACAAGGAAGCAACAATTTTTAAAGTGAATACAACACACCTTCAACAAGATAAGTACCAAAGCCACCAAAATAGTTCAACTTCCTCAGTACAAATTAAAAAAACATACATCACAAACATTCAAACAATAGTATTACAATAGTCACGACATATGCATGAAAGCATGTTGACTTAATGAGATTTTGAATTAAGTAAAAGTTACAAGGTGTGAAAATTTCAATCCATAAAATATTTCTGCATTGATAGATTTATTTCTCCTACTTATTATTTCCAATAAGTTATTTTTAGAATTCTTCCAGTAAATTTATAAATAAATACTACTTCAGCATTCACTCAAGTATATGTAGAGAAAGGAACAGTAATAAATACAAGAATAAGAATCAATCACATACACACTTATTTTTGGACAATTGTCCCAGAGAAATGCAATGCGGGAAAATCGGTGCAACAGATGAGGGTTTATATATTATTCTTCAGCATTGAAATTATTTACAAGGAAAAGACTGGTAGAATTATTTATAAAACACCTCAGATAAATTCTTCTCATCCATCTGGAGAATTCCTGACACTCGCAAGACCCACAACTTCCCTTTGTATCCATTTGTGTGCCTCTCTACCCAGTGCCTCTGTCACTCTGCGTGGGTTCTCTGTATTGTTGCTCTACATTGGCTTCTCTGGCCTTTTGCATCCTTCTCTCCTCAAAATTTTTCACTACTGACGCCCTCTGCTTCTTCTTCCCTGCAACTCTCCCTCTGAAATAAAATAGTGGAGCATTAGAGCAATGACACACTCCTCCAAAATGATTATCTTCCTCTCTAATTCCTGGTAGAAGGAGCCAAGATGAAAAGTACCTTTGTGAGTTATGAGGATGCATATATAACAAATGGGGTCACCATTCACCTTCCTTGTGAATATTGGACTACCCTCATGATTGTTTGACTTCTCTATGAATTTTTGACTCCTACATGACTCTTCACATTCTATTCATGTCTCTTGGAATTCCACTTTACAATACATTTCTCAAATGAATTTTTACATAATCCAAAAAATGATGTGGCACATGATGGATCATGACATGACATGACATGACACTGGTGAAATGGACTACATGATGACATGGCAGTTTTAAGTCACTCTTTGTTGATGCTTCCTTTGTGTATTCTTGAAGGATAGAACATGTTGTTTCTACCACCTCCATATGGCTTTAGGATAAGGAGTCTTCTGTGTGATATTGAACTTCAACTACTATTCCAATTTGATGTCCCTTTTTCTCCTCTTGATTGATTAGCTTGTCTTTCACAAAATTAATGAGAGCTACCCAGAAATGTCAAATTAGCCAGAGTTAAAGAAATGGAATTTCTATTCATTGGATCATATTGTAATGTTGAATCTGATGGCGTTGAGGTAAGTTTGAAATGAGTCTTTGTGTTTTATTGGTAAAACGCAGTAGAGGCAGCGTCAATTTGTGTCAGAAATTTAATAAGATTTCTGTAATGTTTATGAGAACTGGAGGAGCGACAACCATCTGATCAATGATCGACGATTATCACATTTTAAATTGCAAGGATTTTAATAATCCAAAACTGACTCAATGATTTCATAAAACGGATTTCAAATATCAAATTAATTGCCAGCAACTCTTATCATCTAATGGATTTCGCTTAAGAGGTTTGAAATCTACAGATATCGCATATTTAGATGCGTACTGTTTAAACAGAATTTTGGATGCGGTAATTCTATTAAATCGGATTCAATATTGTTTAAATTCGTCAATCGAATCCGCAAAGGGTTGTCAAGTATAATTTTATTAAGGTTGTTTTTTTTAAAGTGATACAATTATCTGACGTCATTTGTGTGAAGACTTTACATTGGCTTTATGTAAAGTTCAAACTCCATTGATATAACATAAAGAAATAAAGTGCAATAATTTGCTAAGATGTATTTCCATAATTCCAAAAAGGGCTTTAATGTTTTGCACATTGGGTTAAAATTATGGGAAAATTATAAAGTAGGTTTTAATGTTATTTAAAATTTGTGGAAAAAAATTTTAATTTCATTTGAAGCTTTGGGTTATAAGTTCAAAGGTTGATGACTAAAGCTGAGAGGGAAATAGAGGAAATTCTACCGGAATTAGAGGAAATTGTCACAATATTTGAAAGCTTGTCATTAACACACAAGATTTGAAAGCTTCTCATTAACACCTACATCTAGACCACCATTAGTGGTATCAGAGAAGAAATCAGACACTGAGAAAGATCTTAGAAAACAGGAAAAGAAATCCAACATGGCTTATAGAGTTGGATGAGGAAGTGGTGCTGGTCGAAGAAGAGGAAGACCAATTGCAAATGCCGAAGTGATGGAAGTTATGCAACAGATGCAAGCCAGATTAGAAGAAATGGAAATGGGAAATCAAAGAGATGCAGATTTAGGAGATGTTAGTGAACCTCAAGTTGAATCTGCAGAAGAGGGAGAGCCTGCAGAAGTTACTCCTGAAATGATATTTTTTAAATCAGTGAGTGTTGGGATCCGCATGTAAACCCAGACTTGAATTTTCGGTTTTTACAGGAAGCTTAAACCCAAAAGAGTTGATAGATTGGGTAAATGACATAGATAAGTTCTTCGATTATGAAGAAATGGATGAAGGAAAAAGAGTGAAGTTTGTTGTCACAAAATTGAAAAGTCATGCAGCGCTTTGGTGGGATGGAGTGCAGGCAGAAAGAAGGAGACTTGGTAAGCAGCCGATAAAGAATTGGAACAGGATGGTAGCAAAGCTAAGAGGTAATTTTTTACCAAGTGATTATCAGCTTTCATTATTTAGACAAATGAAAAATCTTATACAGAGATCAATGACAGTCAAAGAATACACAAAGGAATTTTACAAAGTGAGCATAAGAGTAGGACACATTCAAGATACAACAGAGAAGATTTCAAGATATATTAATGATCTAATAATGGATATCCAAGATGAGATAAGTATGTTGTCTCCTAAAACAGTGGAAGAGGCTTATAAGATGGCCTTGAAGGCTGAAGAAAAAATCATAAGGAAGCAATCTACCAAAAGTAGAGGCACTTTCCAAGGAAAGGGAAGTCAAGGTGGGAGAGGAAGATATACAACACCAAGAGAAGGAGATAGAAGAATCTCAAGTCAACATACACACACAGAAGGTGATGCAAGTGGCAGAAGGAGTTTTTCCAGAGGAAGAGGAGGCAGAGGTAGAGGAAGAGAAATCAGATGTTATAGATGTAATAAGCTTGGACATAGAGCTTATGAATTTCTAGAGAATGTGGGGACAAGTCAGAGAAATGTAATTATTGCTCATAATGAAGAATAATAAGTAAAAATGCGAGAAGCAAAAAAAGTTCCAGAAGCATAAAATACACCAGAGAAAGGAAAATATTTGGTAGTTAACAAAATTTTGTTAAAGCCAACAACGGAAGTTGTCGAACCAGCACAGAGGAAATTTTTGTTTAGAAATGTGTGCAAAGTTCAAGGAAAATGTTGTCCAATGGTAATTAATAGTGGTAGCACTGATAACTTGGTTTCTACCGAAGTTTTGGAGAAATTGAAATTGAAGACAAAGAAACATCCAACACCCTACAAGGTGTCATGGCTTCAGAAAGGACATCAACTATTAGTGAATGAACAGTGTGAAGTGGAATTCTAGTTGGGCAACTACAAAGACAAGATTATGTGTGATGTGATGCCTATGGACATATGCCACATATTACTGGGTAGACCTTGGCAGTATGACAGAGGAGCTATGCATGATGGAAAGAAGAACACATACAAGTTTTTAAAGATGGTGTTAATCATACATTGTTTCTGATAGAAGAATAAGAATATGCATCAAAAAGAAGATCTAATCTGAAAGCCTGAGTGGAAAATAATATCTGTAGCAGATTGAAGATGATGAGATAAAATTTGCATTAATTTTCAAACCCAATGTAGTAATTACTTCCACTAAAATTTTTGATTTTCCAATTGAAACTCAAGAGATGCTGGAAGATTATTGTGATATCATTGTAGATGATTTGCCAAAGGAATTACCACCTATTAGAAAAATCAGCCATCATATAGATTTAATTCCTAGAGCAAATTTTCCAAATAAAGTAGCATATAGGATTACTCCTACAGAAAATGAAGAAATCAAGAAGCAGGTGCAGGAGCTGTTAGATAAAGAACTGATCAGAGAAAGTTTGAGTCCTTGTGCAGTACCAACAGTGCTGAGTCCAAAAAAAATGGAGGCTAGAGAATGTGTAATGATTCAAGAGAAATCAATAAAATAACAAACAAGTATAAATTTCCTTTACCCAGAATTGAAGATTTGATGGATTGTTTAAGTGGGGCAAGATATTTTACAAAACTGGATTTAAAGGGTGGTTATCATCAAATTAGGATAAGAGAAGGAGATGAATGGAAAACAACTTTTAAAACAAATGAAGGATTGTATGAATGGATCGTAATGCCGTTTGGATTATCAAATTCTCCTAGTACATTTATGAGGCTTATTAATGAAGTGCTGAAGGAATTTATTGGTAAATTTGTAATAGTATATTTGGATGATATATTAATTTATAGTAAGTCTAAAGAAGATCACCTGAGACATATGAATTATGTATTAAGGAAGTTGCATTAGGAAAAATTTCTGGTAAATTTTTAAAAATGTTCATTCATGAAAAAAGAATTGGTATACTTAGGATTTGTTGTTTCTGCTGATGGACTGAAGATGGACCGAGAGAAGGTAAAGGCAATCATAGAATGGCCTTCACCCAAGAGTGTTTTTGAGGTAAGAATGTTTCATGGTGTTGCTAATTTTTATAGAAAATTCATAAGGAATTTTAGTAAGATCAATGCTCCTATTATTGAAACTATAAAGAAGGACAAGCAACCATTTAAATGGACTAATGAAGCAGAAAGAAAAAAAAAATTAGTTGTTGAAAAGAAAGATAACTAAAAAACCCATTTTAGTTTTGCTTGATTTTAACAAAAAATTTCAAGCGAAATGTGATGCCAGTGGAGAAGCTATTGGAGCTGTGTTAATTCAAGAAGACAGGCCTGTAGCTTATTTCAGTGAAAAACTGAATGACACAAGAAGAAAATATTCTTCTTATGATAAAGAATTTTACGCAGTTGTACAGGCATTAAATAAGTGGAGACATTACTTGATGTCTAAAGAGTTTGTGCTTTATTCAGACAATCATGCATTGCAGTATATTATGCAGCAGCCAAAACTAAATCAGAAATGTGAAAAATGGGTAGAGTACCTTCAGAGTTTCTATTTTGTATTGAAACACATAACTGGCCAAGCAAACAAAGTAGCAGATGCCTTAAGTAGGAAAAAAATTCTAATTCAAGAAAGTCAAATTCAAGTGTTGGGTTTTGATTTTCTTAAAGAATTGTATAAAACATATTTGGATTTTAAAGAGGCATTTGAAGCATGCAGTAATCCTGTTTTATTAAACATAAGTAAGTGTCTGGATTTTTTCTTGCAAGAAGGCTTGTTGTTTAAAATAAATCAGTTGTGTATACCAAATTTTTCTATGAGAGAAAATTTAATTAAGAAGAAACATAGTTGTGGACTTGGTGGACAATTTGGTGCATACAAAACTTATGAACAGTTGAGTCATTTTTATTTTTGGCCAAAGATGAGAATTGAAGTCGATAAGTTTGTGCGAAATTGTAAAGTTTGTTAGTATGCAAAAGGAAGAAGTCAGAACACAGGTTTGTATATTCGATTACCAATTCCAGATAGACCTTGGGATATGGTAAGTATGGATTTTGTTTTAGGTTTACAAAAAACACAGAGAGGGAATGATGCAATCTATGTTGTAGTGGACATATTTTCTAAAATGGCACATTTTATTCCATGTTATAAAACTAGTGATGCTACTCATGTTGCTAATTTTTTTTTCAAAAAATTGTAAGATTGCATGGGTTACCTAAAAGCATTGTCTCAGATAGGGACACCAGATTTGTTGGTCACTTCTGGAGGAAATTGTGGAAAAATATTGGTACTAAAATTAGTTTCATCTCAGCTTATCACCCTTTGACTGATAGATAGACTGAGGTGGTAAATAGAAGCTTGGGTAATCTTTTGAGAATTCTTGCAGGTGAACATCCTAAATAGTGGGATCAGATTTTGGCATAGGTTGAATATGCTTATAATGACTCTCCTAATAGGAGTACAGGACAGAGTCCATTCCATATATTTTATGGAATGCACCGAAGAGGTGTTGGAAGTATACTCATTGATGGCAAAAGAATTGGCAAAGAAGGAGCATCTGAAACAGTAACCATGAAAAGAAGAAAAGCAAAGTAGTAGTAGAAGAAGAGTGCATAATTGAAGCAGAATTGTCCAAGAAACAGAGTAGGAGAAAAAGGCCATCGAATAGAAAAGAATAAGTGACTGTTCTAGTAAATGGTAATTCACCCTAATGGAATCCGTGATAAGTAAGAAATCCATTGAAGGAATTAATGGTTGCAGAGATATGATGGTTTTGCTTGCAGAATCAAGAACTTGAATGTATAGTTAGAAGCGGAACTGTGACAGGATAGAACTCCGAACATGCAATGGAAGGTTGATATATTATATATATCATAGCAGAATTGAAGACAGAATGACATTGAATTGTCCTGAGTTGATGTTTGTGAGGAAATCCCATCCATTGGTTCTTTCGAATTGTTCGAACAAACTCTGTTGAATTCATTCCCCTCATAGAGGAAGCCTACGTATAACTAACTCTATCCTAATGGTAGTGAAAATCCCATCAGAAGAGAACTACATTTGTTCGTTGTTTATTGGAAATCCTGCCGAAGATAGACCAGAGTTAACTAAGTAAGAAGGATAGCGCAAAGCCAGACTAACCCTTTGGAATCATGAATGGAACCTGGAAGGAAAGAGGTAGAACGTAACAAAAGGAAGTGCGATGGAACCTTGCGTAGAAGAGTGGAACCGTGACCGAGTGAACAGTGAATGTGGTTTATGGTTTTCATCACACCACCTATGCGGAGTGAGCGGTATTTGAGGAGTTGGGAGCGATTCCATAAATCATTCAACACATGGCAAGGAGGACCCACGGAAAACCGCTCGTCACTATGCGCCATCGCGCGTTATTGTTCGACCCAGGATGCCCAGCGATATTGATACATACCGTTGATCTGGGAAGATGCCATCGGACGGTGGCTGTGTTCGGAAGGTGCGCGAAGGATAACCCAAGTACGACTCGCCATCGCGCGTTATTGCCCGTGCAAGTTTCCCAAGCGATATCCGTCGATTTGGATGTTGCGGCGCGATGGAACATGAGCCTTTCGATCGGGTCGATTGTTAGTGTTGGGTCCCAATTTAATTTATATTGCTCATTGTTAAGGTCTATTTAAAAGCACTGGTTATTAATATAAATTTCTATTATATATTTTAAATTTCCAAAGGTTGTGGATAATGTTTATTTATCAAATTCCATGAATTTGATAAATAAAATTCCAATAAAAGAAGGAATACCATCAGCGGCTGGATGGTTTTGACTCATGGTTTTACTAAAGGCAAAAACTATATAAGGAGAAGACGATTATTGTACAAGGTGTGCATGTGTAAGGGTGGTGAATGAATAAATTTCTTTAAGGAATATCTGCATGGACGAACTCTGTTCTTAATTGATAAATCTGAATCTACGAAGCACCCATGGATATAATGATCTGACGATGATGAATCTCTGGTTTGATCGACTGATGAAATCATGAAGAACTGGTGCGAGTGTACTGAAGAAAATGAATAAATCTGGTGGCCTGCAAGGTATGTTGTGTGGAAACTGGTGGATCCAGTATGAAAATTGATGGAACGTGGTCCACAGTGGTGCTGAGGGACAAAGCCTTCAGTGAGGGGGTTGTAGCTCCCTTCTAGTAGTAGTTGGTAAACGAGAGAAGGGTGTAGCCTTTCTGCAGGTAGGTGCCTGCGTGCTGGTATAAGGCTGCGCCAGCATAAACTGTAAGAATTTTTCTTTATAATAAATATTGAAGACTGAGATAACAGCAGTGGTGGTTTTCTCCCAAATTGGGTTTCCACCTTAAATACTGGTGTTCATATGTGTGGCTTATGTTTGATGGTTTGTTCTGATATTTCTGTTCATACTTATTGCTTACTAAACATCTGATGAATGAATGATGCAATGATCTAAGTAAATACATAATAAGATCTTTGGACATACACATTGGATTCTGTAAAATAGTGTATGGTTTTAAGAGAAAGAAAAGGTGAAAAAGTTTTCAGCCCTAAATACTGATTCACCCCCCCCCCCCTCTCAGTATTTTTCTCAACAATTGGTATCAGAGCAAGTCCTTCTAAAAAAGCTTAGCCGCTAGAAGGAAGATCAAGCAAGATGGGCAATCAAGATGGAACAGCATCTATCAGGCCTCCACTTTTTAACGAAAACAATTTAATCTTCTGGAAAACAAGGATGAGATCCTATCTTCAGTCTCTGGGAGCAGATGTATGGGCAATTGTTGAAGGAGGATATCAATATCCAACTGCAGTACCAATAGATTCGATAGAAAGAAATAATTATGAAACCAATGCAAAGGCGGTCAATGCTCTATTAGGAAGTCTAACTGAATCAGAATTTGTCAAAGTCATGCAGCTGAATACAACAAAGGCAATATGGGACAAAATCATTCTAAGTTATGAAGGTGATGCAAAGGTAAAAAGTGCTAAACTCCAAACTCTCAGAATTCAATATGAGAATCTAAAAATGGATAATGAAGAGAGCATTGAAAATTTATTTTTACATCTTGATGATATTTTAAATCGTATGAGAAATCTGGGAGAAACAATAACCGAATCTACTCTGGTTGAGAAAATTTTAAGATCACTAACCGCAAAATTTGAGTCAAAAGTTTTCGCTCTTGAAGAAAAGCAGGATGTTCAAAATCTTACTGTGGTGCAACTTCATGGCATACTAACTGCATATGAAATGAGAAGAGGAGGACCATCTGAAGTCAAAGAAGCACTTTTAAAATCACAAAGGGAAGTATACAAAAATTAAGGATCAGATATATCTCAGAAGAAGATGAGATAAACTTTGTAAAGAAACTTCAACTTGGCACAGGACGATTCAGAGGTAAGCTTCCTTTCAAATGATTTGATTATGGAAGAGTTGGTCATTATGCTTCTAAGTGTCCTCATAAAGAAACACATAAAAAGGGGAAGGAAGTATCAAGAAGGAAAAAGAATCGTTTTAGCACTAGAAAAAGTTACTATACTCATGAAGACACTGATGGGTTATCTGATAGTGAGGAATAATGTGAACAAGATCTTAGACTTCTCATGGAATTTGAAAAAGAATCTAGTGAAGAAAAGGATACTTTTTTGGATGCTCTAGAAGATAGTGATTTTCTTGATGAAAACAATAAACTCAAAATTTGCTTAGAAGAGAGTAAAATAACCATAGAAACTCTGAAAAATCAGCTTGAAGAAAAAGAGAAACTGTTAGAAAATTATATATTATGGAGCAATGCAACACATAAAATATGCGGAAAAATACAAGCGCACAAAACACATAAAACTAGAGAGACACAGATATACATGGTTCACCCAGTTTGGGCTACGCCCACCCCAAACAGCTAGTCCTTCCTTTCTATTATCCAGCAAAATGAAAAAGACAAAACCTACAACAGATCAGTGGTAATATCCTCTATTCTTTCTCACAGTCTCCCTCTCTGTTTCTCGCTCCAAGAATACACACATAATACACAACCGCAATACAATACCCTCATATATACAAGGGGGTTGCCTTCTAGGGCAAAAACCCTAATCTAAACATAACTTCTACCGTCAGATCATTTTCCTAATGAACGTCCCAGATTGACTAGAAATTACTATACTTTTACAAGGAAATTTTACATATGTTTTTAGCTTCGGGGGCGCTGCCCCTGAAAACCCTTGCTAGGGGGGGGGCTCCAAAAATCACTACCCCCCCCCCCCCCTGGACCCCCCACAGCAGCGATTAATTACGGGCGGCGTTGCCACTGATTTTAAGGTACAGGGGTCCAATGTTGTGATACAAAGTAAACAAGATAATCAGGCTCCACACCCAACAATCTCCCACTTGGAGACTGATTGTAGCAACTCCATCGCTGCTTCATTTTCTAGACAATGACTCCTCTTTGGACTTTGACTGTTCCTCATCTTCGTCATCATCACTTGAAGACCAATTGAAACTGAGCATCTTCTTAGTTTCTCCCTGGTTACAACTTTTGTTAGCATATCTGCAGGATCTTGGCTAGTGTGTATCTTTTCCAGCTTCAACTCTCCATCTTCCAATACTGACCGTATGAAATGGTACTTGAGATGTATGTGTTTAGTCCTGGAATGAAATGCTGAATTCTTTGCAAGATGAATAGCACTTTGGCTATCACTGTATAGTGTGCCCATATCATGCTTCTTACCCAATTCATCCATAAACCTTTGTAACCAAATCATTTCTTTACTAGCCTCTGTAGCAGCAACATACTCGGCTTCTGTTGTTGAAAGTGCAAAAACACTTTGGATTTTTGAAACCCAACTGACAGCTATTCCACCTATAGTAAATACATATCCTGTAGTGCTCCTCCTGTTATCTCTGTCACCTGCCATATCTGCATCAACATATCCCTGTAGAGAAATGTTTGAACCACCAAAGCATAATACTTGATTTGTGGTACCTCTCAAATATCTGAGAATCCATTTTACTGCCATCCAATGTTCTTTTCCTGGATTATTCATGTACCTGCTTACAACTCCCACTGCATGTGCAATATCAGGCCTTGTGGAGACCATTGCATACATTAAGCTTCCAACTGCTGATGCATATGGAACTTTAGACATATAATCCATGTCTTCTTGGGTCTTTGGGCACATCTCCTTACTAAGTTTGAAATGGCTAGCAAAAGGTGTACTAACTGGTTTTGCATTCTTCATATTAAATCTTTTCAACACCTTTTCTATGTACTCATTCTGAGACAGTGTTAATTTACGATTTTTCCTGTCTCTAGTTATCCTCATACCAAGGATTTGTTTTGCAGGTCCCAAATCCTTCATTGCAAATGAATTTGCCAATTTTCTTTTGAGCACATTTATTTCCTACATGTTAGATCCTGCAACAAGCATGTCATCTACATACAATAACAATATAATATAGCTGCCATCATTTTTCCTTTTTAGATAAACACAATGATCAGAGTGACATCTAGTATAACCTTGTTCATACATAAACTTGTCAAATTTTAGATACCATTGCCTTGGAGCCTGTTTTAAGCCATACAAGCTCTTCTTTAACCTGCACACCAATTTTTCTTTCCCTTTTACCTCATATCCTTCTGGTTTTTGCATGTATATCTCTTCCTCCAAATCTCCATGGAGAAATGTTGTCTTTACATCTAACTGTTCAAGATGTAAATCTTCCGCTGCTACAAGACTTAAGATAGTTCTGATTGAATTCATCTTAACAACAGGAGAAAATATTTCATCAAAATCAATACCATTCTTTTGTGCAAACCCCTTCACCACATTGTACCTCTGTTTTCCTCCATCTTCTTCCTTCATCCTGTAAACCCATTTATTCTGCAATGTAGTTTTACCTGCAGGCAACTTGACTAAGTCCCAAGTCTGGTTATGCATTAAGGAGTCAATCTCTTCTTCCATGGCTAGCTCCCACTTCTTCCTACTTTCAACCTGCATTGCTTCTTCATAACATTCAGGTTCACCAGAATCAGTCAGCAATAAATAATATAATGAAGGAGAGTATCGTTCAGGGGGTCTACTTATCCTAGTCGATCTTCTAACACCACTTTTAGGTGTTTGAGTTGCCTATTGTTGTTGTGGTGGTTGCTGCTGCTGTGACTGTTGATTATTATTATTTTTAGGCACCTTTACTTTTTCAGTTATCTCATCAAGAACCATGTATTCCTTGCTTTCTTTTTCTTGTTTCTTTTCCTGCAACTGATTCTTATACAAGACCTTTTCATTGAATATTACATCTCTGCTCCTAATGATTTTGTGATTTTCATAATCATATAAGCGATAACCAAAATCATTAGCACCATATCCAATAAAGGTACATTTCTTTTATTTTGCCTCAAGCTTTGTTCTATTTTCTTTATTAATATGGACAAAGGCCTCACAACCAAAAGGCTTTAAAAAAGAATAGTTTACCTTTTTACCTGTCCATGCTTCCTCTGGAATACCACCATCCAAGGAACTTGAAGGCCCTCTGTTTATTAGATAAACAACAGTATCTACAGCATCTGCCCAAAATTGTAAAGGCAATCCTGCATGCATTCTCATGCACCTTGCACGCTCCATGATTGTTTTGTTCATCCTTTTTGACACACCATTTTCTTGTGGTGTTCTTGGAACTGTCTTCTCTCTACGAATTCCATGCTCTGAACAGTACCTATCAAACTCTTTGCTGCAATATTCACCTCCATTGTATGATCTGAGACACTTCAACTTCTTTCCTGTCTCAATCTCAACCAAAGCTTTCCATTTCTTGAAAGTATCAAATACATCAGATTTATTCTGAATACAATAAATCCATGTTTTCTAGTTGCATCATCAATAAAAGTAACATAATAACGAGAGCCACCGAGAGATGATACCTGAGCAGGTCCCCATACATCTGTATGCACAAGCTCCAATTTTTCGCTCTTCTTTTCTTTCCCAACTCTGAGAAATCCGACTCTCTTTTGTTTTCCATAAATGCAATTCTCACAGAAATCCAAATCAACATTCTTCAAACCTGGCAACAAATTTCTTGAGTGAAGAATCTTCATTCCCTTCTCACTCATGTGTCCGAGCCTATGATGCCATAATGCTGCATCTGCTCCTTTGGAAGTTAAAGCATTAACAGAGTTAGAAATATCATTGCATAAATACAATGTACCAACCTTTTCACCTTTTGCTATTACCAGCGCTCCTTTGGTGACCTTCCAAGTTTTATCTGTGAAAGTTGTCACACAACCTTCACTGCCTAACTTCCCTGTTGAAATCAGATTTTTCTTCAAATCTGGAACATGCCTTACCTCCTTTAGTAGCCATTGGTTTCCATTCTGTTGTTTTACAAGAACTTTACCCATTCCAACAATTTTACAGGGTTTATCATCACCCAAACGAACTTGTCCAAAATCTCCTTGAACATAGTCATGAAAACATTTCTTATCAGGTGTGGCATGGAATGAAGCCCCTGAATCTACAACCCAAGAATCAGTAACATTTTCGAAAGAAAGAATCAAAGCATCTTGTAACACATCATCTGTCACATTTGCTTCATGATTGTTTTCTTGCTGTGTGTCTCCTTCTTTTCCCTTCCAAGATCTACAGTCTTTCTTTAGGTGTCCTTTCTTTCCGCAATTCCAGCACACTATCCCTGATCTAGACTTGGATCTGCCTTTCCTTGATTTACTGCAATATCCCGAGCTCTTTCGTATTTCCATTCTTCTTCCCCTAGACTCTACACTCAAAGCATTACCTGATGTCTCACCGGAGCTTTTCTGTCGCATTTCCTCGCTAAGGATAGCACCAACAACATCATCAAACTTTAAAGTACTAGATCCAGAGACAAAGTTACTAATGGCCATTACTAAACCATTCCAACTCTCTGGCAATGAGCACAAGAATAACAGAGCTCTAACTTCATCATCAAAGTTTACCCCTACAGAGCTTAACTGACTGGTAACTGTATTAAAATCATTCAAATGGTCTGCAACAGATCCACCTTCCGACATATTCATATTAAATAGTCGTTTCATAAGAAATACCTTGTTTGAGGCCGAGGGTTTTTCATATAGTTTCACCAATGTCTGCATCAAACCCTCTGTTGTTTCCTTCGAAATATTTAAGGTGACTGACGCCGCAAGGCACAACCGTACTGTTCCGAGTGCCTTTCTATCGAGAATGTTCCATTCCACGTCTGTCATGGCCGCCGGCTTCTTTGTTTTTCCGCTCAATGGTAGGTACAGATCTTTCTGATACAGATAATCTTCCATCTGCATCTTCCACAGTGGGAAGTTTTGGCCGTTAAATTTCTTGACCCTAAACTTACCATCTTCCGCCATTGCTCCCACTCGAACCAGGAACCCTTATTTCCCATGAGTTTATCAGCCAAATATACCTTCGGCTTTGATACCAGTTATTAGAAAATTAAATATTATGGAGCAATGCAACACATAAAATATGCAGAAAAATACAAGCACACAAAACACATAAAACCAGAGAGACATAGATATACGTGGTTCACCTATTTTGGGCTACGTCCACCCCGAACAGCCAGTCCTTCCTTTCTATTATCCAGCAAAAATGAAGAGACAAAACCTACAGCAGATCCGCTGTAATATCCTTTGTTCTCTCTCTCAGTCTCCCTCTCTGTTTCTCGCTCCGAGAATACACTCATAATACACAGCCACAATACAATACCCTCATATATACAAGGGGTTGCCTTCTAGGGCAAAAAACCCTAATCTAAACATAACTTCTACCGTCAGATCATTTGCCTAATGAACGGCCCAGATTGACTAGAAATTACTATACTTTTACAAGGAAATTTTACATCTGTTTTTAGCTTCGGGGGCGCTGCCCCCGAAAACCCCCGCCAGGGGCCTGGACCCCCCACGGCAGCGATTAATTATGGGTGGCGTTGCCGCCCATTTTAAGGTACAGGGGTCCAATTTTGTGATACAAAGTAAACAAGATAATCAGTCTCCACACCCAACAGAAACACAATGAGAAATTAGAGTGTGAAGTAGTAAGTCTAAGAAAATAACTTGAGAAAGTAAAGACTTTGAATCTTATATTTGCTAAAGGATATAAAAACTTAGATGAGATTATCAAGGTACAACATTCTCCCCTTATAAATACAGGTCTTGGATATATCGGAGAATCTTCTCAGGCTTCAGCACCAAATTATCTAAAAGCAGTTACAGCTGGTATACAACATGCTGCCACTCAGCAAGGGAATAAAGAATCTTTACAGGTAAAGCATGATCATCTCAATTCAAATAACACTAACATAAATGTCTTTCAAAGAAACACCAATCAACAGGTAAATTCAAGTAGAATATTTCATGATCGCAGAAATTTCTTCTTCAATGGACAATGTTTCTCATGTCACAATTTTGGTCATAAAGTTGTGCAATGTGTTGCATATAAAACCATCATGACAAGAGAAGCAAGAAAGAAAAGGATTGATATTGAAACAAAGAAGAATACTTATAACAACTTTTCTCCTCTTAAAAATGAAGTTGAATGTGCTTATTACAATAATTTTGGCCATGAAGAATCTGAATGCAGGAGCAAAATTCAAACAAAAGAACATGTTCCTTCAAGCTCCAAAGTATGGAAAAAGAAGGAATTACAGGTTGAAAATTGTGGCATAGCGTTATTTGCAGAAGATGAAGAAAACCAATGGTACATTGATAGTGGATGCTCAAGACACATGACAGGTGACAAAAACAAACTTCTAGCATATAGTGCTTTAGAAAAAGAAAAGAATGTTACATTTGGAAATGATACTCCTGCGGTCATTAAGGGAAAAGGTTCTGTTTTTCTAAAAGAAAAGGTGAAAGCTAATGAAGTCATGTATGTGGATGGATTAAAGAATAACCTGTTAAGTGTAATTAAAATGTGTGATCAAGGAACTGAAGTTGTCTTTAGTTCAAAAGAATGTGTGGTATGTGATCTTGATACAGGTAAAGCAATTATAAAAGGAAAAAGAACTCCAAGAAACATGTATGTATTGAAGAACTACAATGAACAATGTTACTTGAGTAAATCTTCAGAAAATTGGCTATGGCATAGAAGGTTGGGGCATCTGAGCTTCTCTCAAATCAACAAATCAAGCAGACTTAAAGCTGTTCGTGATCTTCCCAATATTACTCTACCTGAAAATATCATATGCGAATCTTGCCAATTTGGTAAGAAAACCAGAGTACAATTTAATGCCAAGGAAGGATCATCAAGCAAGCCTCTTGAACTCATTCATACTGACATATGTGGACCTGTGAAGAAAAATTCACCACGTGGAGAACAATACTATATCCTATTTATTGATGATTTCTCTAGAATGTGTTGGATTGGGCTGCTTAAACACAAAGATGAAGCATTTGAGAAATTTCAGATCTTCAAAGGACTAGCTGAGAATGAATTAGATCTAAAAATCAAGTGTCTCAGATCTGATCGAGGAGGAGAATATACATCAGATGAATTCCTTGAATTTTGTGAACAACATGGCATAAAAAGACAGTTTTCTGTAGCTGGCACTCCACAACAAAATGGTGTTGCAGAAAGAATGAATAGAACAGTTCAACAAATGGCTAGAGCTATGCTTGATGATTCTGGAACACCTGACACATTTTGGGGAGAAGCAGCACATACAGTAGTAAACATTCTCAACAAGGCACATGTTCATGTAAATAGTGATAAAACTCCATATGAACTCTGGTATGGTAATCCTCCCACTGTAAAGCATTTTAGAATTTTTTGAAGCAAATGCTTTATCAAAAATAATGATGAAAAACTTGGCAAGTTTGAACCCAGAGCAGATGAAGGAATACTCCTTGGTTACTCCTCTAGGAGTAGAGCATATAAATGTTACAATAAAAGACTTCGGAAGATTGTTGAAAGTATTGAAGTTGTTATTGATGAATCTCCAACAGCTCCAAAAGAATAAAAACAAACAACAAATGAATACAATGATGATGACATATATCCTTCTACATCAAATAGTAATGATACAAACAGTGAACCCAATGAAGAAACCGAAGATGATTTGTCTAAAAAGGATCCATCCAGATATGTTCAAAAGAATCATCCAGAATCTCAAATTTTGGGAGAAAAGGGATCAGGTGTACAAACAAGAAGGACTCTTGTGGGATCTTCTAGCAATCTAGCTTTTCTGTCCACTATTAAACCTCACAATGTCAGTTAAGCTAGCAAAGATGAATGTTGGATTCAAGCCATGAATGAAGAGCTTGATCAAATTGAAAATAATCACACTTGGGAATTAGTACCAAGACCTCATGACAAAAATGTCATTGGAACTAAATGGATATTCAAAAAAAAGTTAAATGAGAATGGGGATGTTATAAGAAATAAAGCTAGACTTGTTTGCAAGGGGTATGCTCAACAAGAAGGTATAGACTTTGAAGAAACTTTTGCTCCTGTAGCCAGACTTGAAGCCATAAGAATGTTTCTTGCTTTTTCAAGCTTCCAACAAATCAAAGTTTATCAAATGGATGTTAAATCTTCCTTTCTAAATGGTGATTTAGAAGAAGAAGTTTATATAGAACAACCAGAAGGATTCATTTTGGGAAATGATGAAAAACTTGTTTGTAGACTTAAAAAGGCTCTATATGGTCTCAAACAAGCTCCAAGAGCATGGTACTATCGTCTTGAAAAATATCTTCATCAACAAGGATTTTCAAAAGAGTCTATTGATAGCAACTTATAAACAAAAACTGAAAATGACAAACTATTGATTGTGGTTTTATATGTTGATGATATCATTTTTGGAAGTAATAAAGAGTCTATGAGTCAAAAAAATTCTTCTGATATGCAGCAAGAATTTGAAATGTCTTTACTTGGGGAACTAACATTGTTTCTTGGCTTGCAAGTGCAACAAGCAACAAATGGCATATTCTTATCACAAGAAAAATACCTTAAGCAAATCCTGAAGAAGTATGGCATCGAAGATTGCAAACCTGTAAGTACACCAATGATAACCGGATGTAATCTCAGTTCTAATGATGATTCCCCCATGGTGAATCAACCAAAATACAGATCTATGATAGGAAGTCTACTTTAGCTCACTGGGACAAGACCAGACATCATGCATGCAGTTGGGATTGTTGGACGATTCCAAGCTAATCCAAACGAGTCTCACCTTCAGGCTGTGAAAAGAATATTCAAATATCTACAAGGAACTCAAGACTTTGGACTATGGTATCCAAAGAATGCTGATCTTACTCTTCATGCATACACTGATGCAGATTGGGCTGGAAGTGTTGATGATCAGAAAAGCACTAGTGGTGGTGCATTCTATATGGGGCCCCGGTTAGTATCTTGGTTTAGCAAGAAGAAAAGCTCTATTGCCTTATCTACAGCAGAAGCAGAATATGTGGCTGCCGCATCATGTTGCACTCAACTTCTCTGGATGATGCAAACCTTACAAGACTTTCAAATCAAATTTTCACCTCCTATCTCCATTATGTGTGACAATACAAGTGCCATCAGTATCTCAAAGAATCATGTTATGCATTCCAAGACCAAGCACATTCCCATCAAATATCACTTATTACGTGAACAAGTGCTTGAACAAAAGGTGAAATTGGAGTATGTTCCCTCCAAAGAACAAGTTGCTGATATATTTACCAAACCTCTACCCAGGGAAGCGTTCGAATATCTCAGACAGAAACTGGGAGTAGTCTCTGCCATGCAGAAGAGCAGATCCACTTAAAAACAGAAGATTAAATTGGTTATGAGGTGTTGTTGTGCATCTTTGAATGCACAGGCTAAGGGGGAGTATGGTATTGTCGGTTCAAAGGATCTTGATCAACTCTTTTCCATTGATGTCAAAGGGGGAGGAAAAGAAACAAAACAACAAAGGGCTTCTATAAGATAATCAAAGGAAGAGTATTGCCATCAATGCCAAAGGGGGAGATTGTTGGAAGTATTGTCATTGATGGAAAAATAATTGGCAAAGAAGGAGCATCTGAAACAGTAACCATGAAAAGAAGAAAAGAAAAGTAGTAACAGAAGAAGAGTGCATAATTGAAGCAGAATTGTCCAAGAAATAGAGTAGGAGAAAAAGGCCATCGAATAGAAAAGAAAAAGTGACTGTTATAGTAAATGGTAATTCACCCTGATGGAATCCGTGATAAGTAAGAAATCCATTGAAGGAATTAATGGTTGCGGAGATATGATGGTTTTGCTTGCAGAATCAAGAACTTGAATGTACAGTTAGAAGCAGAACTATGATAGGATAGAAATCCGAACATGCAATGGAAGGTTGATATATTATATATATCATAGAAGAATTGAAGATAGAATGACATTGAATTGTCCCAAGTTGATGTTTGTGAGGAAATCCCGTCCATTGGTTCTTTCGAATTGTTCGAACAAACTCTTTTGAATTCATTCCCCTCATAGAGGAAGCCTGCGTATAACTAACTCTATCCTAATGGTAGTGAAAATCCCGTCAGAAGAGAACTACATTTGTTCGTTTTTTATTGGAAATCCTGCCGAAGATAGACCAGATTCAACTAAGTAATAAGGATAGTGCAAACCCAGACTAACCATTTGGAATCATGAATGGAACTTGGAAGGAAAGAGGTAGAACGTAACAAAAGGAAGTGCGACGGAACCCTGCATAGAAGAGCGGAACCGTGACCGAGTGAACAGTGAAGGCGGTTTATGGTTTTCATCGCACCACCTATGAGGAGTGAGCGGTATTTGAGGAGTTGGGAGCGATTCCATAAATCATTCGACATGTGGTAAGGAGGACCCACGGAAAACCGCTTGTCACTGTGCGCCATTGCGCGTTATTGTTCGACCCAGGATGCCCAGCGATATTGATACATACCGTTGATCTGGGAAGATGCCATCGGATGGTGGTTGTGTTCAGAAGGTGCACGAAGGATAACCCAGGTACGGTGCTCCATCGCGCGTTATTGCCCGTGCAAGTTTCCCAAGTGATATCCGTCGATTTGGATGTTGCGGCGCGATGGAACGTGAGCCCTTCGATCAGGTCGATTGTTAGTGCTGGGTCCCAATTTAATTTATATTTCTCATTGTTAAGGTCTATTTAAAAGCGCTGGTTATTAATATAAAGTTCTATTATAACTTTTAAATTACCAAAGGTTGTGGATAATTTTTATTTATCAAATTCCACGAATTTGATAAATAAAATTCCAATAAAAGAAGGAATACCATCAGTCGTTGGATGGTTTTGACTTATGGTTTTACTAAAGGCAAAAACTATATAAGGAGAAGACGATTATTGTACAAGGTGTGCGTGCGTAAGGGTGATGAATGAATAAATTTCTCTAAGGAATATCTGCATGGACGAACTCTGTTCTTAATTGATAAATCTAAATCTATGATGCACCCATGGATATAATGATCTGACGATGATGAATCTCTGGTTTGATTGACTGACGAAATCATGAAGAACTGGTGCGAGCGTACTGAAGAAAATGAATAAATCTGGTGGCCTGCAAGGTATGTTGTGTGGAAACTGGTGGATCCAGTATGAAAATTGATGGAACGTGGTCTGCAATGGTGCTGAGGGACAAAGCCTTTAGTGAGGGGGTTGTAGCTCCCTTCCAGTAGTAGTTGGTAAACGAGAGAAGGGTGTAGCCTTTCTGCAGGTAGGTGCCTGCGTGCTGGTATAAGTCTGCGCCAACATAAATTGTAAGAAGTTTTCTTTATAATAAATATAGAAGACTGAGATAACAACAGCGATGGTTTTCTCCCAAATTGGGTTTCCACCTTAAATACTGGTGTTCATATGTGTGGCTTATGTTTGATGGTTTGTTCTGGTATTTCTGTTCATACTTACTGCTTACTTAAGATCTGATGAATGAATGATGCAATGATCTAAGTAAAGACATAATAAGATCTCTGGACATACACGTTGGATTCTGTAAAATAGCATATGGTTTTAAGAGAAAGAAAAAGTGAAAAAAATTTCAGCCCTAAATACTGATTCACCCCCCCCCCCCCTCTCAGTGTTTTTCTCAACAAGAGGAGTATATGAGCTAAGAAATTTGGGAAAGGCAGAGATGAGAAGTGCTGATGGAGAAGATTTTGCTTCAGAAATTCGAGCAATACATGAACAGGTAAAACAACAGTTATAGGATAGCAACATTAAATAAAAAAGAAGAGTAGATTTGAAGAAAAGGGAAGTTAATTTTGAGGTTGTAGATTTTGTTCTAGCGCACCCGAGGAAGGGAAGATTTCCAAAAAGGGCATATAACCAATTTAAATTTAAAAAAATTGGGCCATGCAGAGTATTGAGAAAATTTTCTGCAAATGCCTATGAAATTGAATTACCCCTGACATTGGAATATCTCCAATTTTCAATGTTGCTGATTTGTACAGGTATGAGGAAGAAGAAACAGATGATACAGCTGAAAGCAAAGAATAAGTTGACTGGTTGAGACAGTTACCCACAGCAAAAACATTGCAGCCAAAGAGGATTTTAGACAAAAGATTGTCTAAAAAGACAAGAGGATGAGAATACTTTGAGTATTTGATCAAGTGGAAAGATCAACCAGTTGTAGAAGCTACTTGGATGAAAGATACCCTGCGACAGAAATTGGGCAGTTCTGTAGAGGAACTTATGGACAGGAGCCCATGAAGAATTTTGTCCTCAGGAGTCTGATGCAGGAGCATGAGGTTCGAGGGATAAAAACTTCTCTTTTATTCCCCAAAAAAAAAAATTTACAAGCAAAGGAGTGGGATCATTTAGCCTACGATTTATTGTTTTATTAGATAGGATTTGGTTGATATTTACGGATTTGAACTACTTGTATTTAATTCAATGTATTTAGTTTTAGTTTAGGATTTTTAGGAAAATCTTATCTTTAGTATTTTTAGCCAAAATTAGAAGAATTCGATTCCAAAGAATTGAATTGAAAGGATAGTATAAACATTATATATTTGTAAGTTGGAATGTATCTGATAGAGGAAGATTTGATAGGACTAGAAATCGAATAAATAAATAAATAAAATGGATTTTCCTCTATATCAGAAAAATTGGGAAAATTTTCCAAATCCTGGAGGTTTAGATTTTTTTTCAAATACTTCTGAATTGTTTAATTCCAATCGATTTTTTTAATCGATGGTGTATGAAGTGTAATCATTATTTGTTGCGTTCACTTTGAAATGGAAGAAAAACTTGGTTTATTAGTTTTTCTTTTGAAAAATTAATGAGAAATATCCAGAAATATCGAATTAGCTAGAGTTAAAGAAATGGAATTGCTATTCACTGGATCAGATTGTGATGTTAAATCTGATGGCATCGAGGTAAGTTTGAAATGAGTCCTTATGTTTTATTGGTAAAACGCAGTAGAGGCACCGTCAATATGGGTCAGAAATATAAATAATATTTTTGTAATGTTTATGAGAACTAGAGGAGCGACAACTGTCTAATCAATGATCGACGGTTATCGCATTTTAAATTGCAAGGATTTTAATAATCCAGAACGGACCCGATGATTTCATAAAACGGATTTCAAATGTCAGATTAATTTCCAAAAACTCTTATCATCTAATGGATTTCACTTGATAGGTTTGAAATCTACGGATATCGCATATTTAGATGCGTACTACTTAAACAGAATTTTGGATGCGATAATTCTATTAAATCGGTTTTAATATTGTTTAACTCTATCAATCGAATCTACAAAGGATTGTCAAGTATAATTTTATTAAGGCTATTGTTTTTTTAAGTGATACAATTATCTGCCGTCATTTGTGTGAAGACTTTACATTGGCTTTATGTAAAATTCAAACTCCATTAATATAACATAAAGAAAGGAAGTGCAATAATTTGCTAAGATGTATTTCCATCATTCCAAAAAGGGCTTTAATGTTTTGCACATTGGGTTAAAATTATGAGAAAATTATAAAGTAGGTTTTATTGTTATTTAAAATTTGTGGAACAAATTTTTAATTGCATTTGAAGCTTTTGGTTATAAAGTTAAAGGTTGATGACTGAAGCTGAGTAGTAAATAAAGGAAATTCTACCAGAATTAGAGAAAATTTTCACAAGATTTGAAAGCTTGTCATTAACACCTGCATCCAGAACACCATTAGTGGTATCAAAGCAGCAATCAGACACTGAGAAAGATATTAGAAAACAGGAAAAGAAATCCAACATGGCTTATAGAGTTGGACGAGGAGGTGGTGCTGGTCAAAGAAGAGGAAGAACAGTTGCAAATGTCAAAGTGATGGAAGTTATGCAACAGATGCAAGCCAGATTAGAAGGAATGGAAATGGGAAATCAAAGAGATGCAGATGTCGGAGATGTTAGTGAACCTGAAGTTGAATTTGAAGAAGAGGGAGAGCCTGCAGAAGTTACTCCTGAAATGAGATTTTTTAAATCAGTGTTGGGATCCACATCTAAACCTAGACTTGAAGTTTTAGTTTTTACAGGAATCTTAAACCCAAAAGAGTTGATTGATTCGGTAAATGACATGGATAAGTTCTTCGATTATGAAGAAATGGATGAAGGAAAAAGAGTGAATTTTGTTGTCACAAAATTGAAAGGTCATGCAATGCTTTGGTGGGATGGAGTGCAGGAAAAAATAAGGAGACTTGGTAAGAAACCGATAAAGAATTGGAACAGGATGGTGGCAAAGCTGAGAGGTAAGTTTTTACCAAGTGATCATCAGCTTTCATTATTTAGACAAATGCAAAATCTTAGATAGAGATCAATGATAGTCAAAGAATACACAAAGGAATTTTACAAAGTGAGCATAAGAGCAAGACAAATTCAAGATACATCAGAGAATATTGCAAGATATGTTAATGGTCTCAGAATGGATATCCAAGATTAGATAAGTCTGTTGTCTCCTAAAACAGTGGAAGAGACTTATCAAATGGCCTTGAAGGCTAAAGAAAAACTCATAAGGAATAAATCTTCCAAAAGTAGAGTTAATTTCCAAGGAAGGGGAAGTCAAGGTGGTAGAGGAAGATCTACAACACTGTAATATCCCAAAATGGGAACAACTACACTCTTGGTAATAATTTGAGTTATTACCAATGTGGAGCTTCAGAAAATCATGAGCATGGAAATGTGGAGCATCTTATTAGATTTAAAATAAAATCATACCAGTAGATGAGAGAACCTCTGCAACAAGATGATCTATATTCTCCTTCCCGGGTGGGGAAATGCAGCAATATAGAGCATAAAACTGCTGTCCTCATAAAATAACGCTATACAAGTGAGAAATGGGACTTGGATCCCTTATAATACATGATATAAAACTCACATGAAGAATTATAGGTGAAACAAATCATTGTAGCTCCTATAAAGAGATCTCCCCAAGTCAATGCAGCTCAAATAAGCCCAAACCCCATAGCCTAGCTCATGCAGAAAGTAATGAAGCAAGGAATGCATTATTATAATGGGGGTTTATGCAGAAAATAATGAGAGAAGACTGATATGGAGATTGTATTAATCAAATAATAGATAAATGGAGGTTTAACCTCTTTTAAACCAAGCAAAAGACACCAAGCAAGGTTTTCCGGCAATTCACATGTACAAAAAGCAGGACTGCAGAACATAACATAGTTTACTGCAAAAAAGTATTAAAAATGACTGAATATGACATAAAATATCTGAATAATACAGGAAATGGCCAAATTCCCTTCTCATTGGATCTCCCGGAGGGAAATAAGCACCTCCTCCTCAAAGACTAGCACAAAATCAAAGGGTACAACCCTGCTGCTGCTGCCCCTGCATAAAAGACGCAGTTTTCTGAAGGGAAATGTGTTGTGGCTAAATATGGATGAATGGCCCTAAGAAAAATACTGAAATTAAGCTCAAATAATTCCCTCTTGATCCCTTAAGCAAGTTGATCCAAAGAGAGGATGGAATTCCCGCACGGGAATTCTTTGCACTAAGCAGTGCAGAAACTCCGACTAAATAGCTGAAGCATGCAAATAGTCAGAAGACCAAAGATAGCTGAATAGATGAATGAATCCTTTGATGCTATGCCCTCATTTTTATCTTTGGTGAGCCTCCTCACCCCGGACCACACACATTGTTGAGGTGACTTCCTAGTGAATATTCCTCCTCTAAAACTGCGCTGCCCTAGCTTGCTTCCCTCCTCTTTGTAGCTGCATTGTTGACTTGGTCAACTGGGATTAATCCACCTGCAATGTATCTTTTCACACTAAGGGATCTTCAATTCAGTTCTCATATGTGTGCCTAGGCTGATCCTTGTTCACATTGAGCTAGTTTATTTGAGTGATTCCTTCCTCCTCAAGACTACATGTTGACTTAGTCAAACTTGAATATGTCCCCATCTAATTTGTCCTTGTTCAGAATTGGAAGTTTAAAACCAACTCCTAAGGTGATCTCATTCCTTAATAAGGTGGAATTTATTCATACCTTTATTGTTCATGGGCCTCCTTTCCCATTTATTCCTCTCCTAGGTGAAAGCATCAAAATCTAATATAACAATTTGCTTGTTTGCAAGTTTTGGAATATTACAGTTCCCCCCCCCCTCCAAATTTTGCTTGTCCTCAAGCAACTACAAGGATAGGACTGAAGAGAATCCTCTTCTCCCCTGTAGCACCCTCATAAGATGAAGTCTCCCCAGGTTCAATGTAATGTCCCCAAATTATCTCATAGCTAAGTGGGACATTAATTTTTGAGAATAAATTCAAGTGCATGAATATTAATTGAGCAAGGAGGCTCAATAAACTACTCAAGCATGAATAAAAACCCCTCACAATGTGAAAAGGGGCCATGAAATAACTAGCTCAAGCATCCACATGTGTGAACAAGTTTAATTTGACCAAGTCAACTCAAATTGTCTTTAAAAGAATAGAGCCATGAATAAAGCAGCTTAATGTGAATGGAGGAAAATTCAGCAAAACAATTTGAAGACTCCTTAAATGTGAAAGGGGCAAGGAAAAGAGACTCAACCAAGGAAGATTCTTAGAAGATGAATTTAGTAACATTGACTAAATCAAACCATGCAACATCTAGTTTTCCTCCACTTAATGGGACAGCATAACCCTAGAGAGGGGAAGCTTGGCAAGGAAGCAAACCCTAGTGGAGTGGGGCCCTTGGAGGAGAAGCTCATTTTCTATATAATGAAGGAAGGGAAGCCATTTGGGGTTTATATTGGAGATTATACTTTCATGAGGTATACTTAGACTTCCTACATACTTCGTTTTTTAGCTAAGTTGCTACACTTCTTAGTGCAAGGGTTTTCTCATGCGGGAATGCCCAGCTTTTTCTTTGAGATCTTGTAGCAAGATATCTAAGGGAAGGTTATGATCTGAAATTTCAAATTTTAAGTGTTATGCCAAGAATTTTTTTCCATATCTACGCATTCCCTTGAGGATACTGCATTATTTTTTTAGAGGTGCAGTGGAAGGGGTTAAATCCCCATGGTTTGGAGCTAGTGTTGGGCCGTGAATACAACCACTTTGTAACACTTATTTCATCCATTTTTACTCTTCTCTATTATATCATTTGTTATAATTTATCATTTAAATCCATTTTATAAATGATTTATGCTCTTATGGATGAAAATTATTTATCTTCCTTTATTTCTAATAAATTGATGATTATGAATTATTTTATCAATGATAGTTTTAATAAGCTGGTTATAACATTATTCACCATTTTTAGCCTCCAAGATAATTTCCAGATTGAAGATTTGATCATTAAAAGTGCCAACTCAGAAATGCGCTGGAATAAGGAGTGACAGTTTTGCGGTTGAGATTCTGAGCAACTGAAGACGAATCTGGAAAATCCGGAACATGGGTTTTGTCCAGAACGGACCCAATTAACTTTAATATAGAACGGTTTGCCCAAATTCGGCCTGTGTTGAGAGATTCACAGAGTTCTTTAAGCACGATTTTCTCAGTTCTGTTGTTGCGGCCGTCCTCCAAATCTCAGCTAAAAAGCCAAATTCGACTTGCTGTTATTGAAAGATGGATGTAAATCTATTTTCTTGTTGATCAATTGGTTGGAATAAATCCAATATTGTTATGGGAAGATTGTATTTACTATTCAATTTATCCTCCTTCTGATTATAAAAGGAGAAGCACGTATTGTGTATGGGGAGGAAGGATATGTTTCATGTAATTTCTGTAAAACATCAGCTTTGATTATTAAGTTTCATTGAAGACTGGTTCAATGTATTTTTGACCGATGCATTAATGAAAGTTTGGTGATTATTTCGTCCCTGCTACTGGATTAACTTCAAGCGGTGTATCCTTGGAGGCTAAGGGCCCGGCCCCGAAGGACACTTGCTTCTGTACCATTACGGCTTTACTTCTGTGTGGTTTGTTTATTATTGTTATTTGATAATTTGATATGCTTTACAAGTTCATATTATATGCTCTGTTCAAGTTCGAATCATTGGGGTTTCTACATCTAGAATTGTGTGTTAACTCCGCATCAAGTTATTAATCCTTTCAAGAGTTCATTACATGTTCTTACTGTTTTGTTACGGAGCTGTTATGCTGAACATTCGTGTTTTACATTTGTTGAGGCAGTGTTCTTTATAATCGTTGGATTCAGTAACAATAGCGTTTTATTGAAAAGCACAATTGTATTTTCTGTTGATTGTTATTCTAATGTATTGTGTGCGTTTCTGATTTATCAGTATTGTTCTATAATTCATTAATTGTTATTGCTGTTCTATTAGTACGATTTGTGTGAATTGCCGTTAAAGTGAAAGAGTGTTATTTGATTGCAAAGAATGCATTTGAGTTCATGGATTAAGTTTGGTTACGACTCGCGAGACTTAGCTGTTCGTTTGTTGTTCCATTTTAGATTTGTTGTTCAATTCTTTATTTGTTGTTCTATTTACTCGCATTTGTTGTTTTGGTGTGAGAGACGATCTAAGGCTGTAGTGAGCTTTGGCAGTCACTGTTTAGCTCCCAGACCCGTGGTCTATGCTCTAATTTCCTTTACATCGGTTTCCAAAGGGATGGGCTATTGTTGTCAAACCCTTGACTGATACATTGCTTATTTTTCCGAATGCATGATTTAAGTCTTAAAGTGCTTTGTTGTAAGTAGATTTTATTTCCAGCTTTTATTTACTTTTGGATTTTAAGCACTATACTGCAAAACATTACTCTTGAGTAAATAGCCGCCTCAGACTGAGTACACTCTTGAGATAAAAAGTCGTCCCTGGGTTGATAATTAATGTGAAGGTAATTAGAGGTGAAAGAGACCCTTTTTATCGCTCCACATTTTGGCGCCGTTGCCGTGGAGAGTGTAGCCATTTCTAAAGAGTAGTGTGAATCTGATGAGTGCCTGCTAGGGAAGAGTTGGATCCTAAAAACGGAAGGTAAGAACCTGCGTGCGGAGCATGTACAAGCCCTACTCCACTGTCCGCTTTCCTAACAGATTTGTTGTTGCTTTGTTGGGTAGAAATAGATGTTTGAATTTTTGTGAATGATTAGGAAAAAGATAGAATTTTTAAAAAAAATGGATCACATGATTTCATTCAAGTGGTGATGTAAGCACCACCCATTTCACTAACTAATTGACAGGAACATTGGAAGAAGGAGCTTTGAAGGAACACATGAAGGACATCTTCTGTTATGGTAAGAAACTGCCCAACATCTTTTTGAATTTCCTGCTCAACTAATTCCACACCCTCACCGCAATAAACCAGTACAACATACTTACAGTGTTGAACTGCCAAATTTACCCACCATTCCCACCCATTCTATCTCACATATGCCATTAGAGAAAACTTACAATGAGATTCAGAATGTTTTAAATTCAAAAATTGTAGAAGTTATGGAGGAAAATGAGCTTACTTCTAGTTTGCATCAATAAACCATTTTAACAGCTCAAGAACTTAATGATATGATGGATATGGGAAATCAAGAAAATAACGGATATATTGAAGATTGGTTTCACTCCATCACTTGTTCGCAACATTGCTCCACACTTCAACAATTTTTGACTCCATCTTTTCAAGGGAAGTTGGCTTCTCAGACCCTGATTTTCATTAATATGCATTTTTCAAATTTGGGTATGTGTATACGTGAAGCCTTATTTCGAAAATGGCTCCACTGGAAGTACTCATATACGTAGTCATATTCATTTTTCAAATTAAAATAGGTTAGTGTAGAAAATAAAATAAATAAGGGAATAAATAAATGCATTTTGTTTTTTTATGTAAAACTAGTTGTTTTTTTGTTGCAACATGCTATGCAAATCAACATTGGTGATAATTTTTTTAATTAATTTGTGTTTGTAGATGACTTATAATGGAAATAATAGTTCTACAAACACTCATATTCACTTTTATCACCAATTTGAAAAAATGCTTGAATATCATTTTTTTTTGGCTTGCGGGCTTGATGAATTTTCTGGAAAAACAGTCGGGACAGTCATGTTTTGAGGGACCAAAAATGAATATTTTTAAAACCTGTTTCTACCCTAGGTAGCCCTTGATATCTAATTTCTAACCCAATTTGAATCAATCAATTTGGATTTGAAACGAAAAAGTTAGAACCAAAACATTGACCGGATGTCTAGCGGGCAGCTCAGGAACAGAGTTGGGACAGTCAGTTTTTGGAGGTCTAAATGAATGAATTTTTAAAACCTGTTTCTATGGTAGATTCCCCTATGAATCTAGTTTACAATGCAATTGGAATCACTCATTTTCGATATCGTATGGGGAATTTATGATCAAAATACTGACTGTCTATCGTAAATCAGCAACCTTAAAACTCTGTCTTTCCGGCTGTTCCTTACAGTATTTGACCTATCAATTTTTCTTGTCTTCAAAACCTATTTCTATTGGAGATAAATAAATGAATCTACTTTCATTTCCAATTTGAATCATTTGAATCCGACATCAAACGAAGAATCTATGCTTGAAATATAAATCGTTGGTCTAGATTGGGTAATTGAAAATGACTATGTTATGCAGGTTGTTCTAACTAAAATTGACATATCATATCATTGAATTTCTAAAACCTGTTGCTACTGGAGATAAACCTTTGAATTAGCTCTCATTTGGCTTTGGAATCATTCAATTTCGATGAAAAACAAAGAAGTTGTGATTAAAACACTGCTGGATAGTATGGTCGACCACTGCTCTCCCGCAGGTGACAAATAAATTTTACTTTGTTATTTTCTCAATGGATTTGTTATATAGAGTAACTACTTGTTGTTTTTTTGCATCATTCTTGGATTAGGGGAGCCCGATCACCTCTCTTTCTCCATGATTTAATGTTCTATTGCAGGTAGACACTCGTTTTTGCAGGTCCTAGGAGAAAAAGAAGATCAATTTATGGACGAGTGATTCTTGAAACAAATTTTAATAAAACAAAGGAATTTCATCCAACTCATTACCCAACGGATTCATAATAGGACAAATGAAGAATTGATTTCAATCTGAAGATTCATGTCTTATCACTGCTGCCAAAACATTTTTCAAAGAGATCATTTTTTTGACATAACATCATAGCTGTTGTAACTTAATTTAGTTATTTACATATTGTTTTTAAATAAAACGTTGTTTCTTTTCTGATATTTTTTTATATTTTGTGTTTCAGGTGTTGCAACTGTGACCCATCCTCAGCATCAATACAGTGAACAGCTAATTCATTCTTTGCATGCTTGCATTTCATGCTTGTGTATTTTTGCTGTTCTTTTTCTGAAGGGACAGCGTTTGTGTGCACTTTTGTCGTTTTTGCTGTTCCTTTTTCAAAGGGACAACAATTTTGTTTTCTTATTTCTTTTCCAAAGGAACAACACCTTTTTGGTCAGCAATTCATTTTGTTGTTCCTTTGTTACGGGTCATTTTTCCATTCCTTTTCCACGACTCTTTTTGCTGTTCCTTTTTCACGTTTTGCTGTTCCTTTCCGAATGGAACAGCACTTCTGCACTTCCACTTTTTGTTGTTCCTTTCCGAATGGAACACCACTTCTACATTTTCACGTTTTGCTATTCCTTTCCAAATGACATAGCACTTCTGCATTTCCACTTTTTGTTGTTCCTTTTCGAATGAATCACCATTTTTGCACTTTTACGTTTTGTTGTTCCTTTCCAAATGGAACAACACTTCTGCACTTTCACGATTTGTTATTCCTTTCCGAATGGAATAGCACTTTTGCCCTTTTCATTTTTGTTGTTCCTTTTTCAAAGGAACGGCACGTGTGTGCACTTGCGTTTTTGTTGTTCCTTTTCTAAAGGAACGGCACTTGCGTTTTTGCTGTTCCTTTCTTCAAAGGAACGACATTTGCATTTTCACACTTTTTTGTGTGTATTTTTGCTTTTTGTGTGCATTTCCTTTGTTGTTCCCTACAAGGAACAACACTTTTTTTGCGTGTTTTTGCTGTTCATTCAAAAAAAAAGCAACACTTTGGGAGTATTTTCGAAAGCAAGCCTTCCTTCCTCTTGTGGAATTGTTCTTAGTTCATCTCAACCACATTTTACTGATTCCCCTTCATGGCATGAAGTACACTCTTTTTATGAGGACAAGAATTATGGATTCTATTGAAGCGAGTTAATATCATTCACGTTATGATCTTTAACAGGACAGCTCCTTGATGATAGAATATTTTCAAAAGAGACACAATTATTTATATACTACTTTACTGCATTGTTTTCTATTGAACATGATGTTGATTGATCATCTTAATACCATGCTGGTTCCACCCTTCTGGATTATAATCTTCTCTGTCTGTAATAAATGAGATTATGGGTATATTTTTCTATTGACATATTCAACTTCTTCCACCATCCCTGCTCTTAAGGAGTACTGAGCCTCCCTCTTTTTATCATAAAATTGTGTAATAACAACAAAATTTTGTTCACAGATGGAGGATAGGGGGTCTCATTACGAGCCAGCCTACCATGTTCATAAGGCTGTAACAAAGTGACATTCCGATTATGGCCACCACACCAGGGTTATGATCCATTGGATAACCCAATTATCCTTGGAACATGAGGTCTCATCACGAGCCGGCCTGATCACTTTTGCTACATCCCAGTGAATGGCAGTGTGGTTATCTGGTTACCACGCCAGCACACTGATCTCTTCTGTAGAACAGCACTGTAACTCTCCATTTATAAATTGAGGATTCTTGCTCATATGGGTTAAAAGGCAACCCTGCCGAGGCTATGGACGCCTGCTGGCAGCAGCGGCTCTGCTTATGGTATTGAAGTTATATCTTATCGTCAATTATTATTATAATACCCTTTTCTTATTTTTTTCTTTTTATCAGAGAAGTTATTTCCTTAACTTTTTCCCTGTTTTGAACCTTTATGCATGAAAAATTGTTTTATAATCAATCACATCATTTTTCAGCTAGAATACCATCAGCAAAGCATCTTTTTGGCATATTGCTGTCCTTTTTCTCTTTTTCGTAACTTATCATCAATCCAAAGCGTCCTATCTCTTATTCATAACTATCTTTACACACTCTGCTCTCATTATAATCATAACCCTCGTTGTTCTATCATTGATATGTGTACTCTACTGCTGTATTGTTCATTCCCTTGCCTTGCCATCAGTACAACACCTCTCATATGCTTTATGGTCATGGAATTCCTTTTCCAATTGGAGGGGGGAATGTATGCATTATGGGATTGCATGCGATATGATTACTTCACTCTGCCATAACTTGTTGATTTGACAAAAGTTTTTCCTGATTGAAAGTTTTGCATGCATCTTATCTGTTGCTATTCAAACCTAACACTATGGATTCAAGAACATTGTATGCCAAATAGTGCTTTGTTTGCAGGAAAACAACAAGTATGGGCAGAATTCTATTCGTAGCATGACCACATTATTGCAACTTACAGAAGAGGCTCGAGCAACTCGCATACGTGAACAATTCTTCAGACATGATGTGCTTACCTGGATTCCACCTTTTGCATCACTTTCAGCACCAACTCTGCCTACATCAGCTTCAACAACTGCCAGTGCATATATTTCATTCCACATTTTTGGAGGTAAAACTTGAGGTAAAATAGCATAATTTTCTGATTTATTACGAATTTAGGAGAATTTCATGCAAATCCATTTTGAGCATTATTTATCATCCTTCATTCCACATCTTTACCACTTTCCCTTTTTCAGCAGCATATCATTTTCGAGTATGGGGGAGTGTTCCTTTCATTCATTTCTTTCTTATGACCATGTCATCTATATTCTTTATCATCCATTATTATTCTTATTCATTCTCAACACCTCCATTATTCCATGTTGTTTTACACCAAGCATAGAATTCAACAGCTGGTAGCAACCTCCTCTATTTGTTTTCTAGCATCGCATGAGGACATGCTAATTCTTCAGAGAGGGGGAGGAATTGCTATGCATGATGGATGTTTTCTATTTTCTTTCTCATTTACGGCATACAATTTCATTTTTACACAATGCAGAAATTGATTTCCATAATATTTTTAAAACTATGAACTCAATTCTTGTGATTTTTGGAAAACACAGACGTATCATTAATACAAACCCCGACGATTTCAAGATAAATTGGTTCATAAAATTTCGGAAATCATGCACTCTCAGCTACAGTCATTTTTTTTATATCTCATGATCAATGCATCAAAACAGTTTGATTTTTGGATCATAAAGGCATTCATATATTATAAATCTACTTGCCAAATTTCAACAAAAGCTGGTTTGTAGTTTTTGAGAAAATGGTTAATGAAGTTTGCTGTTATCTATATCATATTTTGCTGCAACTTCACACATATAGTTGAATGTCAATGTAAAAATTGTTATGCCTTCATTAAGATTGCTAAAATTGAATATTCATTAATTAAGGAAGCATTCATTTGTTCTCAAATTTTTATTGCTTGGTTAACACATGGGTTTTGTCTTGGGGTTGCATGAAGACATGCAATATATTCAAGTTTCCGTTGCATGAGGACATGCAACATATTGAGTGTGGGGGTGTGTTGGGCCGTGAATACAACCACTTTGTAACACTTATTTCATCCATTTTTACTCTTCTCTATTATATCATTTGTTATAATTTATCATTTAAATCCATTTTATAAATGATTTATGCTCTTATGGATGAAAATTATTTATCTTCCTTTATTTCTAATAAATTGAAGATTATGTATGATTTTATCAATGATAGTTTTAATAAATCAGTTGTAACATTATTCACCATTTTTAGCCTCCAAGATAATTTCCAGATTGAAGATTTGATCATTAAAAGTGCCAACTCAGAAATGTGCTGGAATAAGGAGTGACAATTGTGCGGTTGAGATTCTGAGCAAATGAAGACGAATCGGGAAAATCCGGAACATGGGTTTTGTCCAGAACGGACCCAATTAACTTTAACGCAGAACGGTTTGCCCAAATTTGGCCTGTGTTGAGAGATTCGCAAAGTTCTTTAAGCACGATTTTCTCAGTTCTGTTGTTGCGGCCGTCCTCCAAATCTCAGCTAAAAAGCCAAATTCGACTTGCTGTTATTGAAAGATGGATGTAAATCTATTTTCTTGTTGATCAATTGGTTGGAAGAAATCCAATATTGTTATGGGAAGATTGTATTTACTATTCAATTTATCCTCCTTCTGATTATAAAAGGAGAAGCACGTATTGTGTATGGGGAGGATTGGAGATACGTTTTTTATGTAATTTTCTGTAAAACATCAGCTTTGATTATTAAGTTTCGTTGAGAACTGGTTCAATGTATTTTTGATCGATGCGTTAATGAAAGCTTGGTGATTATTCCACCTCTGTTACTGGATTAGCTTCAAGCGGTGTCCCCTTGGAGGCTAAGGGCCCGGCCCCGGAGGACACCCACTTCTGTACCATTACGGTTTGATTTCTGTGTGGTTTGTTTATCAGTGTTATTTGGTAATTTGATATGCTTTACAAGTTCATATTATATGCTCTGTTCAAGTTCGAATCATTGGGGTTTCTACAGCTAGAATCGTGTGTTAACTCCGCATCAAGTTATTAATCATTTCAAGAGTTCATTACATGTTCTTACTGTTTTGTTACGGAGCTGTTATGCTGAACATTCGTGTTTTACATTTGTTGAGGCAGTGTTCTTTATAATCGTTGGATTCAGTAACAATAGCGTTCTATTGAAAAGCACAATTGTATTTTCTGTTGATTGTTATTCTAATGTATTGTGTGCGTTTTTGATTTATCAGTACTGTTCTATAATTCATTAATTGTTATTGCTGTTCCATTAGTACGATTTGTGTGAATTGCCGTTAAAGTGAAAGAGTGTTATTTGATTGCAAAGAATGCATTTGAGTTCATGGATTAAGTTTGGTTACGACTCGCGAGACTTAGCTGTTCGTTTGTTGTTCCATTTTAGATTTGTTGTTCAATTCTTTATTTGCTGCTCTATTTACTCGCATTTGTTGTTTTGGTGTGAGAGACGATCTAAGGCTGTAGTGAGCTTTGGCAGTCACTGTTTAGCTCCCAGACCCATGGTCTATGCTCTAATTTCCTTTACATCGGTTTCCAAAGGGATGGGCTATTGTTGTCAAACCCTTGACTGATACATTGCTTATTTTTCCGAATGCATGATTTAAGTCTTAAAGTGCTTTGTTGTAAGTAGATTTTATTTCCATCTTTTATTTACTTTTGGATTTTAAGCACTATACTGCAAAACATTACTCTTGAGTAAATAGCCGCCTCAGACTGAGTACACTCTTGAGATTAAAAGTCGTCCCTGGGTTGATAATTAATGTGAAGGTAATTAGAGGTGAAAGAGACCCTTTTTATCGCTCCACAGCTAGTTTCCCAAAGGGGAGCTCATTTCTTCTTCCGGGAGCTGATTAATAGCATTGCAGCCATTTATCATGTATATTCAGCCATTTTATGCAAAGCTATATCCATACTTCTTTTTTCAGTTATATTTGTAGCTGCTTCTTTGTATTTTCAGTGCATGTGGGAAAACCCTTGCTGGGTGATCATAATTTCATTGTAAGGAGATTAGATCTCTGTTTCTTTGCCTCATTGAGTAATATATTATGAATATCAGATTTATTTCTCCATTTTCTGAGTATTTACTTCAATATACTACACAGTGTCTTTTGCAGCAACTCCGACATTTGCATGTTTTGGGGTTTTTGTCCATTTTCAGCTATTTGAGCATGGGAGGCCTATTTAACTTTGATGTTGGTATTAGTTTCTGAAATAATCTTGCATGAAGCTCTGATATTGACTAATATAAAGGAAAAAACTATTATTTTATATTTTTGTAGCTCAATACTCAGAAAAACAACGTTTCTAGGTCACTATTGGTGCTTCTCCCCACTTGGGTGTCTTTCGGAAGGAATGTTTGATGTAGATTTTGTCAAATGATGAGCTATGCATCTGATATAACCTCTGATCTGATAATTTTCTGATTCCTCTTGAGTTTCTGAATAATTTATGCAAATTCTGAAGTAGGATTTCCATTTTGCTGCAACCTTCCTCTTTTAGCAGTTTTCAGCTAGTCTAGTTTGTGGGAGATCTGTTTAAGGTCTCTAAGTTCATTTTTTTCAGCTAAAATTCCAAATATAAGTCACCTACATCCTATATGAGAGAAAACAAACATTAATCTACGTTTATGTTGCATATTTTTGCTTATACATCGTTTTCCTTGGGCTGCTTGTCAATAATCCTAAAAGGGAGATATTAGCCTTCGACATAGTTCTATAGACAGAGTCTACTAGTGGGCCAGCTAGCCTCTGGATCTCACTCTCTCTTTAGAGGTGAAATATCCATTAAATTACCCTGCATTCAATCTCTGGAATAGATCCAGTTGTTGATTGTTAATGTTTTCTTGAAAAAGGATTTTCATTTGCCGGATTCATGAGCATTTCCTGATTTGGGACATTACAGTGGTATCAGAGCATGATCTGTAGCCTAGAATGTGATATCAATCTATCAGAGAAGTGCTGAGGAGGAGCACAAGTAGAAATCAGACATTATGGAGAGGATGAGATTACTCTCATCAATATTCAAATCCAAGAAGAGCCTCTCAAAGGGGTTTGAACAGTTGGAAGCAGAAAGATGCAGTGAAACTCAAAGTGGGTTTCAAGGAGAAGAGGACTAAAATAAAACCTTTATGAGGTTTCAAGAAGAAGAAAAAGAAGACATGGGAATTCCTCCTTCAAGGGAATACCAAGATCTAGGGTTTCTTATTGAGGATGGGGCATTTCCTATGTTCAGAGAAAGAACTGGGGGTGACAGTGTAGTCATAACAGAGGCACCTCTAGCATCTCGAGAAGAAGAAGTGGTGAGGACAGTTTCACCAAGGAGAGAAGCTCTTGCACCTTTGCAAGGAGTTTCATAGAATCTCACATATAGATATTGTGGCACAATCCATGTGCAGTATGTGCCATCATTATCAAATGGTGAGATCTGGAATATTATAGAGTTTCATAGGGTAAGAAATATCTACCCCTCTATGTTTCTGAAGAATGTTGCACAAGGAAGGCAGGAAGATCCATGCACATCAGTTCATCCATCTCTCCATAATGATCTATGCCTTGAAGCCTCCTTATTTGAAGAGGGGCCATTAGGTAAATCCCCTGATGAGAAGAAAAACATACTGTTCCCTCAACATGATACAATGAAGACAGCAGAGGTCAGAGGAGACACCATCACAGCGCTGGAGGTTGTGGTTAAGAAGCATATTTATGAAAGTAACATTTTATTTTATGATTGCATTTTCTCTCTTACCTTATATGTGCATGCCATAACTCCCAAGGGGAGTGTTCTACCTTATAAGCTTCATGGCCAGCTATGGACCAAGATTGTTTTCAAGTATGGCCACCTCCTTGATGAGTTGAGGGAGGTGATGCACTATGATGGGTGCTTCCCTAAAGCCCAAAATATACATGTCACCTTCAGCCATGGTGAAGTGATAAGAGCAACAAGTAAGTGGCATGCAAACCACTTACCATATCTTGATATGAAGCAGGGAGAAGGAAACCTACGCTGGTTTCTGTTGGGTGAGTGTGGGTACTCCCCAAAATTTTTGATTCTCATAACTCATGCCTCATACTCCAAGAGAAGGTTGCATAATGGGAAGGCATGGTTGTTATGGCTGTCACAAGGAAGGTTTGGACATTATATGCTGAATCTTATGTCCAAATATTTTCCCATGTTTGAAGTATTCCTCATGCATCCACATATATTTTGGGTTGAGATGTATTTCAAGTATGAATCTTGGGATGGGAGGAGAAACAACTTCCACATGGTGTGGAATGGGAGAGATAGCTTGCACTATGTTGATGTAGCACCCCACAAGTCCATCATTACATCATTGCTCCATAATCCACCCATTGATAATGTAAGGAAGCAACAAGAGCCCTTGTTGCTATGGCTACTTTTGGGAGAGTATAGGCTGAAAACTCTCCATACTCAACACAACATTCCAAGAGGAATGCATGGCACATCCAAAGTGCAAGAAGGCTACCTTTTAGAAATAATGGAAGGGAGGAAGGTCCTCTCACATAGCAGCACAAGGGTGAATGGGTTTTACATGTGGAATGTCAAGAAGAAGAGTCATGGACTACCAAGAGCATTTCTACTTAAGCTTACAGCATTGTCCTCTAAGAGCAAGTTTCTAATGATGGAGTATTTCCAAAGAAGTGTGCATCCTTTCATTTTGCATAAATTTATGAGGAGATTGTTATGGGAGGGCTCACTCATGGATCACATCTTCAGCTCACACATGAGGCATGGTAAGAAATACATCTATGTGCTTATTGATCATTCTATTAAGAATTTGTATCTTCTCACCAATTGTAAGCAATGCATTGCTCTGCAAGAGAGCAAGAGTATTCATGGGTGTTATGGTCACCTTGGGGCCACATTTTGTAATGATGATAACCCATATCTACATGAATTGGAGCAAGTGCATTTTTGTTTTGATAGTATGCATCTGATATATATTTCTGCTCACTACTTTCTAGTAGATGAGTTGACATGCATAGCGGAAAATTCTTTGGGAGGCAACTTGCCACTTGATGTCTTAAATCAGAAGTTGGGAAAACTGCGTTATACCCACCATGGAGGCCATATGTATCATCTTCACTTGTACATAAACTTCAGAAACTTTCTGATTTGGATGACATATGGTGGTGATGTGCCATTCACTTTGAATGGAATGATTTGGGCTAGCAGGATCCATGATTTTGGAGGAAGGATCTTTGGAGATCCAACCTCAGTTTTGCCATCAAAGGGCACCCTTATCTCAGCCCAAAATTAGTATGTGCTCTACTCTTTCCATGAGTGGAGAGGGAACAGTGTGGGATAGGCTATTTTTCCTATCATTTTCAGCCATTCAGCCCACCTTATTTGCAAGAGCTCAAGGTGGAGAAGATTTATTATGAGTTGCCATCTTAAAAGGCAACAAATTTTTCTTGGATGATAGCATGGGGAGGAGAGTCTTTCATTGATGATGAAGTGCTCCATGATTTTCACCACTCCTATCATGGGGAGGCCTTGGATCAGCAAGAGAGTTCTCATATCATCCTTCCATTATTCCATGACAAGAGCCATTGGGCTTATTCACCACAAGCCAACACTTTTGCAGAAAATCTAAAGCAAAGAAGGAGACTATGGACAAGAAGACCACAAGAAGGATGGAAATTTTTGCAGCACCCTTGCAGTAGATTAAGGACAAGAAACATTTGGGAGGGGGAGACTATAATGTCCCCAACTTAGCTCATAGCTAATTGGGACATTAAATTTTTCCAATAAATTCAAGTGCATGAATAATTGAGCAAGGAGGCTCAATAAACTACTCAAGCATGAATAAAAACCCCTCACAATGTGAAAAGGGGCCATGAAATAACCAGCTCAAGCATCCACATGTGTGAACAAGGTTAATTTGACCAATTCAACTCAACTTGTCTTTAAAATAATAGATCCATGAATAAAGCAGCTCAATGTGAATGGAGGAAAATTCAGCAAAACAATTTGAAGACTCCTTAAATGTGAAAAGGGGCAAGGAAAAGAGACTCAACCAAGGAAGATTCTTAGAAGATGCATTTAGTCACATTGACTAAATCAAACCACGTAGCATCTAGTTTTCCTCCACTTAATGTGACAGCGTAACCCTAGAGAGGGGAAGCTTGGCAAGGAAGCAAACCCTAGTGGAGTGGGGCCCTTGGAGAAGAAGCTCATTTTCTATATAATGAAGGAAGGGAAGCCATTTGGGGTTTAGATTGGAGATTATAATTTAATGAGGTATGCTTATAATTCCTTCATACTTAGCTATTTAGCTAAGTTGCTGCACTTCTTAGTGCAAGGGTTTTCTCATGCGGGAATGCCCAGCTTTTTCTTGGAGATCTTGTAGCAAGAGATCTAAGGGAAGGTTATGATCTGAAATTTCCACTTTCAGGTGTTATGCCAAGAAATTGTGCTCCATATCTGTGCAGTCCCTTGAGGATATTGCATTATTTGTATAGAGGTGTAGTGGAAGGGGTTAAATCCCCATGGTTTGGAGCTAGTTTCCCAAAGGGGAGCTCATTTCTTCTTCCGGGAGCTGATTAATAGAATTGAAGCCATTTATCATGTATATTCAGCCATTTTATGCAGATATATGTCCATACTACATTTTTCAGTTATATCTGTGTTGCTTCTTTGTATTTTCAGTGCATGTGGGAAAACCCTTGTCGGGTGATCATAATTTCATTGTAATGAGATTAGATCCCTATTTCTTTGCCTCATTGAGTAATATATTATGAATATCAGATTTATTTATCCATTTTATGAGTATTTACTTCAATAGACTATGCATTTTCTTTTGCAGTAGCTCCGACATTTGCATGTTTTGGGGTTTTTGTCCATTTTCAGCTATTTGAGCATGGGAGGCCTGTTTAACTTTGTTGTTGGTATTATTTTCTTAGATCCTCTTGCATGAAGCCTTTATATTGACTAATATAAAGGAAAAAACCGTTATTTTATAATTTTGTAGCTCAATACTCAGAAAAACAATGTTTCTGGGTCACTATTGGTGCTTTTCCCCACTTGGGTGTCTTTCGGAAGGAATATTTATTGTATATTTTGTCAAATAATGAGCTATGCATCTCATATAACCTATGATCTGATAATTTTCTGATTCCTCTTGAGTTTCTAAAGAAGTTATGCAAATTCTGAAGTAGGATTTCCATTTTGCTGCAACCTTCATCTTTTAGCAGTTTTCGGCTAGTCTAGTTTGTGGGAGATTTGTTTAAGGACTATAAGCTCATTTTTTTCAGATGAAATTAAGTATATAAGTCATATAAATCCTATATGAGAGGAACCAAGCGTTAATCTGCATTTTTTTTGCATATTTTTGCTTATACATCGTTTTCCTTGAGCTGCTTGTCAATAATCCTAAAAGGGAGATATTAGCCTTCAACATAGTTCTATAGACAGAGTCTGCTAGTGGGAAAGATAGCCTCTAGATCTCAACCTCTCTTTAGAGGTGACATATCCAGTAAATTCCCCTGTAGTAAATCTTTGGAATAGATCCAGTTGTTGATTGTTAATGTTTTCTTGAAAAAGGATTTTCATTTGCCGGATTCATGAGCATTTCCTGATTTGGGACATTACATTCAAGGTGATGCATCATCAATATATCTCCAAGTTTATCCTCCCAAGTGTGTAAGCTATCTAAATAGCTGACATTATGTGACAGTGAAACATCTATGGAAGCAAAAATGGGTTGTTTGAAGGTTCTCTTGAAGCATGAGGAATGATTGGGGTTCATCATGCCCATTTGAGTTTCTCCTCCCCAAGCTATCAACCAAAAAAAATGAGTCACCCCCCAGGTTGGAAACTCATGAAGGATCTCTTCTACCTTGAGCTCATGCAGAATAGGTGGGCTGAAAGTCTAAATATGGTAGGAAAGATAGCCTATCCCACGCTGTCTTCTTCTCCACTCAAGATAAGTGTAGAGAATTTGCTGATCTTGGGCTGCCATAATGTTGCCCTATAATGGAAATAAGGAAACTAGACCTCCAAAGGTCCCTCTCCCAGTGCTGTGAATCAAGCTGGCCCAAACCATCTCATACATGATGGACAAGAACTCACCACCATATGGCATCCAATCCATCTCAGGCCCTCCTCATAAAGAAACAAAGGTTTTTTTGTAGAGGCCATGTCCCTTCCCCTGCTCCCCTCAAAACATGTAATGCAGAAAGTGTGGGGATCCTCCTCCCCAAAGAACACACTCACTCCATGTGTTCCTCCTCCAATCATGCTCCTCATATAGGAAAGAATAATATCATCAAATAGGATCATGAGCAGCATCATAATGAGAGAGAGACTGAAGGCTTCATATGGTGCTGGAAGGTGCCAACAGTCTACCAAATGGTCACAACGCAATCTTCCCCACTGCAGCTTTAGACAATAGCATGGCAAGTTGTCTCTTGAAAAATGGCTTGTTGTATAAGTCATCACACCCACTAGTAAATAGTATATGGCTGAATACGTCAACTGAGCACACAAGAAGTAACCACATACTTGCCCCAAATCATACAGTAGATGGTTGTCTCCATCATAATAGCTGGCCAAAAATGGACCATGGAGCCTAAATAAAAACTTGCCCCTTTGAAGAGCAATGCACTGCAAAGAAATGGTAAGAGCATGCAAATATTGTGTGGAACAATCTATAGATGCAAAAATAGAATTCTTACCATGTAATGAAAGAAAGATGGTGACAAGATCCATAGATGAATCCTCCATAGTGATATGACATACCCATATGAAGAGGAATGAACCGCATGCTCCATGAAAATCCTTTTTCTTATGCTTGGAAATCCAAGTCAAGGAGTACATACCATAATAACCAATGAGTCCATCCACCACTCTACCAATCTCACCTCTCTATGCCTACCAGGTGCATCAAATATGAAGTGATCCTGGGAACACTCCACCAACAAGCTCATGCCCCAAAGTGACAACGTTGTTGGCCTATGCAAATAGGCTCCTACCAACTCATAAATCCCTCCTCTGACATGTTCAATGTCAAATAATTCTCTCATAATGTTGCTATCTCCTCCCATTGCAACATAATGCAAAATGTGAGAGCAACGCTGCCCTTGCTCTGTTTCAATCCTGCAAAGCAAAAAAATGTCTTTTCTGCCTCATCATACCTCCATCATACAACTTATGCGGTGAAAACATAATGACCATACCATCATAATGCATCCACACTCCTTGTTGCCCCATGATGCAAGTACTCTGCCAAGTATTCTCCTCCCACATACCTTTGGAAAAAGGATATGTCTCATGATGGCAAAACTCTCTCAAGAGTAGCCAACGCAATTTTGCCTCTTGCTGCCTAGTATCATAGAGTTGCAAGTAAATTTTCAGCTTCTTTCTCTCTATCCACATCCACTTATCCACCGATGGATGCCTTCTACCATCCTCCATCTTGGTACTCCTCAAAAGAAGATTACCATCCTCCCATATCAAATTTTTCTCCTTGCATTCCATGGGATGCTGAAATGCAACTCCTTGGAGACCTCCTAGAGAAGATCTCTCACTGATGATCATCTTGAATCCACAGGGATCCAAGGGAGCTAAAGGCAGAGCCTCCTTGCTGCTACCTCTTGACAGCATTATAAACCTCCTCCAAGGTGTTTTGGCTATCTCATGTCTCAAATCCCGGATGAACATTTGATTCTACATGAATTTGTTTGGAGCAAAGTTCACTCCATTCTCCAAGTTCATGACTTCCTCCAAAATATCACACTCCAACCTCAAGGTTTGTGTGGAACTCAACAAGGGTCCATGAGAATGATGGTTCATCTCTTCTTGAAACATTCAAGCTTGCACAGCGCAGTGCAATCCTGTTGCTCTACCTCAGAAATAATGTTTGATCCTGGGCCATATGAAGACATATTTCCACAATTTTTAGAAATATTTGCTACAGTAAGTAAAAGTGGAAATCTCTCCATACCTTGGTGAGATGTGGGAACCTCTTGTAGAGCTACAAGGGCTCCTTCCTCCCATGTCATAGCTACTCCAACTGATGGTGTAGAAGGCTGCTCTCTCAAGGCTATGATAGTGTTGGTACTTGCCTCCTCCCATGGTGGTGTGGACCTACTCTCCTCTAATCTCCCTCCATCAAAGGTTCTAATCAACTCTTGAGTGAACTCAGAAAAATAAGACACTCTTGTGTGATTTAAGTGACTGCACCACCAAGCATTGGCTTCACCCTCCAGGTGCAGCACTGAAACTTTTGTTGCCTCCCTCTCTACCACTGGATGAAGTAAGAAGAATGCCTCAAGCTTCCTTGCCCAAGCTCTTGTTGTAGTGGACCCATCAAATTTAGACAATAGGAACCTATTTCCTTTGATCTCTCCTTTGTTGCAGGGTCTCCTTTCTTCTCTCAGTTGAATGAACTGAGGAAAATCTAGGGTCTCTTTGAAAGCCCTAGATTGGCACTTGTATTCTGGTAAATACCCACTCAGGATTTCATGCTCTAAGTGGTCTCCTTGATTTTTACTTCCTCTACAGGAAGTGCATGCATCTTCTTCTACCTCCTAAAACCTTCTAGAGGTCTCACTGCAGCTCTCTCCTCCTTGAAACCCTCTTGGAGTTTTAATGCATTTCTCTTTTTCCTTCTTAGATCTGAAAATGGATGAGAGTAATCTCATCCTCTCCATAAATTTTTTCTCATCTCCTTCTTATATTCTGATTGGATCTGAAATCCACAGGCTGAGCCAAGATGGCAGCTTTGATACCATTGTAATATTCCAAATCTGGAACAGCTAGAAAGGCATGACTGGAAAATGAATTTCTAGTAATGGCTGCTACATAAATGAAAACCAGCACTTGGATCCCTTAGATCAGAGTATCTAAGTCCTAGATCCAAGAGGGCATCAAAAATAAATAATCCTAGGTGGGTTAAACAGATCTTCCACACCTAGTTCTCTTTAGAAATGCCTCAAAGAGAGACTGCAGCAACAACGAACAATTCTGCTCAGGAAATAACGCAGTTTATGCAGAGAAGTGATAGGAGGCTCATGATATATGTTTCAATAGTATTTACAGCAGCAAATAAGTCTTACAATTTAGTTCATCAAATACATGGCTGAAAATACAAGCATAGACAAAAGAAATCTCCTCAAAAGAGGGTTGTAACTATATGTTTTACAAAAAGCTGCCTTGACAGCATTATTTTAAATAAGCTACACTGTTGTATGTTACATGTAATATCTAGAGCAGATATATGCATAAAATTTATATCTACATTAGATCCATTCACCAGAAAATCTCCTCTTCCAGATCCCCTTGGAATTTCGGGGTTTGCACCAAGCATAAGCAGTAGATCTGAGATCTAAGAAAGCAGATCTACAGAAATATTCAGGATTACTAAAGTATTCAAATTATGCAGATCAGATATGAAAATTACAAGTATAGATCTCCTCCATAAGATCTCAGAATGAAGAGTGAATCCTCAACACTCCAAAACCAGCTCTCCAATTGATGCACCCAAACCTCCTGCAACACCTCCTACAGGGATAACATAGATCTAGAGAAAAAACTATGTTGTAGAGGATAGGAAGCTAATTTCCACATGCCAAGATCTAAAATTGAGGCTCATGCACTCCAGTAAACTTCCTCCAATAGAGTAGAGGCCTCCTCCACTGACAAAGAGCACTGAAATGACTTAGATATGAAGAGATCTGATCTCCATGAAAATAACGCAGTCCCTCAATGGAGACTGTGTTGTAGCTTGATTAAATATGTTGGCCTGGTGCCAAGATGCAAAAATGAAGCTAAAAAATGGATGCATTCATCCAGGATATTCAAAGACACACTCATTGAGAAGAGGCTCCTATACAAGCTAGATCTGAACAGATCTAGTTCTCCACTTGCTGCAGCTTACAAAAGCAAGCAAACCCTCACTGGATCTGCGTTGCAGTTGGAAGTAGAAGCTTGGTTTTCAACCTGATAGTGGACAAGCAATAAAATATCTCCCAATAGCTCCTCAATGGGAAGAGATGGAACTCCTAAACAAGAAATTCCAATGCAATCTAGGCTAAGTAGCCAAGAAAGTTGTTTGTCTAAACAAACAGCAATTAAGAAATAAAATCATGAACATGGAAATGTGGAGTAGCTCATTAGATGTAAAATAACATCATACCAATAGATGAGAGAACCTCAACAACAATATGATCTATATTCTCCTTCCCGGGTGGGGAAATGCAACAATATATAGCATAAAACAGCTGTCTTTAAAAAATAACGCTATAAAAGTGAGAAATGGGACTTGGATCCCTTAGAAGACATGATATCAAACTCACATGCAGAATTAGAGGTGAAACAAATCACTCTAGCTCCTATAAATATATCTCCCAAAGTCAATGCAGCTCAAATAAGCCCAAACCCCATAGCCTAGCTCATGCAGAAAGTATTGAAGCAAGGACTTCATTATTATAATGGGGATTTATGTAGAAAATAATGAGAGAACGCTGATATGGAGATTGTATTAATAAAATAACAAAGAAATGGAGGTTTAATCTCTTTTACACCAAGAAAAAGACACTCGGCAAGGGTTTCCGGCAATTCACATGTACAAAAGGCAGGACTGCAGAAAATAACGCAGTTTACTGCAAAAATGTATTAAAAATGACTGAATGTGACATAAAATAGCTGAATAATATAGGAAATGGCCAAAGGCCCTTCTCATTGGATCTCCCGTAGGGAAATAAGCACCTCCTCCTCAAAGACTAGCACAAAATCAAAGGGTGCAACCCTGCTACTGCTGCCCTTGCATAAAAGATGAAATTTTCTAAAGGGAACTGTGATGTGGATGAATATGGATGAATGGCCCCAAGCCAAATACTAAAATGAAGCTCAAATCCTTCCCTCTTGATCCCTTAAGCAAGTTGATCCAAAGAGAGGATGGAATTCCCGCACGGGAATTCTTTGCACTTAGTAATGCAGCAACTCTGGCTAAACAGTTGAAGCATGCAAATAGTCGGAAGACCAAAGATAGTTGAATACATGAATGAATCCTTTGATGCTATGCCCTCCTTTTTATCTTTGGTGAGCCTCCTCACCCCGGACCCCACACATTGTTGAGGTGACTTCCTAGTGAAGATTCCTCTTCTAAAACTGTGTTGCCCTAGCTTGCTTCCCTCCTCTTTGTAGCTGCGCTATTGACTTGGTCAGCTGGGACTAATCCACCTGCAATGTCTCTTTTCACACTAAGGGATCTTCAATCCGGTTATCGTATGTGTGCCTAGGCTGATCCTTGTCCACATTGAGCTAGTTTATTTGAGTGATTCCTTCCTCCTCAAGACTGCATGTTGACTTAGTCAAACTTGACTATGTCCCCATCTAATTTTTCCTTGTTCACACTTGGAAGTGTAAAACTAACTCCTAAGGTGATCTCCTTCCTTACTAAGGTGGAATTTATTCCTACCTTTATTGTTCATGGGCCTCCTTTCCCATTTATTCCTCTCCTAGGTGAATGCATCAAAATCTAATATTCCAATTTTCTTGTTTGCAAATTTTGGAATGTTACAAACACCAAGAGAAGGAGCTAGCAACAACTCAAGTCAACATACACACACAGAACATGATGCAAGTGGAAAAAGGAGTTTTTCCAGAGGAAGAGGAGGTAGAGGTAGAGGAAGAGAAATCAGATGTTATAGATGTAATAAGCTTGGACATAGAGCTTATGAGTGTCCAAAGAATGTGGGGACTAGTCAGAGAAATGTAATTGTTGCTCAGAATGAAGAAGAAGCAACAAAAATTCCAGAAGTAGCAAAAGTTCCAGAAGCAAAAAATACACCAGAGAAAGGATAATATTTGGTAGTTAACAAAATTTTGTTAAAGCTATCAAAGGAAGCTGTCGAACCATCAGAGAGGAAAAATTTGTTTAGAAGTGTGTGCAAAGGTCAAGGAAAATGTTGTCAAATCATAATTGATAGTGGAAACATTGATAACTTGGCTTCTCCTGAAGTGGTGGAGAAATTGAAATTGAAGACAAAGAAACATACAACACCCTACAAGGTGTCATGGCTTCGGAAAGGACATCAACTATTAGTGAATGAATAGTGTGAAGTGGAATTCCAGTTAAGAAGCTACAAAGATAGAATTATGTCTGATGTGATGCCTATGGGCGTATGCCACATATTGTTGGGTAGACCTTGTCAGTATGATAGAGGAGCTATGGATGATGGGAAGAAGAACACATACAAGTTTTGTAAAGATGGTGTTAATCATCCGTTTTTGTTGATTGAAGAATAAGAAGATGCATAAAAAAGAAGATCTAATCCGAAAGCCTTGTTACTGAGTGGAAAAGAATATCTACAGAAGATTGAATATGATGAGGTAAAATTTGCATTAATTTGAAAACCCAAGGTAGTAATTACTTCCACTAAAATTTCTGATTTTCCAATTGAAATTCAAGAGATGCTGGAAGATTATTGTGATATCATTGTAGATGATTTTCCGAAGGAATTACCACCTATTAGAAAAAAAGCCATCATATAGATTCATTTCTTGGAGAAAATTTTCAAAATAAAGCATCATACAGGATGAATCCTATAGAAAATGAAGAAATCAGGAAGCAGGTGCAAGAGCTATTAGATAAAGAACTCATCAGAGAAAGTTTGAGTCCTTGTGCGGTACCAACAGTGCTGAGTCCAAAAAAAATGGAGGCTGGAGAATGTGTACTGATTCAAGAGCAATCGATAAAATAACAATCAGGTATAGATTTCCTTTACCCTGAATTGAAGATTTGATGGATTTTTTAAGTGGGGAAAGATATTTTACAAAACTGGATTTAAAAAGTGGCTATCATCAAATTAGGATAAGAGAAGGAGATGAATGGAAAATAGCTTTTAAAACAAATGAAGGATTGTATGAACGGATGGTAATGTTGTTTGGATTATCAAATTCTCCTATTACATTTATGAGGCTTATGAATGAAGTGCTGAAGGAATTTATTGGTAAATTTTTAATAGTATATCTGGATGATATATTAATTTACAGCAAGTCTAAAGAAGAGCACCTGAGACATATGGATTATGTCTTAAGGAAGATGCATCAGGAAAAATTGCTGGTAAATTTTAAAAAATGTTCATTCATGAAGGAAGAATTGGTATACTTAGTATTTTTTATTTCTGATGATGGACTAAAGATGGACCGAGAGATGATAAAGGCAATCATAGAATGGCCTTCGCCCAAGAGTGTTTTTGAGGTAAGAAGTTTCCATGTTATTGCTAGTTTTTATAGAAAAATCATAAGTAATTTTAGTAATATAAATGCTCCTATTATTGAAACTATAAATAAGGACAAACAACCATTTAAATGGACTAATGAAGCAGAAAAAAATTTCTAGTTGTTGAAAATACAGATAACAGAAAAACCCATTTTAGTTTTGCCTGATTTTAACAAACATTTTGAAGTGAAATGCGATGCCAGTGGAGAAGCTATTGGAGATGTGCTAATTCAAGAAGACAGACCTGTAGCTTATTTCAGTGAAAAACTGAATGACACAAGAAGAAAATATTCTTCTTATGACAAAGAATTTTACGTAGTTGTATAGGCATTAAAGAATTGGAGACATTACTTGATGTCTAAAGAGTTTGTGCGTTATTCAGACAATCATGAATTGCAGTATATTATGCAGCAGTCCAAACTAAATCAGAAACATGAAAAATGGGTATACTATCTTCAAAGTTTCAATTTTGTATTGAAACACATAACTGGCCAAGCAAACAAAGTAGTAGATGCCTTAAGTAGGAAAAACATTATAATTCAAGAAAGTCAAATTCAAGTGTTGGGTTTTGATTTTCTTAAAGAATTGTATAAAACAGATTTGGATTTTAAAGAGGCATTTGAAGCATGCAGTAAACCTGTTTTATTAGACAAAAGTAAGTGGATATATTTTTTCTTGCAAGAAGGCTTGTCTAAAAGAAATCAGCTATGTATACCAAATTATTCTATGAGAGAAAGTTTAATTAAGGAGAAACATAGTGGTGGACTTGGTGGAAATTTTGGTGCAGAAAAAACGTATGAAAAACTGAGTCATTTTTGTTTTTGGCCAAAGATGAGAACTGAAGTGGAGAATTTTGTGCGAAATTGTAAAGTTTGTCAGTATGCAAAAGGAAGAAGTCAAAACACCGGTTTGTATATTCCATTACCTATTCCAGATATACCTTGGGATATGGTAAGTATGGATTTTGTTTTGGATTTACCGAAAACATAGAGAGGGAATGATGCAATCTATGTTATAGTGGACATATTTTCTAAAATGGCACATTTATTCCATGTTATAAAACCAGTGATGCTACTTATGTTGCTAGTTTGTTTTTCAAAGAAATTGTAAGATTGCATGGGTTACCTAAAAGCATTGTCTTAGATAGGGACACCAGATTTTTTGGTCACTTCTAGAGGAAATTGTGGAAAAATCTTGGTACTAAACTGAGCTTCATCTCAGCTTATCACCCTCAGACTGATGGACAGACTGAGGTAGTGAATAGAAGCTTGGGTAATCTTTTGAGAAGTCTTGCAGGTGAACATCCTAAATAGTGGGATCAGATTTTGGCATAGACTGAATATGCTTATAATGACTCTCCTAATAGGAGTATAGGATAGAGTCCATTCCATATATTTTATGGAATGCACCCAATAGAAGTATATGAGCTAAGAAATTTGGGAAAAGTGGAGATGAGAAGTGCTGATGGAGAAGAGTTTTCTTCATAAATTCGAGCAATACATGAACAGGTAAAACAACAGTTATAGGACAACAACATTAAATACAAAAGTAGAGTAGATTTGAAGAAAAGGGAAGTCCATTTTGAGGTTGGAGATTTGGTTCTAGCACACCTGAGGAAGGAAAGATTTCCAAAAATAGCATATAACAAATTGAAATTTAAAAAAATTGGGCCATGAAGAGTATTGAGAAATTTTTTCGCAAATGCCTATGAAATTGAATTACCCCCTCACATTGGAATATCTCCAATTTTCAATGTTGTTGATTTGTATAGGTATGAGGAAGAAGAAACAGATGATACATCTGAAAGCAAAGAAGAATTTGAAAGGTTGAAACAATTACCCAAAGAAAAAACATTGCATCTAGAGAGGATTTTAGACAAAAGATTGTCTAAAAAGACACAACGACGAGAATACTTTGAGTATTTGATCAAGTGCAAAGATCAACCAGTTGCAGAAGTTACTTGGATGACATATACCATGCTACAGAAATTGGGTAGTTCTATAGAGGAACTCATGGACAGGAGCCCATGAATAATTTTGTCCTCAGGATTCTGATGCATGACTAGGAGGCTCGACGGATAAAAACTTCATTTTTATTCCAAAAATAAATAAATAAATTTACAAGCAAAGGAGTGGGATCCTTTAGCCTGCGATTTATTGTTTTATTAGATAGGATTTGACTGATATTTAGGGATTTGAACTACTTGTATTTAATTCAATGTATTTAGTTTTAGTTTAGGATTTTTAAGCAAATCTTATCTTTAGGATTTTTAGCCAAAATTAGAAGAATTTGATTCCAAAGAATCGAATTGAAAGGATATTATAAACATTATATATTTGTAAGTTGGAATGTATCTGAGAGAGGAAGATTTGATAGGACTAGAAATGGAATAAATAAATAAAAATTGGATTTTCCTCTATAGCAGAAAAATTGGGCAAAATTGCCAAATCCTAGAGGTTTATATTTTTTTTCAAATACTTTTGAATTGTTTAATTCCAATCAATTTTGTTAATCGATGGTGTATGAAGTGTAATCATTATTTGTTGCGTTCACTTTGAAATGGAAGAATAGCTTGGTTTATTAGTTTTTCTTTCGCAAAATTAATGAGAGCTACACAGAAATATCGAATTAGCCAAAGTTAAAGAAATGGAATTGCTATTCATTGGATCGGATTGTGATATTAAATTTGATGGCATTGAGGTAAGTTTGAAATGATTCTTTGTGTTTTATTGCTAAAACGCAGTAGAGGCAGCATCAATCTGGGTCAGAAATATAAATAAGATTTCTGTAATGTTTATGAGAACTGGAGGAGCGAAAATCGTCTGATCAATGATCGACGATTATCGCATTTAAATTGCAAGGATTTTAATAATCCAAAAAGGACCCGATGATTTCATAATACGGATTTCAAATGTCAAATTAATTGCTAGCAACTCTTATCATCTAACGGATTTTGCTTGAGAGGTTTGAAATCTATGGATATCACATATTTAGATGTGTATTGTTTAAACAGAATTTTGGATCTGATAATTCTATTAAATCAGATTTAATATTGTTTAACTCCGTCAATCGAATCCACAAAGGGTTGTCAGGTATAATTTTATTAAGGCTATTTTTTTTAAGTGATACAATTATATGTCGTCATTTATGTGAAGACTTTACACTGGCTTTATGTAAAGGTCAAACTCCATTGATATAACATAAATAAAGGAAGTGCAATAATTTTCTAAGATGTATTTCCATCATTCCAAAAAGGGCTTTAATGTTTTTCACATTGGGTTAAAATTATGGGAAAATTATAAAGTAGGTTTTAATGCTATTTAAAATTTGTGGAACAAATTTTTAATTCCATTTGAAGCTTTGGGTTATAAATTTAAAGGTTGATGACTGAAGCTGAGAGGGAAATAGAGGAAATTCCACCAGAATTAGAGGAGATTGTCACAAGATTCAAAAGCTTGTCATTAACACCTGCATCCAAACCACCAGGAGGCCAAATGACTATGCAGTTACACATTTTAGGAGCTGAAGGCTAAGGCTTGAGGAATGAGACTGTGCAATGCATAGTGAAGGACTAGCTAGTGAGGGAAATTACGTAGTTCTAGAGCTTAGGGGTTAGGCTTGAGCATTGTGACTGCACAATTCATAGTTCTGGGAGGAAAATATTACACTTTGTGAAGTTCCAAGAGAAAATGTTACTGCTTGAGGATTGAGACTGCACAATGCATAATCTAGGAGGGCTAAATAAAGTTGAGTGGCTTGGTCGAGGATTTTTCCCAGTTTTGACTAAGTGTTAGATCAGTGAGATGAAGTTTAAAAAAATAAAGACTTGAACATGATCACACACTTAGTTCTCTTGATTAAAAAACATGTAACACTCAAAACACATGAACAACATACTTTCCTTAATGTGACAACATTTCGATAGCTCACTCCATGTGTGACACTAAAGATACACTTTGCGATGATAGTGGCGAAACTTGTGTGATAGTGCTAAAAACTTTGGAAATGATTGTGATGCATGTTTAAATGATAAGAAAAACTCATTAATAGAAATATTACCCCCTGAAACCAACCAAAACTCCACTTTACACGAAAAGCAACAATTACCATGCCAAAACATGATCTTTTCTATATGGAACAAGAAGTGCGAATGACACTTGTGATATGAAAATGACGATGAAATCCACACATGCCAAAGAAAAGATAACATGAAATCAACACTAATTAAAGTGAAAACAAGCAAAAGGGACAATCCAAAACATGAAAATGAAACTCATGAATGAAGGTGCGCAAAATAAACAATTTGAAAAACTCACCAAAACAGAAGTACAATCGCAACCAGAAGTGAGAGATTGTCAATGACAATGTGCATTGACTAACAACATGAATTAAGCATTGCACAGGAACTATCTTCATGGAATTTTCTAAGAATTTTCAAGCTTGCGTGAAGGAATTCAATATGGAATGAACATGTGTGAGCAGGTGACTTCGACACTTACAATACAAGAATATAGCTCAAAGACTTCACAAAGTATCAACTGACCAAGAAGTGACTACGGAACGACCAACCACAATATCCACAGTAGGCTCCAAAATTCAAGTATATGAAAAAATTTGGAGGGTGTTTGTCACAGCCAGAACACTTGGTGACACACTAGTAAAACTCCAGTTTTTATTCCTTGGTAAATTCATTGTCTAGGGAGTAGTTATTCAAGGAGTATTGATTCATCGTTTGGATTACTTTAGCTTCCCCATGTACCCGGTGTATAAACATAGTCCCCTTCATCCATTTTCGGTTGAACACATTCATAAAGATAGTTATATCATAATTTTTTGAATAAGGAGAAGGGTAATGTTTTTCGCAAGATTAATATATTAAGAGTGTATTTTTTCATCTCTAGTGTTTCTCCACTGCCAGCAGGCCTCGATAATACCCAGGTAGAGTCAATTTAGGAACGCAAACATTGCTCCACTGCTAGTGAGCCGGGACAATACCTCAACATATTTTCTTGATTCACCTCCCTGTGTAGGAATCCTTTATCTTATTTCAACCTTTATTTATTTTTTTTATAAAGGAACTTAATATCCCAAAATCGGGACTGCTAGCAAGGCATGCCTGAAAAACACATTTTTTAGGAATGGATGCTACAGATTGGAAACCAGCACTTGGATCCCTTAGATCTAACCATCTAAGACCTGAACCCAAGAGGGATTCAAAAACAAATCCCTCTAGGTGGGTTAAACAGGTCTCCCCACACCTAGTGCAGCTAGAAAATGCCCAAAGAGGGGACTGCAGCAATACAAAAACAACACTGCTGGAAAATAAAAAATTTCAGCCCAATACTTGTAGGAGATCAATATGGAGGCTCATATTTCAGCTATTCATCAGAAAAATATATTTACACAACATATTATACAATGTATAACAGAAAGGAGAAGGATTTACAAGAAGAAACCCTCAGAAATGAGGTGTTGCAACCACAAGAAAAGTCTGTATAAACTTGACAACGTTATTTTAATGGGCTGAAGCAGCAGTATATTATAACTCTGATCTAGAGCAGATCTGTACACAAAAATATGGTTCTAATTCATATCTATATACAATAAAGGCTCCTTTATACATTCCCCTTGGGGATCTTAGCAAAACATGAAAGTACAAGGGTAGGTCTGAGATCTAAGTTACAGATCTGCAGTAATATTCAGAAAATTCTAAAGTAGATGATGTACAGGAGATCAGATCTGAAAAAAACATGGATTGGATGGCCAATCCATGGATCACCGCAGTGAAAGGAAGGATCCAATCACTAGAGATCTCTCCTCCAAGATGATGCCAAAACTCCCTGCAATTGTGATCCTCAAAATAACACAGTACTGCAAAAGGGACTGTGCTGTAGACTATGAGTATGCTTTGGCCTGATGCCAAGATCTAGATCTGAAGCTCCCAAGGTCTAGACCACTCTTGTCAAAGGGATAGACGACTTTCCCAGTGAAAAGGGGTGCTAGAGATGCATAGATCTGAAGAGATCTATCCTCCACTTACTGTAGCTCACAAGGACAACCCAATCCTAAATAGGGCCAGCATTGTAGGTGTAAAATGAAGCTTGGCCAAATGCCAAATAGTGGACAAGATAAACAAGGCTCCTCCAAGAGCTGCTCTAGGAAGGAGGTGGGATTCCCGCTCAGGAACACCTAATGCTAAACAACATTATTCTTGGCTAAACAGCCAGAGAATGATATATGTCTAACTAGAAAATATATGCAGAAAATGATTATCATCAACAACCGCCTCATGTTTCTCTCCTCTTCCTTTTATAAGATAAAATCCTTGTCAAACCCTAAACCACTTCAATGAGTTAGCTCCGACATTTGGAGCCTCCATTTAGAACTGTGTTGTATATCCATGAGGTACATTGAATCTATACTGTGCTTTGGATTTGGTCAAGGTTGGCCCAGTCTCATAGTTCAAACCCATTCAAAACTGCAAGTGTTTATTTTATATGGCCCATATTTGTCTTTGTTCACATAGGCATGGATTTATTCATTGTTTTCAGGAGTTTTACATGTCCTCCTTGATTCATTTATTCAATCAACAGAAAATGAAACAAAATTGAATATTCCTCTTAGCTTGGCTAAGTAGGAATATTACAAGGAATGTGCATCAACACTTATTCATTTCATGGGAAAAAATGGATCTCGACTTATTAAGAGAAAAAGAGATTGTTCCTTCATAGAAGCATACATGTGACCTCTGATATTGGTTTTTTCATTTAGATTTTCCCCTTTTTCTTCTCTACTTGACTGGATAAGCATGGAAAACATCGAAACATAAAGAACTGAGTACAGTGATGGGGTTTCCAGAAAATACACGGATATCGTGGTTCAACACAAGGCTTTCCTTACACAAGAATCGTATTTTCTGTTAGAAAATCATCAGCCAAAAGGGATAACCAAGATGAAGAAGATGGACTAAAGGTTAGCCGAATTTTGTAGTGTCACAAAGCCCCCTTTTTCTTCAACATTGTCTTTCAAGCCGAAGTGAACATCCTTCATGTGAAGTCTTGTTAAACAAAACAAAAAATGCAACACAAAGAAAAAACTATAAACACAAAACAAAAAGGAGTCTAATCCAAACATAGAATGTAAGAAAAAAGTTAGAAAAAACAAGAAAGACTACATAAAATGACTACATGATGCATGTGCAAAGGAAACTAATATGTAGCTAGACCTACTGTTAAACTAACTAGCTAGAAGGTCAAGGTCGTGTTTAATGAAATTTCCAATGAAGGCACCGTAGTTTTTCCCAATATTTAATCACAAAGATATGACCAATTAAAACTAATATAAATAAATATGCAATAAAAAATATAGGAGCTTAAATAATTTGCACAATGAATAGAAGGTATCACCTATCAGTAGAAATATGTGTCACAATCACTACTTCTACCCAACTTGTGATCTTACCTTTTTGATGAAAATTACAAACAAACAAACCTCGAAAGATTCTTGTGAATGCACATTCATTTGTGCCATATTCCTTCTTAGAAAGCATGATAAAATACTGAAACTTGTTATTATAAAAAGGGATTGATAAGTAAGATGCTTCCAATAAATCCTAGATTGGATCGTGATATTCAAAGCAATCCTCTTGAAAACCCCAAAATCCTTGGAAAGTTGAATTTTCAATTAGAAGCACAGGGTCGGGATGAGAATATTTTGAGGTAAAAAGGATATGATCATATTCAACCAACATGTCAAGATAGCGAGGACCTAAAGGCTAAAGTGCCTCAAATACTTGAAAATAACCCAAATAGTGAGTTGTTAAACCATAAGGATCAAAGGATGTAGAACAAATGTCATCAGATGTGCAAATGGGAAAATGGTGAGTTGAATGATAGTGATCAGAGCCAAAATCATGATCACATGGGTTGATTAAGGAATCAGATTCCTAGTTAGTAGTTAATGAAGATAAATTAATTTGAACATCTCTGCGAATTCTCTAAAAAATAGAACCAACTTCCTCGTATGCCAAATGTGACAAACCATTTTCCTATAAATGGTGACAAATTATATATGCATCAAAATCATCGAAAGAATTGAAAAGGAATATACGAAACCGGTCAGGATGTAATGGATGAAAAAGGGGAACTTGATTCAACAAACAACTCAAGCACTTGCTAATACTCAAGAGTATTTCTAGTGTCATGAAGAATTCACAAGAAAAAATAGGAGTTGATTATTTTCCATATCACTCAAGTATGAACTCTTCGGCCAAAGGTTATCTTCAAATTGACCAACATCGGGATTTCATACATTCACAAAAGGTGTAAACTTCAAACCTGAATTCGATATAAGAGATTTGTATGAGGATGAATTCAATACAACAGTATGATTAAAAAACTTATCTTGAGAAATAGGAAAATTGTAACGAGAAATATTGAAATCCATCAAGAAAGAGTTTACATCTAGTGAAATAATACAAATGAAAGAATTCTACGAGAAAATTGAAATATGACATGGTTCAGGAATTTCACCAAGATCGCAAGAACTTGACATAAGCATGAATGAGATTTGAAGTGCCTCAACTTCGTAACAAGTTCCAAAACTTTGAAAAACCAAATAACAACATTTTTGTAAACCGATTCAGACTGAAAATAGCATGTGGACAATTGATATCAACTAAGTCAATAGGATCACCACTATGTGTATGGAAACTATCTACATCGTTGGTTTGATCATAATCTTCAACTTCAACAAACAAATTACTCAATTCATAATATTCTTTTCATCAAAATTCTAAGTATACATACAAAAAGTCTCATGATCACATTGATTTGAAGAGTTACCCGCACAGAAAGAAAGAGAAGATAAGGGATGGAATGGATGCTCTATAATTTCATTGATCTATTCTTCATTATGGGTAATCTCACTATCCTATTTTGTTTCAAGATTCAACTCATCAAAAAACAAATGAAGAACATGAATAATTTCCATAGGAAGTTGATGCATTAAAAACATTAGAGCAGAAAGGATAGGGGGGTGAAGAGGAAGAAGTGTTCATAAGAGAATCTTATTTTATCAAAACAAATTTTAGATCTAAATATTTTGAATTAAAATATTCTTGCTAAACTGAAATATCATATGGTGTAATTGGAAATTCATTGTCATATATATCAAAAAAGTAATCCTCATTAGAATGATTGTTTCCCAAGACTTCAGATTGATTAGGAGAATTGATTATATACGCTTAATGACCAATATTACCATATTCATTATGAACCAAGAATGAGGAAACACCATCTTCAAATGGAGGATTTTGAAAAATATAAGAAATATTTGAAGAATATTCACCTTCCTACTCCTCTACCTCTGAAATGTGACTACCTTGCACTTTTTCACTGCTAGGATTTGGAAGAGATTGATTAGACAAATTGAGGGACGAGGGGTCATGAGAAAGAGATGGAAGAAGATGAAATGTATCCAAATCATATTAAATATTTAAATTATGGGTAATAATATAATCTTAATTAATGGAGAAATTTGTCTTCAACATAGGCTTGATGAACCATTCTAGGATTTCCTCCATGGGATTTGAATTGTGAAAAGTGGAAGGAAGATGAGGAGATGGATTAGGAATTTGATTTGCATATTTCACAACTTTATTATCATTTCAAGGAGGAACCCACATTGGAACTGAAAAAGGAGGAGGATAAGGATTAATAGGAATAACATGTTCCTCCTCTGAAATTACGGGTGTCGCATGGCTTAAAAGAGTTGGGGAAGTAGAAACATCATGTGGTTTGGGTTCACCGAGCAAATATATACGAACCAAATGCTCAAATTTTTATTTAAATAAATCCCAACCCATGTCTTCTTCGGGAAATTCATAATAGAGGTGAAGGAATCGATCAAAGAAATCCTTAATTGATTCATTAGGTTTCATTATTAGTTGATTAATCCTTCTATAAATATATCGGTAATCATATCTATAAAATTATAAATGAAGCTCCCTTATGAGATGTTCAAGATAATGAATGGAAGAAGGTGGTAGAGTGTGACAACATCGACTATCTCAACCTTCAAGGGTGAGGCAAAAGAGAATATAAAGCACAAATTTAAAATCAATTTCATAGTATTCACAAAACTTAAGGAAAAGATATGCATTCTTAGCAATGGATGTATCACCCTCACCATCAAACTTGAATTGAGAAAATTCATGGAGAGAATCATCCAGGATTGAAACTTCACGAAGGGATAGGTTAGAAAAAAACCTTGGGAGTATGATTTGCGGATGAGCCATTTCAGATAAGAGGTTCAAAACAGACTCAATGGGCACATATTTTCATCCGACCCTCTTTATAGTGCCATTTTGTTGACAGTGCTAGAAATTCCTCAACCAAGCGGGTCTTCCTAATGGGAAGTCCCAATTAGACCTCACACCATTCAGAGTAGGAGCCCCATCCAGAGTATTAGCCCCACTACCATGTATCCTTGCAGATTTTCCTTGGCTACAAAGTTCAACATAAGAGAGTAATACACATTCTTAGATCAACAAGTGAGTATGCCTTGTGAAATGTTCAAATTCAAAAAGTATCAAGGTCCTTTTACTGAAAGGGAAGAGAAAAGTGGGCATTTTAGAGACAATTAATAGTACCAATCTATTAAAGGTACGCAAGCATATACATATGAATGACCCATTGATCAATCAGCTAAATATATCACAAGGAAGCAACGATTGTTAAATAAAATACAACACACCTTCAACAAGATAAGTACCAAATCCACAGAAATAGTTCAACTTATTTAGTAGTGATGAAAACAACATACATCGCAAACATTCAAAGAATAGTCTTACCATATTCATGACATATGCATGAAAGCGTGTTGGCTCAAAAATTTATAAATTAAGTAAAATTTCCAAGATATATCAAGACAATGAACAATGCTAGCCCCAATAGTGGAGCATTAGCATTACCATGGTATTAGCCCACAGTATTGAGCATTGTATTGTCTATTTTATTCCGTCCAAGAATACCATCGGAAGTTGTGTGGCTTTGGCTCATGGCATTGGTAAAGGCTATATAAGGAGAAGAATATCATATTGCATAGGTGTGCATGTGTATGGGTATTAATGAATACTTCACTCTGAATTATATCTGCATGGAATGGGTTACAGTTTATTGATAGATCTGAAATAATAATGCACCTAGGAATACAATGATGCATCACGATCTCTAGACCTGAAATGACTATGTATTTTCTATATCTATTTATGGAATGTTTAGATCTATGATCTGGAAAATGTTTGCTAAAGTGAAGGGTAAGATCTGAGTTGTTTATTTGTTCTGAAGAGGTGTGCAGTCTTGTAATGTTTTCAGATCCATATGCAGGTTCGTCTCAGCAAAAGCACGTATATACAAAGGTTTGTTTCATCAAAATCGCGTATGGAATCTAGGGTTTTTCTTAAGTATGCAGAAGGAAATTTCTGATCTGTTTTGTTGTATTACTGTTGTCTATGAATGATGTCTTCATACAGATCTGGGTTGTTTGAATATTGATTATTCTACTATCTGATTATGATTAAAGATCAGTGGTTGGTTGGTTGATTGATGACTCAATGAATGAATTGATGGGGTTATAAGTTTTAGTTTGATGTATGTTCTTTGAGCTTAAATGTGTGGATTGTGTCTAGTTTGAAAATCTGATGAAAAGAGGCTTACAAGGTGTGTTGTGTGGAAGTTGTTCGATCTAGTGTAAAAATTGATGAAACATGGTCTGTAGTGGTGTTGAGGGTTGGAGCCTTCAGTGAGGGGGTTGTAGCTCCCTTCCAGTGGTTGTCGGTAAACGAGATCAGGGGGTTGTAGCTCCCTTCCAGTTGAAGCGAACAAATTTCCTTCTCAAGTTAAAATACTCCAGAACACTTGGAATACAAAGATATCCATGAGGATACAAATATTATATTATAAAAGATATGAGATAGATAGATGCTAAAATGTTACAATGAGGCCCTGCTTATATACCTACGCAGGTGACCTTTCATGACTGGGCATGTCTCTTAGACATGCCCTTTCACTAAATTAATGACTACTTACATAATCCTTAATTGAATATTTAATAATTATATTTGTTATATTCATTATGAATTATATTCATAACATTTCCCCTTCCTTCAAAAGCTTTATCCTCAAAGCTTATAGTTGACACTTTTCTTCAGTTCAATCACGCACCGTTTTCTTCATTTGCTTTCGTCACAATTTAATATATCAAGTTTTATTTATTTATTTGTTATGAATTGGCCCTTACTTCAGAACTTTGTCCTCAACGTTTTATGGATAATAATTTCTTCATCTTGTATTTGTTAAAATACTATAATTTTCAGGAAATCTTCCTTCTTTCCTTTCAGAATTAGATTTAATTTCCTTTTCATCAATGATTGATTTCATTTTGTCTGTTGAATTGAGTTTTTAGGGTTTTTAAGATAACCCTTCCTAACTTTCTCTTCTTATTTTTAATGAGGTTATTATTCCTTCAATTTTTTTTTAATAATTTAATTAATTAAATTAATATATATATATTCTTTTAACAATTGACTTTTTTTAACTCTTTTTTTTTGTTGAAAGGTTACAACCCTAGTGAAACGTGGCTATTCACATATATTCACCTATAAAATATATGTCCACTTATGTTTATTTGACTCGGTTAATTTTCTCCACGTAAAAGTAAACTTACCATTCACACATAGATTTTTTAGTCCTTTACTTTTACCTTGCAAATACCATGGGAAACTACCATGGGCTTCCAAAACCACGAGCTTATAAACCACTAAAAAATAATCAAAATAACCTTACCTACTCTTCCTTATTTCTTTTTCCTTTTTAATTTAAATTTGTCTTGGTATGTACGTATATGTACTTCTTTATATATATCTCTTTCTTTTTCTTTTTAATATACTTTGAATTTCCTTCTCTCTTTTATTATTATTATTATTATATATATATATATATATATATATATATATATATATATATATATATATATATATTTCTTCCCTTTTTTTTTCTTCACATTTTTTTTTTTTTTAAGTATGGCCACGTGCCTCTGATGAACTCAATAGTAGCAGAGAAACTCCCAAAGTTTAGCGAAATGCTTTCGACGGCAACAACGTTGACGAATTTCAATGGCCAAGGGCCTGGATCAAGGAGCGTAGCTCTATCCAGCGATGAGTGGCCAGAAGATCGACTCCTCTGATACCAAATGAAGTGAACAAAGTTCCTTCTCAAGTTAAAATACTCCAGAATACTTGGAATACAAAGGTATGAGGATACAAATATTATATTATAAAATATATGAGATAGATAGATGCTAAAATGTTACAATGAGGCCCTGCTTATATACCTACGCAAGTGACCTTTCATGACTGGGCATGTCTCCTAGACATGCCCTTTCACTAACTTAATGACTACTTACATAATCCTTAATTGACTATTTAATAATTATATTTTTTATATTCATAACACCAGTGGTTGCTGGTAAATGAGATCAGGGGTTAGTAGCTCCCTTCCAGGAGTGGCTAGTAAACGTGATCAGGGGGTTAGAACTCCCTTCTAGTAGTAGCTGGAGAATGAGAGAAGGTTGCAGCCTTTTGCAGGTGGGTGCCTACGTGTTGGTATGATTCTGCACCAGTACAATATTGTAAGCAATCTTATTTATAATAAATATTGAAGAGAGAGATGACAACAGCGGTGGTTTTCTCCTGACTTGGGTTTCCACCTTAAATCCTGGTGTTCATGTGTGTTTCTTATGTGTGATGATTTATTTTTTTCTTACTGCACATGCTTATTGCTTACTAAACATATGATGAATGAATGATGCACTGATCTAAGTAAAGAATTATCTACATAATAAGACCTCTGGACATACGCAATTTTTCTTAAGTATATCTACATGGATATGCTAGTTGGGTTCATTAAAGTTGCATATATAAATCAAGAAAGGAAAAGTAAAAGTTTATAGTTAGTTATAAACATTGATTCACACCCCCCCCCTCTCAGTATTTTCCTAGCAATTTGTTTCAGAGCCGGTCCTTCAAAAGAAGCTTGATCACTTGAAGGAGATTTGTCGCAATGGGAATTCATGAAGGAGTATTTTATATCAAGCCACCATTGTTCAATGGAAGTAATCAATTATTTTGGAAGATGCGAACAAGAGGTTATTTTTAAAGTCTTACAGAATATGTATGGGGAATCGTGGAAGGAGGTTACCAGTATCCAGAAAGTGCTCCTACAGATGTAGCAGAAATAAAGAGATATGAAATCAATGAAAAAGTTGTAAATGCTTTATTAGGAAGCTTGTAAGAAACAAAAATTTTCAAAGTTATGCATATCAATTTAGCAAAGGAAATATGGGACAAGATAATTCAAAGGTATAAAGGTGATTCAAAGGTAAAAAGTGCCAAACTTCAAACTCTTAGAATGCAATATGAAAATTTCAGAATGCACGATGATGAAAGTATTGCAAGTTTATTCCTAAGATTAGATGAGATTGTGAATTTTGTGAGGAGTATGGGTGAAGATATAAAAGACTCAACTTTAGTAGAAAATATGTTGAGATCTCTAACTCCAAATTTCGAGTCAAAAGTGTCATCAATTGAAGAAAAGCAAGATCTACAAACTCTTACTATTATTCAACTACATGGTATCCTAACTACTTTTGAAATGACAAGAGGATGTCCCTCACAAGTCAGAGAAGTTTCCTTTAAGGCATGTGCAAAAGGAAAAGAAAATGAAGTAGCAAAGGAATCAAGTTATATATCAAAAGAAGAAGAATAAAATTGTGTGAGAAGACATCAACCAAGTACTACTAGAAGATTCAGAGGTAAGCTTCCCTTGAAGTGTTTTACTTGTGGAAGAGTTGGTCATTATGTTGCTAAATGTCCTTATAAAGAAAATCATGTTAAAAGGAAACAATATGAAAATGGAAGGAGTTATTATACAAATGAAGATAATGATGGATTGTCAAATGAAGAAGAAGATTCTGATCAAGATCTGAAAGTACTCATGGCATGTACCATGGATGATGATATTTCCTTAAAAGAAAGGGGTCCGGTTATTGAATAATTGCATAGATCAAGAAAGAAAGGATGATTTCACAGATGTTGTTTCTATTGTAACTCATTTGGGCATAAGGCCACTGATTTCAGGTTAAGTATGATGAAAAAATATGAGAAGTTCCAGCACACAATAAGAAATTAAAAGCAAAGTTGGAAAAAGAAGAAGCATCGGTCAAAAACGTATGGAATATTGACCCTACTGTAGTCATATGTTTCTAAAGTTTTCTTCTCATAATAACTGCAGGAGTGATGTGAGATACAATATAGGAATCAGTAATGTATCATCATAGGGGGAGAAATATATGGTGATTCCCAAGTTTGGTTTGGTAATTATGGTTGAGTTTATTTCTAACAGTGCATCTAATGTGACAATAGAAGACAGGTACAGAATGTATAAATCCAGGAGGAGATGGAGTTGTGAAATCATCAGTATTTTACTTTCTATACACAGGTTCCATGAACTAAAGCCACGTATACACGTGAGTTCCAATGGTGACAGTTGCGTAGGTTTTTCTCTGATAAGAAAAACAGTGAGACAGACTCAAGAAAAATTTCTGATATGCTGCTAATAGTTTTTTTCTTGATTTGATGTTGATGGTTATATCTGCTGATATGATATTAAGTTTTGATTGGCTACTTGATGAAGATGCTTTGATCAATGATTTTTTGTGGTGATCAGTAGCATAGTTTCAGGGGGGAGCATTAGCCTTTCTGAGAGTAATGCATTGTTGGCATTATGTTGGTTGTTGAATTATGATCTCTCCCTTGAGATATTTTGGTCTTGGTTATAAAATTTCATATCTATAATTTGATGAAAAGGTTATGTTGAGACCTATGATGTGGAATTGTTATATTCAGACATGAAAGTACTTGTTCAATATTTGTAAACCCACTTGGGTGGGTAGTTGAGTCAAAATTTGTAAACCCACTTGGTTGCGCAGTTCAGTCAAATATGTAAATCCACTTGGTTGGATCATTGATGTAAGTATGAGTCCTTGGCGATAGGAAAGGTCATACTCTGTTGATTTATAGAGTCATGTACTTCATTGAAAAATCTATCTGAAGATTCATCATCAACTAAGGGGGAGCATGGTAAATTCAGTGCACATCAAATATACAGAGCTCTTATTTCTACAAGGGGAGAAAAACCTTGTTTTTGTATTGATCCACCCTTTGCCCTTGATTTCAAAGGGGGAGAGTGTCTTGGTGTTTGAATAATGGTTATGATTAATGTATCTATCTGTTGTGGTGATCAAAGACCATCATGGTTGCCATCAAGTCCAAAGGGGGAAATTGTTGGCAATATGATGCAATATATTGTCCTTGATGGAGACCTACTTGATGAATTTGTCCTTGATGGAAACCTACTTGATGAGTTTCCTTTTGATAGCAACCTATTTGTTAAAGATATAAAATGAAGTTTCTATAGGTCAGTTCAAATATGACAGAGAAAGAAATTCCAGTAAGTGCTAGATAAATGAAACAGGAAATATTTCTCAATGTATACGCACGTTTGATGAAGGCAACGTATATGCTACTTGTTATACAGGCAACCCATGTATACATCCAGAATTATTATATACATAGTTTTTATGAATGGAAGTCGCGTATACACATGGGTACGAAGAAGCAAATTCGTGTATTCCTTTTACGCTCTAAAATTATGATACCAACAGACATTACCATGGTATTAGCCCACAATATTGAGCATTGTATATTCTATTTGATTCTGTCCAAGAATACCATCGGAAGTTGTGTGGCTTTGGCTCATGGTATTGGTAAAGGCTATATAAGGAGAAGAAGATCATATTGCATAGGTGTGCATGTGTATGGGTATTAATGAATACTTCACTCTCAAGTATATCTGCATGGAATGGGTTACAATTTATTAATAGATCTGAAATAATATTGCACCTATGAATACAATGATGGATCAGGATCTCTAGACCTGAAATGACTGTATTTTCTAGATCTATTGATGGAATGTTTAGATCTGTGATTTGGCGAATGTTTGTTGAAGTGAAGGGTAAGATCTGAGTTGTTTATTTGTTCTAAAGAGGTGTGTAGTCCTGTAATGTTTTCAGATACGTACGCAGGTTCGTCTCAGCAAAAGTGCGTATATATGCAGGTTCATTTCAGCAAAAGTGCATATGGAATCTAGGGTTTTGCTGAAGTATGTGGAAGGAAATTTCTGATATGTTTTGTTGTATTACTGTTGTCTGTCAATGATGTCTTCATACAGTTCTGGGTTCTTTGAATACTGATTATGTTGCTAGTTGATTATGATTAAAGATCTGAGTTGGTTGGTTGATTGATGATTCAATGAATGAATTGATGGGGTTATAAGTTTCTGTTTGATGTATTTTCTTTGAGCTTAAATGTGTGGAGTGGGTCTAGTCTGAAAATCTGATGAAAAGAGGCCTACAAGGTGTGTTGTGTGGAAGTTGTTGGATCTAGTGTGAAAATTGATGAAACATGGTATGCAGTGGTACTGAGGGTTGGATCCTTCAGTGAGGGGGTCATAGCTCCCTTCCAGTGGTTGCTGGTAAACGAGATCATGGGGTCATAGCTCCCTTCCAGTGGTGGTAAACGAGATCAGAGGGTAGTAGCTCCCTTCCAGGAGTGGTTGGTAAACGAGATTAGGGTGTTGGATTTGCCTTCCAATAGTAGCTGGAGAATGAGAGGAGGTTGCAACCTTCTATAGGTGGGTGCCTATGTGCTGCTATGCGTCTACAATAGTAGAAGATTGTAAGTAGTTTTCTTTATAATAAATATTGAAGACAGAGATGATAGCAGCAGTGGTTTTCTCCCAACTTGGGTTTCCACCTTAAATCCTGGTGTTCATGTGTGTTTCTTATGTGTAATGATTTATTTTGTTCCTACTACACATGCTTACTGCTTACTAAACATATGATGAATGAATGATGCACTAATCTAAGTAAATAATTATCTACATAATAATATCTCTGGACATACGCAAGTTTGCTTAAGTATATCTCCGTGTATACGCTAGTTGGGCTCATTAAAGTCGCGTATAGAAATCAGTAAAGGAAAATTAAAATTTTACAGTGAGTTATAAATACTGATTCACCCACCCCCCCCCCTCTCAGTATTTTTCCCAGCAATTGGTTTTAGAGTCATCTTCGCAGTAGAAAGAAATAGATATGAGATCAATGCAAAAGCTATCAATGCTTTACTAGAAAGCTTGTCAGAAATAGAATTTGTCAAAGTTATGCAGCTCAATTCAGAAAAGGAAATATGGGACAAGATCATTTAGAGCTATGAAGGTGATGCAAAGGTAGAAAGTGCCAAACTTGAAACTCTTATAATGCAATATGAAAATTTCAGAATGCATGATGATGAAAGTATTGCAAGTTTATTCCTAAGATTATATGAGATTGTGAATTATATGAGGAATATGGGTGAAGATATGAAATAATCAACTTTAGTAGAAAAGATATTGAGATATCTAACTCCAAAGTTCGAGTCAAAAGTGTCATCTATTGAAGAAAATAAAGATCTAAAAACTCTTATTGTTATTCAAATCCATGGTATCCTTGCTGCTTTTGAAATGAGAAGAGGAGATCCCTCACAAGTCAGAGAATTTTCCTTTAAGGCATGTGCAAAAGGAAAAGAAAAGGAAGTTGTCAACGAATCAAGTTATATATCAGAAGAAGAAGAAGAAGAAGAAAATTTTGTGAGAAGACTTCAACGAGGTACTGGAAGATGTGGAAGAGTTGGTCATTATGCTACTAAATGTCCTTATAAAGAAAATCATGATAAAAAGAAACAATTTGAAAAACGAAGGATTTATTATACAAATTAAGATAATAATGGATTGTCATATGAAGAAGAAGATTTTGATCAAGATCTAAAAGTACTCATGGCATGTACCATGGATGATGATAATTCCTTAAAAGAAAGGGATCTGGTTATTGAATAATTGCATAGATCAAGAAAGAAAGGATGCTTTCATGGATGTTGTTTCTATTGTAACTCATTTGGGCATAAGGTCACTGATTGCAGGTTAAGTATGATGAACAGATCTGAGAAGTTCTCGCACACAATAAGAAATTACAAGCAAAGCTGGAAAACAAAGAAGCACCGGTCAAAAATGTATGGAATATTGACCCTACTGCAATCATATGTTTCTAAATTTTTCTTCTCATAATGACGGCAGGAGTGATGTTAGATACATTATAGGAATTAGTAATGTATCATCACAGGGGTAGCAATATATGGTGATTCCCATGGTTTGTTTGGTAATTATGGTTGAGATTATTTCTAACAGTGCATCTAATGTGGCAACAGAAGAGAGGTACAGAATGTATAAATCCAGGAGGAGATGGAGTTGTGAAATCTTCAGTATTTCACTTTTTGTACACAGTTTTCATGAAATAAAGCCACGTATATACGCAAGTTCCAATGGTGAAAATTGTGTGTGTTTTTCTTTGATAAGAAAAATAGTGAAATGGACTCAAGAATAGTCCTGACAGTAATTTTCTTGATCTGATGTTGATGGTTATATCTGCTAATATGATATTAAGTTTTGATTATCTAATTGATGAAGATGCTTTGATGAATGAGTTGTTGTGGTGATCAGGAGCACAGTTTCAGGGGAAGCATTAGCCTTGCTCAGAGTAATGCATTGTTGGCATTATGTTGGTTGTTGAAATATGATCTCTCCCTTGAGATCTTTTGGTGTTGGTTATAAAAATTCATATTTGTAATTTGATGAAAAGGTCATGTTGAGACCTATGATGTAAAATTTTTATATTCAATCATGAAAGGACTTGTTCAATATTTGTAAACCTTATTGGGTGGGTAGTTGAGTCAAAATTTGTAAACCCACTTGGTTGGGAAGTTCAGTCAAATATGTAAATCCACTTGGTTGGATCATTGATGTAAATATGAATCCTTGGCGATAGGAAAGGTCATATGAGGTTGAGTTATAGAGTCATGTACTTCATTGAAAAATATATCTAAATATTCATCATGAACTTAGGGGGAGTGTTGTAGCACAATTTGACTCAGCTAAAATTCAAGAGAGGATCTAAGAAATTCAAGGTTGTTGAGACATTTATATGGACATAGGTCAGATAGGGATTCTTGTGCTCTTGTCTAAAGAGATGGTATCAGCTGGAAAGTGCAAGAAGATACACCTTTTGAATAGGGGCCTCAGAAAATCGCGATCGATGTATATGCCTGCTAGTCCAACACTTTAATGATTCTCGTTGTATGCACATGGATGAAAGGATGCCAAGTGTACCTAAAGAAAAATTTATGTTTTCACCTTGGAACTGGACTAAGATCATGTAGAAACTACTATTGCTAGAAGTTTGTCTTCAAGGCCAACACTCAAAAGAAACACGGAACAGAAGAAACTGAACTGGAATTTCGTAATCTGTAAAACCTTGGTCTTAATGTTTTCAGACTTGGTTGTCAAAGACTAGAAAAGTTGAATTTAATATGGTGCTCTGCAGTCACAATTTTTGGCCTAGCATCAGTGGCTCAACATTTTAGAGTTTTGAAGGCCTTATATTTACAGGGTTGTTATATAAGTGATCAAGGTCTTACAACTGTAGGAGAACAATGCAAATAACTTGAGGATTGTTATCTTGGTTTTTTGAGGGTTTGACAGATAGAGCTATGACATCACTAGAAATTGGCTATTCAAAGATACTGAAATTGGCATTGCAACATGTGCAAGGATAAATTATAAGACTGTGGAATTTGTTGGAGTTCACTGTCACTCTCTTGAAAAATTAACCCTAGATTCTGATTCTGTTAATGATGTTGGATTGTTGGTAATAGCTCAGGGTCGATTTTGTATCTCAATAAAGGAATTTATATTATGCATCTTCTATAAAATTATAGACATGAGTCTTCATGAGATTGGAAGTGATGTACACAATTACAAGTTCTTTAGTTGGTTAATTACTCAAGAATTGATGATGCTGAAAATTTTCTATATAGGAAAAGGTTGTAGAAATTTGAAAATATGAGAATGCGGCGAATAAAATCTATGAGGAACCACATATGATCTGTGGGAATCATATTTTCACATGCGTTTAAAATTTAAAGTCTTGAGCAAATATACTAATGTAAATGAAAAGTCAAAGTTCTGAAAATGCATACATTCCCAACATAGGATTTTCGATTTCAAATTGCGGGCAAACGGATAACAATATCAAGAATCTGCGACATGGGTTTTTTGCAGAATGACCCCAATTGACTTAATCACGAGAAGTGTCCAAAAATTCAAAGTGTTTTTAGATATTTTTCTAGTTCCTTAAAAGCCAATTTTATTAAAAACGTCCTACAAGTTGTAAATTCCTAGCATGGACAGAAGTATCAAGCATTATTTTGAGTTTCATCGGATATTATTAGTTGGTGAAGGAATTTTTCAAGGATGCAAGCACTGTGTTAATAAAAGAGGGAGCTAATGACTGGAGCAGCTGTATTTCCGCACTTCCTTTCTGAACTTTCCATAGAAAAACTTTTGAGACTGGATATGGAGCTTAATTCTGATAAGCAAGCAATATGGCTGAAACATTGAAAGCTGATTTGGAGAATTCTTATAGCGAATGTTGTTAGGGAAGCAACAGAACAAAATGATGAATTAAAGAGGAAAATAGATGAAGTCGTTTACCAAAAGGAACAAATTTTCACAAACAGAATTATTGTTCCAGCAAATATCATTAAATTGATGGTTCACGTTAGTAGTTACTCAAATCAATGGCAACCCGGAAGCACAAGTTGTACGATAAATATGCGAAGAAGTGGTCCCGTAAAAGGTTTTTCCCAAACTTCCATCAAAGAAATTGACGATTGATATTCAATGTGGCATCACTCTATTAATTTCTGGAAACCACCAAAGGTGCCTCCGCAAGTAGTTTATGGTTTTGGGGAAGTTATGTGCGTACAAGACAATGGGACCCACACGCCATCCATATTCATTATCTCTACAGTTGTACATTGAAAATGTATCCTCCTTCATTAATTTATTTTATGTATTAGGAGTCTATTTAAATGCTAGTGTTCAAATGCATAAAGCTTGTAGAAAAATAAGCCTTTAACTATACTATATCTATTATTATTATTAATACATATAATCTTAAATAAAAAATGCAATTTCATTATTAAAAAGCTAATTTTGAAAGTAAGACTGTCAAAAATAGTTTATTAACTGTTTTATAAATCAATTTTATAATTCATTATGTAGATGACTCGTGAGGAAAAAAGATAAAGCCCAAAAATTGGATTGGGTGGGGGTTCCGAGTTTTGGACCTCTGGAGGATTGCAATTTTGTACTGAATTTTCTGAAAATTAATGAAAGAAGATCAAGTCTCTTGCACCTGTTTATGTTGATGCATTTTTCCAATTTCATCATGTGTTTATTCTTCTGTGAATGAAGTGAATTAATGTAGTTGCGGGTCTCTTTTTACATTTTGTAAGTAAGAGTTAAATGTCCTTAATGTGCGCTCCTTCACTCCAACTATTTTCTCTCTGTAAAGTTCTTTCTGAGATTTAAAGTGATAGATTCTGTTATCCAGCATATCATTTTAAGTTTCCATTCCATTTTCTTCCTTTCATTTTAATTAATATCAACAAATAATGACATTGTGAAATATTTCATTATATCATATCACTGAGGGTTATAAATAATTAATTTCCAAAGGTGCTTAACAAAGACCATCTGATATCTTAAATTTGTGACATATATTTAAAAATGTCTCGAGCACTGATTCCTTACCATAGCCAAGGGATTGTTTCTTGAGGTACAACATTTTTTGGCGTCGTTTCCGGGGAACGAAGAAGCAAAGTTCATTTCCCTGGGTTTTATTTCTATTTCCTCTGGTTGTTCAATGAGGAGGAAATATTCGGTTGTGTTTATTATTTTTCAGAATTTTGTCTTTCAAAAGGCCACACACGAGGTCTCATAGTCCCTTATTCTTGATGGTGAACAAGATTTAGATATAAAATTTGGTTGTTTATTATTCACCTGGCGACTCCACTGATGAAGGTTTCATTAGATGAGGAATTCTACAGGCAAGAAAATGAGAAAGCACCATGGAAAAAACAGATATCAGAGTTTGAGTTTTTTAATCGAAGTTCTATTTTTTACTATCACTTTAGTGGTATATTTTCCCTTACATGTCAAAAATATTTTTTCTTGCTTTATATTCTCAGAAGATTGTAAAGCTCGAAAAGTATATTCTTTATTGGAAAAAGATGAATTTTCTTCTGCTTGTATTATTGACCTTGACACAACTTTATCTCCTAAATATGAGAGGAGAGATGACTGTTGCATTAAAATTCCTAAAGTAATCAGTCACAATATGGGCATAAAGGTGATGATTCATCATCTTTGGATGATAATATTTTTCCTCACAAGCAATTGACTATTTTTCAGCTCAAAAACAAAGAAATATTTAAACCACTAAAGCTGCCCACAATTCTTCATTAGTATCCTTCAAAAGGATTCAAATTTTTGCCAAGTTTCTCTGGAGAGTATGAGGATATCTCAGCTGAACAACATATCTTAGAATTTAAGTACTTTTTGAACAAATTTCAGATTATTTATGAAGACGTGGCTTTAAGGATGTTTTATCATTCATTAAAGCAGGATGCTCAACAATGGTTCCAGTGTTTGGAAGCAAGTTCAATTAGTTCATGGCACGGTTTTCAAGATATCTTTCTTAGATATTGGGGCGAGCGTAATTCATATGAAAAACACATTTTGGAACTATATTCTATCCAGAGGCAGAGAAATGAATCAATCACTGAGTTTAATAGGAGGTTTCAAAAAAATTATTTCAGCATGCCAAAATAAATTCAACCTCTCGAAGCAGTAGCTATGGTTTACTATTTAAGGGCTCTTTCTATTGTCTTGGCTTTTTATTTCAAGGAGAGAAGGCCTTGCACTCCGAAGCTTATGTTTCTTTATGCACAGGAAATTGAAGATAATGTGTGGGCTTGTAGAAATTTTTCCTGTCATGTTGAAACAACAAGTTTTGTTGAAGACAAGAGGGCTTGTCAAGAAAACATTGGGATTGCTTTACAAGAGAATGCAAATTCAGAGGTGAACAAGGATTTTCAAAAGGTGTCAGAGGATTCTTGTATTGCTAAAACACAATAATCTAAGCATTTTTAATATTCTAGTCAAACATTCGTTGCAACAACTGAATTACACAATGAAATCCTGGAAAATCATTACAATTTTCATAATTTTAATGATTTTGTGAATAGAGGAGAAACTAGTGGAGCTTTGTCAAGAATTGGCCTTATATCATCATTATAGGGAACAAAACTTGGATTTCTCTTTTCAACTTAAATGCCTACCTACAGAAAATGGCAATCAAGCTCCTCGCAGACAATTCCAAATTGATGAGTCAAACAATGAAGGAAGCTGCCCTGTTCAAAGAAGTCTACATCAGCAAAATTTTCAAGAAAAGGAGGCAGCTGAAATTTTGTCTCATCGGTTCTATGATCCGGTGGTTGAGTATATGACAAATTTCTTTGATCAGCATCAAGCTGTTATGCAAGGGTATGTACACAGTTTTGTATATGGAAAATTTTCATGGTACATTCCTATTTTGATTTTTAAATTTCAGCAGTATCAAGGTATTAAGTCTAACATATAGATGTTAGGCTGGTTCCATTGGAAGGCCGAATTCACCTAATTAAGTTAAGCCATGCATATATATATATATATATATATATATATATATATATATATATATATATATATATATATATATATATGATTTGTACATAAATAAGCTCAGGAGTTGAGCATTCCCAATTGTAGTATTTCTAGTTTAGCATTTTCGTTTCAAGAATAAAGATCCTAAAAGAGAGAGGTTTCAGAGAAGTTTGAAATTTTCAGAGATTTTGGCTTGGGAGAAAATTCAGTTTGACTTGACTCCATGTCCAATAAAGGCTATTTATCTACAAGTTCTCAGCACTTTGCTACCAAAGTGTTGTCCCCAATTGGAGCCAGATGTTCTAGCACAATTTGACTCAGCTAAAATTCAAGAGAGGATCTGAGAAATTCAAGGTTGTTGAGACATTTATATGGACAGAGGTCAGATAGGGATTCTTGTTCTCTTATCTAAAGAGATGTTATCGACTGGAAAGTGCAATAAGACACACTTTTTGAATAGGGGCCTCAGATAATCCCGATCGATGTATATGCATGCTAGTCCAGCACTTTAATGATTCTCGTTGTATGCACATGGATGAAAGGATGCCAAGAATACCTAAAGCAAAATTTATGTTTTCACCTTGGAATTGGACTAAGATCATGCAGAAACTACTATTGCTGGAAGTTCATCTCCAAGGCCAACACTCAAAAGAAACATGGAACAGAAGAAACTGAACTGGACTTTCGTAATCTATGAAACCTTGGTCTTAATGTTTTCAGACTTGGTTGTCAAAGACTAGAAAAGCTGAATTTAATATGGTGCTCTGCAGTCACAAGTTTTGGCCTAGCATCAGTGGCTTAACATTTTAGAGTTTTGAAGGTCTTATATTTACAGGGTTGCTATATAAGTGATCAAGGTTTTACAACTGTAGGAGAACAATGCAAACAACTTGAGTATTATTATCTTATTTTTGTGAGGGTTTGACAGATAGAGGTATGGCATCACTAGAAATTGGCTATTCAAAGATACTGAAATTGGCATTACATCATGAGCAAGGATAAATGATAAGACTATGGAATTTGTTAGAGTTCACTGCCACTCTCTTGAAAAATTAACCCTAGATTTTGATTTTGTTAATGCTGTTGGATTGCTGGTAATAGCTCAGGGTTGCACTGCTTCAAATTATTTGCACTTATAGTGTATAAATTTCACAGACGAAGCCTTAAAAGTCGTGGGTCAATTTTGTATCTGAGTAAAGGCATTTATATTATGCATCTTCTATAAAATTATAGACAAGAGTCTTCACGAGATTGGAAGTGATGTACATAATTACAAGTTCTTTAGTTGGTTGATTGCTTAAGAATTGATGATGCTAAAAATTTTCTATATAGCAAAAGGCTGTAGAAATTTGAAAATATGAGAATGTGGTGAATAAAATCTATGACTAACCACATATGATCTGTGGGAAATCATATTTTCACATGCGTTTAAAATTTAAAGTCTTGAGCAAATATACTGATGTAAATGAAAATTCAAAGTTCTGAAAACGCAGACATTCCCAACATAGGATTTTTTATTTCAAATTGTGGGCAAATGGAGAACAATTTCAAGAATCCGTGACATGGGTTTTTTGCAGAACGACCCCAATTGACTTAATTGTGCAAATTTCCAAACATTAAAAGTGGTTTTAGATATTTTTCCAGTTCCTTAGATGTCATTTTTATTCAAAACGTCCTACAAGTTGTAAATTCCTAGCATGGACAGAAGTATCAAGCATTATTCTGAGTTTCATCAGATATTATTAGTTGGTGAAGGAATTTTTCAAGGATGCAAGCATTGTGTTAAGAAAAGAGAGAGCTAATGACCGGAGCAGTTGTATCGCCTCACTTCCTTTCTGAACTTTCCATAGAAAAACTTCTGACACTGAATATGGAGCTTAATTCTGATAAGCAAGCAAGATGGTTGAAACATCGAAAGCTGATTTGGAGAATTCATATAGCGAATGTTGTTAGATAAGGAACATAACAAAATGATGAATTAAAGAGGAAAATAGATGAAGCCGTTTACCAAAAGGAACAAATTTTCACAAACAAAATTATCATTCCAGCAAATATCATTAAATTGATGGTTCATGTCAGTAGTTCCTCAAATCAATGGCAACTCGGAAGCACAAGTTGTACGATAAATATGCGAAGAAGTGGTCCCATAAACGGTTTTTCCCAAACTGCCATCAAAGAAATCGACGATTGATATTCAATGCGACATCACTCTATTAATTTCTGGAAACCACCAAAGGTGCCTCCGCAAGTAGTTTATGGTTTTGGGGAAGTTATGTCATACAAGACAATGGGACCCACATGCCATCCATATTCATTATCTCTACAGCCATACATTGAAAATGTGATCCTCCTTCATTAATTTATTTTATGTATTAGGAGTCTAGTTAAATGCTAGTGTTCAAATGCATTAAGCTTGTAGAAAAATAAGCCTTTAACGATACTATATATATTATTATTATTAATATATATTTAATGTTAAATCAAAAATGCAATTTCATTATTTCGAAGATAATTTTGAAAGGAAGACTGTCAAAAACAGTTTATTAACTGTTTTATAAATCAGTTTTATAACTGTTTTATAAATCAGTTTTATAATTGATTATGTAGATGACTCGTGAAGAAAAAAGATAAAGCCCATAAATTGGATTGTGTGGGGGTTCCGAGTTTTGGACCTCTAGAGGACTGCAATTTTGTACTGAATTTTCTGAAAATTAATGAAATAAGATCAAGTCTCTTGCACCTGTTGATGTTGATGTGTTTTTCCAGTTTCATCATGTGTTTATTCTTCTGTGAATGAAGTTAAGTAATGTAGTTGCGGGTCCCTTTTTACAGTTTGCAAGTAAGAGTTAAATGTCCTTAATGTGTGCTCCTTCACTCCAACTATTTTCTCTCTATAAAGTTCTTTCTAAGATTTAAAGTGATATATTTTGTTATCCCGCATATCATTTTAAGTTTCCATTCCATTTTCTTCCTTCCATTTCAAGTAATATCAACAGATAATGGCATTGTGAAATCTTTCATTATATCAGGTCATTGAGGGTTATAAATAATTAATTTCCAAAGGTGGTTAACAAAGACCATTTGATATCCTAAATTTGTGACATATATTTAAAAATTTCTCGAGCATTTATTCCTTACCACATCCAAGGGATTGTTTCTTGAGGTACAATGGGGAGCATGGTAAATTCAGTGCACACCAGATATACAGAGCTCTTCTTTCTACAAGGGAAGAGAAACCTTGTTTTGGTATTGATCCACCCTTTGCCCTAGATTTCAAAGGGGGAGAATATCTTGGTGTTTGAATAATGGTTATGATTAATGTATCTGTCTGTTGTTATGATCAAACACCATCATGGTTGCCATCAAGTCCAAAGGGTGAGATTGTTGGCAATATGATGAAATATGTTGTCCTTGATGGCAACCTACTTAATGAATTTTTCCTTGATGGAAACCTACTTGATGAGTTTCCTTTTGATAGCAACCTATTTGTTAAATATGTAAAAATGATGTTTCTACAGGTCAGTTCAGATGTGACAAAGAAAGGAATTCCAGTAAGTGCCAGAGAAATGAAACAAGAAATATTTCTCAAGGTATACACATGTTTGATGAAGACAACCCACGTATGGAGGAAATTTATACACTACATGGTATACAGGAAACCCGCGTATACATCCAGAATTAGTATATACACATTTTTTATGAAGAGAAGTCATGTATACACATGGGTACGAAGAAGAAAAGTTGCATATGCCTTTTGCGATCTAAAATTATGATACCAAGGGACATTACCATGGTATTAGCCCACAGTATTGAGCATTGTATTGTCTATTTGATTCTGTCTAAGAATACCATCGGAAGTTGTGTGGCTTTGGCTCCTGGTATTGGTAAAGGCTATATAAGGAGAAGAAGATCATATTTCATAGGTGTGCATGTGTATGGGTATTAATCAATACTTCACTCTGAATTATATCTGCATGGAATGGGTTACCTTTTATTGATAGATCTAAAATAATAATGCACCTATAAATACAATGATGGATCAGGATATTTAGACCTATAATGACTATGTATTTTCTAGATCTATTTATGGAATTTTTAGATCTAGGATCTGGCGAATGTTTGCTAAAGTGAAGGGTAAGATCTACGTTGTTTATTTTCTCTAAAGAGGTGCGCAATCCTATAATGTTTTCATATCCATACGCAGGTTCGTCTCAGCAAAAGCACGTATATATGCAAGTTCGTTTCAGCAAATGCACTTATGGAATCTATGGTTTTGTTGAAGTATGCGGAAGGAAATTTCTTATCTGTTTCGCTATATTAATGTTGCCTGTCAATGATGTCTTAATATAGATATGGGTTGTTTGAATACTGATTATGCTGCTAGTTGATTATAATTAAATATCAGTGGCCGGTTCGTTGATTGATGATTTAATGAATCAATTGATGGGGTTATAAGTTTCAGTTTGATGTATGTTCTTTGAGCTTAAATGTATGGAGTGGGTATAGTCTAAAAATTTGATGAAAAGAGGCCTACAAGGTGTGTTATGTGGAAGTTGTTGGATCCAGTGTGAAAACTGATGAAACATGGTCTGTAGTGGTGTTGAGGGTTGGAGCCTTCAGTGAGGGGGTCGTAGCTCCCTTCCAGTGGTTGCTGGTAAATGAGATTAGGGGTCGTAGCTCCCTTCTAGTGGTTGCTTGTAAAAGAGATCATGGGGTAGTAGCTCCCTTCCAGGAGTGGCTGGTAAATGAGATTAGGGGGTTGGAGTTCCCTTCCAGTAGTAGCTAGAGAACGAAAGAAGGTTGCAGCCTTCTACAAGTGGGTGCCTGCGTGCTGGTATGAGACTGCACCAGTACAATATTGTAAGCAGCTTTCTTTATAATAAATATTGAAGACAGAGACGACAACAGTGGCAGTTTTCTCCCAACTTGGGTTTCCACCTTAACTCTTGGTGTTCATGTGCATTTCTTATGTGTGATGATTTATTTTTTTATTACTGCACATGCTTACTACTTACTAAACATATGATGAATGAATGATGCACTGATCTAAGTAAAGAATTATCTACATAATAATATCTATGGGCATATGCAAGTTTGCTTGAATATATCCGCGTGTATACGCTAGTTGTGTTCATTAAAGTCGCGTATAGAAATTAGTAAAGGAAAAGTAAAATTTTACAGTGAGTTATAAATATTGATTCACCCCCCCCTCCCCTCTCAGTATTTTTCCCAACAATTGGTTTTAGAGTCGGTCCTTCAGAAGAAGCTTGATCACTAGAAGTAGATTCGTCGCATCGGGAAGTCATGAAGGAGTATTTTCTATCAAGCCACCATTGTTCAATGGAAGTAATCTATTATTCTAGAAGATATGAACAAGAGCTTATTTGCAAAGTCTTGGAGCCGATGTATGGGAAATCGTTGAAGGAGGTTACTAGTATCCAGCAAGTGTTCCTACAGATGCAACAGAAATAAAGAGATATGAGATCAATGAAAAATTTGTCAATTCTTTATTAGGAAGCTTGTCAGAAACAGAATTTCTCAAAGTTATGCAACTCAATTCAGCAAAGGAAATATGGGACAAAATCATTCATAGCTATGAAGGTGATGCAAAGGTAAAAAGTGCCAAACTTCAAACTCTTAGAATGAAATATGAAAATTTCAGAATGCATGATGATGAAAGTATTGCAAGTTTATTCCTAAGATTAGATGAGATTGTGAATTCTATGAGGAATATGGGTGAAGATATAAAAGAATCAACTTTAGTAGAAAATATATTGAGATCTCTAACTCCAAAGTTCGAGTCAAAAGTGTCATCTCTTGAAGAAAATAAAGATCTGCAAACTCTTACTGTTAGTCAACTACATGGTATCCTGACTGCTTTTGAAATGAGAAGAGGAGGTCCCTCACAAGTCATAGAAGTTTTCTTTAAGTCATATGAAAAAGGAAAAGAAAAGGAAGTTGTGAAGGAATCAAGTTATATATCAGAAGAAGAAGAAGAAAATTTTGTGAGAAGACTTCAACCAGGTACTGGAAGATTTAGAGGTAAGCTTCCCTTCAAGTGTTTTACTTGTGTAAGAGTTGGTCATTATGCTGCTAAATGTCCTTATAAAGAAAATCATGATAAAAGGAAACAGTTTGAAAAAGGAAGGAGGTATTATACAAATGAAGATAATGATGGATTATCAAATGAAGAAGAATATTTTGATCAAGATCTGAAAGTACTCATGGCATGTACCATGAATGATGATAATTCCTTAAAATAAATGGATCTGGTTATTGAAGAATTGCATAGATCAAGAAAGAAAGGATGTTTTCATGGATGTTGTTTCTATTGTAACTCATTTGGGCATAAGGCCACTGATTTTAGGTTAAGTATGATGAACAGATCTAAGAAGTTCTAGCACACAATAAGAAATTACAAGAAAAGCTGGAAAAGAAGAAGCATTGGTCAAAATCGTAGGGAATAATGACTGCAGGAGTGATGTTAGATACATTATAGGAATCAGTAAGATATCATCACAGGGGGAGCAATATATGGTGATTCCCATGGTTGGTTTGGTAATTATGGTTGATTTTATTTATAACAATGCATCTAATGTGACAACATAAGACAAGTATAGAATATATAAATCAACGAGGAGATGGAGTTGTGAAATCTTTAGTATTTCACTTTCTATACATAGGTTTGATGAAATAAATCCGCGTATACACGCAAGTTCCAATGGTGACAGTTGCGTATGTTTTTCTTTGATAAAAAAAACAGTGAGACAGACTCAAGAACAATTTCTGATATGTTGTTGACAGTAATTTTCTTGATCTGATGTTGATGGTTATATCTGCTGATATGATATTAAGTTTTGATTATCTACTTGATGAAGATTCTTTGATGAATGATTTGTTGTGGTGACAGGAGCACAGTTTCAAGGGGAGCATTAGCCTTGCTGAGAGTAATGCATTGTTTTCATTATATTGGTTGCTGAATTATGGTCTCTCTCTTGAGATACTTTGGTCTTGGTTATAAAAAGTCATATCCGTAATTGATGAAAAGGTCATGTTGAGACCTATGTTGAAACAGGAATTATTTCTCCATGTATACACATGTTTGATGAAGGCAACCCACGTATGCAGGCAATGTATACGCTACTTGGTATACAGGCAACCCACGTATACATCCAAAATTAGTATATACATAGTTTTTATGAAGAGAATTCGCGTATACACGCGGGTATGAAGAAGCAAAGTTGCGTATGTATTTTTCTCTCTAAAATTATGATACCAAGGGGAATTACCATGGTATTAGCCCATAGTATTGAGCTCTTTATTGTATATTTGATTCCATCCAAGAATACCATCAGAAGTTGTGTGGATTTGGCTCATGGTATTGGTAAAGGCTAAGGAGAAGAAGATCATATTGCATAGGTGTGCATGTGTATGGGTATTAATTAAAAATTCACTCTGAAGTATATTTGCATGGAATGGGTTACATTTTATTGATAGATCTGAAATAATAATGCACCTGTGAATACAATGATGTATCAGGATCTGTAGACCTAAAATTACTATGTATTTTCTAGATCTACTTATGGAATGTTTAGATCTACGATCTAGCGAATGTTTGTTGAAGTGAAGGGTAAGATCTGAGTTGTTTATTTGTTTTGAAGAGGTGTGCAGTCCTGTAATGTTTTTAGATCCATACGCAGGTTCGTCTCAACTAAAGTGTGTATATACACAGGTTCATTTCTGCAAAAGAGTCTATGGATTCTAGGGTTTTGTTAAAGTATGCGGAAGGAAATTTCTGATCTATTTTGTTGTATTACTGTTGTCTGTCAATGATGTCTTCATACAGATCTGGGTTGTTTGAATACTAATTATGCTACTATTTTATTATGATTAAAGATCAGTGGTTGGTTGGTTGATTGATGATTCAATGAATCAATTGATGGGGTTATAAGTTTCAGTTTGGTGTATGTTCTTTGAGCTTAAATGCTTGGACTGGGTCTAGTCTGAAAATCTGATGAAAAGAGACCTACAAGGTGTGTTGTGTGGAAGCTATTGATCTAGTGTGAAAATTTATGAAACATGGTATGCAGTGTTGTTGAGGGTTGGAGCCTTCAGTGAGGGGGTCGTAGCTCCCTTCCAGTGGTTGTTGGTAAACTAGATCAGGGGGTAGTAGCTCCCTTCCAGGAGTGGATGGTAAACGAGATCAAGGGGTTGGAGTTCCCTTCCAGTAGTAGCTGGAGAACGAGAGAAGGTTGCAGCCTTCTATAGGTGGGTGCTTGCGTGCTAGTATGATTCTGCATCAGTACAAGATTGTAAGTAGTTTTCTTTAGAATAAATATTGAAGACAGAGACGACAACAGCGGGGGTTTTCTCCCGACTTGGGTTTTACCCTTAAATCCTGGTGTTCATGTGTGTTTCTTATGTGTGATGATTTATTCTGTTCTTACTGCACATGCTTACTACTTACTAAACATATGATGAATGAATGATGCACTGATCTAAGTAAAGAACTATCTACATAATAAGATCTCTGGACATACGCAAGTTTGCTTAAATATATTCGCGTGTATACGCTAGTTGGGTTCATTAAATTCGCGTATAGAAATCAGTAAAGGAAAATTTAAAGTTTACAATGAGTTATAAATACTGATTCACCCCCCCCCCCCCCTCAGTATTTTTCCCAACAACTGATTTCAGAGTCGGAAGTCATGAAGGAGTATTTTCTATCAATCCACCATTGTTCAATGGAAGTAATCTATTATTCTGGAAGATAAGAACAAGAGCTTATTTGCAAACTCTTGGAGCAGATGTATGGGGAATCGTGGAAGGAGGTTACTAATATCCGACAAGTGTTCCTACGGATGCAGCAGAAAGAAAGAGATATGAGATCAATGCAAAAAATTTCAATGCTTTATTAGGAAGCTTGTTAGAAAAAGGATTTGTCAAAGTTATGTAGCTCAATTCAGCAAAGGAAATATGGGACAAGATCATTCAGAGCTATGAAGGTGATGCAAAGGTAAAAAGTGCCAAACTTCAAACTCTTAGAATGCAATATGAAAATTCCAGAATACATGATGATGAAATTATTGCAAGTTTATTCCTAAGATTAGATGAGATTGTGAATTCTATGAGGAATATGGGTGAAGATATAAAATACTCAACTTTAGTAGAAAATATATTGAGATCTATAACTCCAAAGTTCGAGTCAAAAGTGTCAGCTATTGAAGAAAATAAAGATCTACAAACTCTTATTGTTATTCAACTACATGGTATCCGGACTACTTTTGAAATGAGAAGAGGAGGTCCCTCACAAGTTAGATAAGCTGCATTTAAGGCATGTGCAAAAGGAAAAGAAAAGGAATTTGTCAAGGAATCAATTTATATATCAGAAGAAGAAGAAGCAAATTTTGTGAGAAGACTTCAACCAAGTACTGGAAGATTCAAAGGTAAGATTCCCTTCAAGTTTTTTTCTTGTGGAAGAGTTGGTCATTATGCTGCTAAATTTCCTTATAAAGAAAATCATGATAAAAGGAAACAGTTTGAAAAAGGAAGGAGTTACTATACAAATGAAGATAATGATGGATTTTCAAATGAAGATGAAGATTTTGATCAAGATCTGAAAGTACTCATGGAATGTACCATGGATGATGATAATTCCTTAAAAGAAAGGGATCCAGTTATTGAAGAATTGCATAGATCAAGAAAGAAAGGATGCTTTCATGGATTTTGTTTCTATTGTAACTCATTTGGGCATAAGGCCACTGATTCTAGGTTAAGTATGATGAACAGATCTGAGAAGTTCTAGTACACAATAATAAATTACAAGCAAAGATGGAAAAAGAAGCACCGGTCAAAAACATAGGGAATATTGACCCTACTACAGTCATCTATTTCTAAAGTTTTCTTCTCATAATGACTGCAGGAGTGATGTGAGATAAATTATAGGAATCCGTAATGTATCATCATAGTGGGACAAATATATGGTGATTCCCATGGTTTGTTTCGTAGTTATGATTGAGTTTATTTCTAACAGTGCATCTAATGTGACAACAGAAGACAGGTACATAATGTATAAATCGAGGAGGATATGGAGTTGTGAAATCTTCAATATTTCACTTTCTATACACAGGTTTCATGAAATAAAGCCATGTATACACGCGAGTTCCAATGGTGACAATTGCATATGTTTTTCTTTGATAAGAAAAAGAGTGAGACAGACTCAAGAGCAGTTTCTAATATGCCGTTGACAGTAATTTTCTTGATCTGATGTTAATGGTTATATCTGCTCATATGATATTAAGTTTTGATTATCTACTTGATGAACATTCTTTGATGAATGAGTTTTTGTGGTGATCAGGAGCACAGTTTCAGGGGGAGCATTAGCCTTGCTGAGAGTAATGCATTGTTGGCATTATGTTGGTTGCTGAATTATGATCTCTCCCTTGAGATCTTTTGGTCTTGGTTATAAAAAGTCATATATGTAATTTGATGAAAAGGTCATGTTGAGACCTATGATGTAAAATTGTTATATTCAATCATGAAAGGACTCGTTCAATATTTGTAAACCCACTTGGGTGGGTAGTTGAGTCAAAATTTGTAAACACACTTGGTTGGGCAGTTTAGTTGAATATGTAAATCCACTTGGTTGGATCATTGATGTAATTATGACTCCTTTGTGATAGGAAAGTTCATACTCAGTTGAGTTATAGAGTCATGTACTTCATTGAAAAATCTATCTGAAGATTCATCATGAACTTAGGGGGAGCATGGTAAATTCAATTCACATCATATGTACAGAGCTCTTATTTCTACAAGGGAAGAGAAACCTTGTTTTGATATGTATCCGCCCTTTGCCCTTGATGTCAAATGAGGAGAGTATCTTGGTGTTTGAATAATGGTTATGATTAATGTATCTATTTATTGTGGTGATCAAAGACCATCATGGTTTCCATCAAGTCCAAAGGGGGAGATTGTTGGAAATATGATGCAATATGTTGTCCTTGATGGCAACCTACTTGATGAATTTATCTTTGATGGAAAACTAATTGATGATTTTCCTTTTGATAGAAACCTATTTGCGAAATATGTAAAAATTATGTTTCTACAGGTCAATTCAGATGTGACAGAGAAAGGAATTCCAGTAAGTGCCAGAGAAATGAAATAGGAAATATTCCTCAATGTATACGCACATTTGATGAAGGCAACCCATGTATGGAGGCAATGTATATGCTACTTGGTATACAGGCAACCCGCATATACATCCAGAATTAGTATTTATGAAGAGAAGTCACGTATACATGTGGGTACAAAGAAGCAAAGTCGTGTATGCCTTTTGTGCTCTAAAATTATGATACCAAGGGGCATTACCATGGTATTATCCCACAGTATTGAGCGTTGTATTGTCTATTTTATTCCGTCCAAGAATACCATCAGAAGTTGTGTGGCTTTAGCTCATGGTATTGGTAAAGGATATATAAGGAGAAGAAGATAATATTGCATAGGTGTGCATGTATATGCGTATTAATGAATACTTCATTCTAAAGTATATCTGCATGGAATGGGTTACAGTTTATTGATAGATCTGAAATAATAATGCACCTATGAATACAATGATGGATCAGGATCTCTAGACCTTAAATGACTTTGTATTTTCTAGATCTATTTATGGAATGTTTAGATCTGTGATCTGGCAAATGTTTGTTGAAGTGAAGGGTAAGTTCTGAGATGTTTATTTTTTCTGAAGAGGTGCACAGTCCTATAATGTTTTAGATCCATACGCAGCTTCATCTCAGAAAAATCTCATATATACACAGGTTCGTTTTAGCAAAAGCGTGTATATATGCAGGTTGGTTTCAGCAAAAGCACGTATGGAATATAGGGTTTTGCTGAAGTATGCGGAAGGAAATTTCTGATCTATTTTGTTGTATTATTGTTGTCTGTCAATGATGTCTTCATACAGATCTAGATTGTTTTAATACTGATTATGCTGCTAGTTGATTACGATTAAAGATCATTGGTTTTTTGGTTGATTGATGATTCAATGAATGAATTGATGGGGTTATAAGTTTCAGTTTGAAGTATGTTATTTGAGCTTAAATGTGTCGAGTGGGTCTAGTCTAAAAATCTGATGAAAAGAGGCCTACAAGGTGTGTTGTGTGGAAGCTATTGGATCCAGTGTGAAAATTTATGAAACGTGGTCTGTAGTGGTGCTGAGGGTTGGATCCTTCAGTGAGGGGGTCGTAGCTCCCTTCCAGTGGTTGTTGGTAAACAAGATCAAAGGGTCGTAGCTCCCTTCCAGTGGTTCCTGGAAAATGATATCATGGAGTAGTAGCTCCCTTCTAGGAGTGGCTGGTAAATGAGATCAGGGGGTTGTAGCTCCCTTCCAGTAGTAGTTAGACAACGAGAGAAGGTTGCAACCTTCTATAGGTGGGTGCTTGTGTGTTGGTATGAGTCTACACCAGTACAAGATTGTAAGAAGTTTTAATTATAATAAATATTGAAGATAGAGACAAAAGCGGCAGTGGTTTTCTCCCGACTTGGGTGTCCACCTTAAATCCTGGTGTTCATGTGTGTTTCTTATGTGTGATGATTTATTTTGTTATTATTGCACATGCTTACTGCTTACTAAACATATGATGAATGAATGATGATTGATCTAAGTAAAGAATTATCTGCATAATAATATCTCTAGACATACGCAAGTTTTCTTAAATATATCCGTGTGTACACACTAGTTGGGTTCATTAGAGTCGCGTATAGAAATCAGTAAAGGAAAAGTAAAACTTTACTGTGAGTTATAAATATTGATTCACCCCCCCCCCCCCCAAGTATTTTTCCCAACATAGTACATGTGTGTTGGGTGTGGAGCCTAATTATCTTCCTCATTCAGAGGTATTTTTTCAGCTGGATGTATACCCCAAGAAGATTGTACCACTCATTAGGCGGATGATATAATGGTAGAAGTTATGTTTAATTTAGGGTATAATTTAGTTATTTTGCGAAGTTATATGAGGGAATTGTATTGCGGTTGTGTATTCTGTGTATTCTGAGTGAGAAAGAGAGAGGAGATTGTGTGAGAAAGAAGAGGAAATTATAATGTATCTGTTGAAGGTTGGATCTCGTCATTTTTTTGGATAATATATATGGAAGGACTGGTTTTTTCTCCGTGTACGTAGCCCAAATTTGATGAGCCATGTATATCTGTGTCTCTCTTGTTTTATATTATTTTTGTGTTTGTGTTTAAACATATTTTATGTGTTCTATTGATCTGTAATATATAATTTTCTAACACTATGACTACAATTCAATCATTAAAAGATTTCATCAATCTGTTAAATTCCTTATCTAAGATACTTCATGATGATACATTGACTGAGCTAGAACTAGGTGAAAAACTGAGAGAGAGACTCTAGGAATTCCTAGCTCGGGGAGTCAAGGGTCAGGGCTATACCTTGAGATTGTTCAATGTGTAGTTCAGGTTGGGCAAGGCATGTCAACTACATAGCTTAGGGAATCAAGGAGGAATTCTTAGGGCTTGAGCAAATATTTTTTGCACTACGTAGTTTTGGAAAGAGAGGAGGCCAAGTAACTAAGGAGTTTCATAGTTCAAGAGCTCAAGGCTAAGGCTTGAAGATTGAGATTGCGTAATTCGTAGTAAATGACTGGTTGGAGAGGATAATTGTGCAGTTCTAGAGTTCAAGGGTTAGGATTGAAAATAATGATTGCATTGTGCGTAGTTATGGGAGGCAAAGACTACACATTGCGTAGTTCCAAGAGACAATTTTGTTATCATTAGGGAAATTTTGAGGTCTAAAATGGGCCTCCTAAGAAAAATGTACAAAAAAAATAAAAATTTTAAGAACCAATAGGATTCAAGATGATTATGTCAACCATGGGGGATGATTCACCATTTTTTAAGTAAAAGGGTAAAAAGATTAAAAAATAATAAAATAATAATACTACTTTTTCAACTCATATTTTCAACTTATCTCCTAAAGTTTTTAATCAAATTTCGAGCGGGAGTACTTATGGGATGCAGAACGTAATTCCTCATCAAAGGAGTACCCATGTTTCATACTTTCGATGGACCCTGCTATATGAAAAATGAGAAATGCATAAAAACTTGTGATTGCAATCATGTTTTTCATGTATTTCTCATTTTTCATGTAGAAAGACCCATCGAAAGTATGAAACATGGGTACTCCTTGGCTGAGGAATTAAATTTTGCATCCAATGAGTACTCCCACTCCAAATTTGAGTAAAACATTTGGGAGATAAGTTGAAAATATGAGTTGAAAAAGTAGTTTTTTCTTTTTTCCCTCTAAAAATTGATGATGTAATCAAACCTTATTTTATTATTTGCACTATTATTTTATGATTTCCTTAGGAGGCCCATTTTAGACCTCAAAATTCCCCTAATTTTAGGACTGAGACTGTCGAATGTGTAGTCCAAGAGTGCTAAATGAAGTCGAGTGGCCAGGTTGGGGAGTTTTTCCAGTTTTGACTAAGTGTTAGATCAATGAGATGACGTTGAAAATAAACAATACTTGGAATTTACCACACACTTAGTTCACTTGATGACACAACATGGAACACTTAGAACACATGAACAACATATTTTCCTCAATGTGACAACATTGCGGCAACTCACTCCAAGTGTAACACTAAAGATACACTTTGTGACAACAGTGACGACACTTGTGCGACAATTCTCGAAACTTTGGAAATGATTGTGATACATGTTTACATGATAAGGAAAAACCATTAAAGCAAATATTACCCCCTAAAACAAACCAAAACTCCACTTTACACGATAAGCAACACTTCCCATGCCAAAAGATGACATTTTCTATATGGAAAGAGAAGTGTGAATGACACTTGCGATATGCGAACGATGATGAAAGAGACACATGCCAGAGTGAAGATAACATGAAAATAAAACTAATTGAAGTGAAAGAAATCAAAATTGATAGTCCAAAACATGAAAATGACACTCACGAAAGAAAACATGCGCAAAAACGACAATTTGAAAGCCTCATCGAAATAGAAGTATAATTGCAGCCAAAAGTGAGAGGTTGTCAATGACAATGTGCACTGAATATCAGCATGAATTGAACATTACACAGGCACCGTCTTGATGGATTTTACTAGGCCCATTCAAGATTGTGTGAAGGAATTCACTCATGAATTCATTATTGACTAAGCATGTGTAAGTAGGTGACCTCGACACTTACAATGCAAGAAGAAAGATCAAAGACTTAACAAAGTATGAAGCGACCAAGAAGTTGTTGTTTCTTGGTACCATCAGATGCACTCTAAGCCCCACATTTTTTGGAGATTGTTTGACACATGTGTGTTAGTGTGTTTGGTGCACGCATGTACAAAGTCACACCAACTTAAGGGGTGTGGTTTTCCCTCTTAAGTTCTTGGTCATCGGAAGAAAATAGATGGAGTTAATAAATTTAGTGGAACATGCTCAAACATAAACATACTAGATAGAGAAATAGCATGCATATTCAAACATAAAAATTAAACTAAAACTAAAACAAATAAAACAAAATCTCTAAATAGAGTCAAACAATTTCAATAATCCAAACGATTGCGCTTACCTCCCCTCTTATTGAGTGCTGGTAGGAAATGAGGATGAAAATTTAAACCACTTGCCAAGGGGCCCTTAGAACTGGGGGTTCTAAGTCCCAATGCAAGGATGCCTTTACTTCCGAGCTGCCTTGGCACAAAGTCTCCCTCTCTCTACTATGGTGGACTGGAGTTTTTGGATGGCCAAAAATTAATTTCCCTCTATCTCTACTCTGGATCACACACTGCTGGTATTTCTTGGGGAAATTTTGGATAGCATAACAATGTGCTCTCATGTTTTTCATCTCTTGGTGACCTTTTATAGGAGAATTAAAATCCTCCTTCCCTCTCTTGGTACATTGTGGATAGTGACCCAAGAGAGGAGGGTGATTCCATTGTGTTCCACATTTATTACATTGTGTGCTCCCTTGATGGCCTAATGAGGCTTGGGTGGCTGTCCTTAGGTGGCCTCAAGTGTGGAATAAATGTCCTAGAGTGTGCCTTTTGGTCTCGGAAAGTGACTTCTGCCACTCCTAGGATTGTGCACTTTTTGGGGAAAAAGGCGCACAAAGGCGCGTTTATCGAATAATTTGTGCGCAAAGGCACATTTGACTAGTTCTTCTTGTATGCAATTTGATTTTTCCTTTCATTCCTTAGATATTTTTAAATATTTTCAGATTCGCTAATTTCTCTTAGCCCTGTAAATCCCTCTGCCTGAAATTGAATAATTTCACCTTTGCTTGTACGATTTTCGAGTGATAATGGTTGCCCCCTAATGTGTGATGTCTAGGAAGAACTGTATAGCTGAAATACATTATAGTTTATTTTCTGTATACTGTGTGTAGAGAGAGAGAGACTAGCATGTAGCTTAGAATTGGAGACACCCTGCACTGGGTCGAAGAACGACCATGTCCTATGGGACCCCTACAAACAATGGTATAATAAAATATATACAAATTTTCTACGAGGCGGGCATGTCCCATGCTCGTGATGCTTTGGCTAGTTAAACAAATCTATTTGACAAATACAGATTTTTTCTATGTCACTAATATGATAGTGATCTGTTGGTTGATGACGATGACTGTTGATGCCCTCAAGGGCATTTTTTCTTTGAAAATATGTGGAATTTGTTACCCATATGCATAAAATTGGTATGGAATATAAATTCGCATTGTATGCATGGGTACTGGTTGGGACCTTCTTGTGTAAGAATTGTTGAAAGAGACGCTTATAAAAGGCACGAGTCTTATACGAATTTCATCAAAGTGCAATGGTTGTAAGGTACGATACCATCTTGACATGAGAGCTTTTGTTGTAGTCGAATGTCAGGAGGATCGATGACATCAGTGGGAAATTATGTCTCCCACAGTGCCACCCGAGGATGTCCCATTTATGGAGAGGGGTGATCCAAGGTACCGCTTCCTTTTTGGAAAATAGGTGTTGAAGTTGACAAAAAGGAAGCCTCAACTGAACGAGGGGGTCACTGATATGGAGGATAAAGATCCTGGATGTGATGGGTTTAACATAGGCATGATGGCGAGGGGTGACTGAAAACGGATGATGGGGATTCATTGGCCCAAGGTTGGATTATAAAAAGTAACTTGGTGTCAGTCATAACTATTTCTGATGGGGATACCCATAGATTCGGTAGGACTATCAGGGTGGGTATAAACTGGTTATGATTGTCATAGTGGATTTTATGTGAGGGTGTGATACTCCAAGGGTGACCAGGGACTGCTGCCTTGGGAGAAAAAATGAATGAGTGGGTGGGGGACATAGTGGACCATTGGCGGTCATTGTACACTTACCAAAAGAAAAGAATAATGGGGTTTGGTTTGTACAAAACACAGAGATGGGTGCCCCAAAACATGAAAATGTTCACTCACTGATGATGTGAGGAAGGTGTTTTTTTTAGGGTGGGGGCCCCATTGGTTGGTCTCATGTGTGAGGTTGATGAAGCAAAAGAAAAATTATATCAGATGGGTTATGCTGATGGAGGTATGGTGGGCCAAATGCGAGGCACAGTGGTGCACTTTTGATCTGCTTGTACAACCTAATCGTCTGGGAAAGGAATTTTATTTTATATGGTAAAAATTTACCTGATGCATGATAAGTGAATGGGCATGAGGTTCTTCCTGGACTAAGATGGTATGGCCATGGCGTCACTGCTATTGTGATATATGGTCTACTGTGGGTGACGAGCGCCGTGTGGGGGGGGGGGGGGGGGGCTCTACCGACCAACGAGGATGCTTATCAAGTGGGAGGTGAGGTGATGATAAACATGGTCGGATGTGTGGAATATATGGATGATTTCTGATGGAGAAATGATGTCAGGATATGTAGATTTTTTTATGGAACTCTATCTTGTTGGGGGTAGAATGATACCTTCACTGGAACTTTCAGTGGATGGAGTTGTGGATGGTTTGCGTACTACCTGCAAAAAAAAATACCCCAAGTGAAAGAATCTTCTTTATCAAATATTATTGAAATACATGCACTTAAAAAATAAGCTAAGAGAGGGCATACCTGCTGGCGCTGAAAAATTATTTTTTCGGGGGTGTGAATGTGTGGCACCCCCTTTGGGTGTTATGGAGTGTTGATAACATTGCTGCTTTCGGTATGGTAATTGGGCCTTATGAGCTCTCGTTATGGTTCTCCAAAGTTCTTAAAAAGGGCGATATATGGGCAAATATGGCCCTAATACAATACATTTGTGTCTGTTGAGTATTGAATGGTTAGAGGCTTCTGCGAAGCAGTTCTTTCCGTCGCAGTCAGCCTGAGCACCAAGGATTAGCGATTTTATGGCCATGTAAACTCCATGACGTCCTACATTTTAATTTTTTCAGTCTGAGGGTGTCGGGGTCCGTACAATACTTGTTTGTACGGATTCTGGGCCAATTTTACCTTAGATTGCGCGGGCAATCAGGGTAAGGGCACGCCTTTTGCGTGCCTTATGCACGCTTTTCCCAACATTGGGCGCGCCTTTTACCCGCCTTACGCACACTTTTCCCAGCATTGGGAACACCTTCTACGTGCCTGTGAGAGGTACAGGCACGCCTTCTTCACACTTGTCTAAGGGAGAGGCGCGAGGAGAGCTGAGGCAAATTTTTTCCAAATTTTTGGGAATTTTGGCTATTTTTTATGTTTTTATGCTGTTGATGCGCTCCTGTTCTGTTGACGGGATGTTGTGGAGGGAGCGAGATTGGCCCGAGCTCCGTATTTCTTTATTCGCTGATGGTCAGGTGCGCCAACAGTTGGTGCGATGGGATCTCCTGAAATTTTTGGAGAATGACCTTCTTCGGTCATAGGACCAACTCCTGCGCTACCTGATCCAGCGTTAGAACAAATGGTGCAAGGCGTTTGTACTATGTGGTTGTTACCTCACTATCCGTCCTTAGATGGATATCTACTTGGTGATCGGGCTGCTACGTTAGGGTGAGGCGCTTCGGTATCCACTTCCTTCTAGGAGGGTGGATTTTGAGCAGTTCTGGATACATCACTATGGCGGGGCGCTCCTTATGTAAGGGTGTATTGTTACTGCCTCAGTGACAGATTTGGCCGAGTGGTGCGCTTTAGTGACTATTGTGCCACTAGCAGGGTCGTCTGCTCCACATCAAGCATCGGGTCCACAGGTTGGTGTCTTGCGCCGGTTGAGGGCTAGGAATTTTTTTGATTTTTCCCATTTCTACTATGATGGGATGCTGACACAGATTTATAAGGTCCGAGATAAATCAAATTTTTTTTCCTACGCCAACATCCTGTATAGCATTATGTACGAGCAGGTGGTTCTGCTGAGACCGATGGTGGCAGTGCCTGTTGGGGGGCCACAGGAGCCTCGTATGAGGAGGTGGGCTCCTGTAATGCCTCGAGGAGGTGGGGTTAGGGTGGGGCGTTACTGGAATGCCACCAAGGAGGCATGGTTTGAGGAAAATTCCCAGATGTTTATGCCCTTCCCTTATGCAGGGATGGACTTCAGGGGGGGTCCAGACATGGGTCTTCCTCTTAGATACTCTTGGGGAACAGTGGGTGTTTTCAAAATTTATTTGAGTATTTATGTTCATATGTGTATTATGATGACACTGACATATTTTTGGTTACTCTTGCAGATGTTGGTGAGTTTGGTCACCCTGTGGCTCGACCAGTTGGGCATGATCCTCTTTGGAGACCTTGGGGAGCTCTTGGGGGGGTGGGAGGAGTTCTTACACAACCTCAGGGTGGGGCACTCAGTTGTGAGTCTAGGCCTTCGGGGGATGGTATTAGCTCAGTTGCTGCCGAGACTACAGCTGAGCAAAATCGTGCTAATGCGGCGAAGGCTCGTGTTGCTGAGCTGACCAAGTGAGTGTCAGTTCTGGAGGATTCATGGGATCGAGTGGACCGCTGGACCCAGGCGATGTCGACTCGAGGCTTTTTAGATGACCTCGAGGAGGTACGGTTGGGGACCTTGATGGCCTGGGAGAGGGATCATCGGCCAATTTTATGTTGAGTGGAGGTCTCAGTATTGACGGTGGCTCCAGTAGTGGTACCAGGAGCAGTAGTGGGTCCTGGTGCCCCGCTTGGGGGAGCACCACCCTAGAGTTATTTTGTACACGGGGAAAGCACCCATTATTAGGATGCTTCAACTTATATGCGTATCTTTTTGGGTTGACCGATGGGTCAGAGATGTTATTTTTTGTACTCCGACATATACATTTTGATATATATATGAGAGTTATTTTTTTTGGCTCTACATGTTGTGCCCCCTGTTTCTTCTTATGGATTGTGTTATGCTAATGGATATCAATGTTTTCTATGTTTTTTTTTTAATGTATGATGGTTTATTCGAGATGCATTCTAGCTTAGAATATTTTTATTTATGTGATCATCTGTTTGGTTTTGACTCCTTGGTACACATGTGAATGTAATGTAGTCAAATTGTCTGCTTGATCTTTTTGCACGCAAATATTTTCTAAATAGATGTGAATATCGTATCTCAAATGTTTGGTTTAACTACGATACAACTAACTGGGAATTGAGGTAGATATTTTTATGGTGTATGCCCTGATGGAGGGCATCGTTCATAAGTCCTATAACGATGTCATATTTTTTCTGATTGTTTGTTGTTGAACCGATGCACACACCATTGGTGTAGAGTGGTGATTGGTCAGGGTGATAGATAACTTAGGTGGCTGCTGCTAAAATTTGAGTCCATCTTGATACTCCATCAGCAAATCCAAAGTAAGGGTCGGGTTGGTAATCCATTGTGACACTCGAGCGTGTTTTGAAAAAAGTATTTTGGTCAAAAATTTATAGTGGTTGGGATTGTGTATGTTGAATCTAGGGTAGGGCCTTCTTGGCCTTCATGGGTAGAATTTCTTGAGGTAAAGGCTGTTGACGGGGTTGCTGAGGCATGTCCCATCCAGTTCAGTCAAGATGTATGCCCCCTTGAGGAGGAAATGTTTTATGATGTAGGGTCATTTCCACAAATTTTTGAACTTTCCTGGTCCTGGGGCTTCTTTTGCAACATCGTAGCAGAGGACTAGCTCTCCCTCGGTAAATGAGCGAGGGTTGATGTGGTGGTCAAATAATGCTTTTACCCGTTTCTTGTGGGCCTCGTTGTGTTGCAACAACTGTCGTCGACTTTCGTCACCGAGCTCTAGTTGTACTAGACGCTATTCTAGATGTTTGCTATCATCGAGAATTTTGATGGCGGCATGTAAATTCAGGATCTCGCGTTCTATAGAAATCACGGCTTCGACCTTGTATACCAAGTGGAAGGGATTAAAACTAGTGGAAGTATTCACAGCTGTGTAGTATGCCCACAGAGCCGAAAAGAGCATATGGTGCCAGTTGGTTTTATGGTTATTCACCATGCGTTGTAACATATTTTTGAGGAATTCTTTTATAGCTTCTACCTATCCGTTGGATTCGGGGTACTCCCGAGGTAGTATGGTGAGGTGAATTCATGGCTCGATCTGAGGTGGTGAGATAGTGTTGGAAATACTGAGAGGGGGGGTGAATCAGTATTTCTTTCAATTAGAGAATTAGTTAATCTTCAATTATTATTAGTGTTTGTACAATGATAGCAGCAAACAAGAGGAACACAAATGCACACAATTTTTAAGGTGGAAACCCACTCCAGGACAAAAACCACCTAGTAACATAATAATTCTTTTCAACTCCAATTGAAAATAAAGCTCCAACCTAGAATCTAGAAAAGCATTCTTCTCCGGCTCCCTTTGGATGCATGCTCCAATGCTGAGATTCTTGGGTAGTCCTTTGAATGGTTTCCCCAACACCCAATGAGCTATAACTCACCCTAGCACCACCCTACCACCCTAAAGAAGAATAAAAGAAGAATGGACTCCCATACCAGGGAAAATGGTCCACTTTACAGTGATATAAAATGATGTAAAAGAAGAAGACACACTAGAACATAACCCCAACTATGACACGACCACCTAATGATGATCCTAGACCTGCGCTTCTTTGCCTCTTCAACCCTTGGTAGATAGATACTAGTACAATTTGTACAATAATGTATTTACAATGACTAAGTACAATGATACCTTTACAATGATTGTATGCAGTGCTGCCCACTTGAAGACTTCATATGATGAACTTCTTTCTACTGTTATGCACCTTGGTTTCTGCTCTTTTCATGCTACCCTCTGCTGCATCTTGCTTTGCTTTGCTGCCATAGAAAGTTTGGTCCTTTGCAACCCTTGACAACACATGATCTAGCTTTTTCTTGCCTTCTAGGAGCTCGATATTGAATCTGGTGTATCTCTGTTATTTTAGATCCTAAATATCTGATTTTTGGTCTTGTAGTAGTCCTATGAGTCTGTTTCGTCACCACGGGTCTAACCGAATTTTGATTCTTCGAAAGTTATGCCAATTTTCTGCCTAATTATGGACTGTTTCAGTAGAGCGCACTTGTACGGAGTGCCACGTGTCACCGTTTCTTCATTTGTCTCTGAAATTGATAGAGAAAAAAGTACAGACTGTGCAATATCCATCAATTTTTACAGAATTCCAATCTGATACTCAGAGAGAGAGTTATGACGATTTTACCAAGGTCACGTCTTTGAGATGAATTTCAGGAGCCTGAAAAAACCCTTACTTCCATAGATCATATCTCCAAATATTTTGTGCAACTTGATCTGAAATTTTTACTGCAACTTCCTCAGGATTTCGGCTTTGCCTCATAAAAATTTCAACTTCTGAACCTTCGTAGAAAAAAAGTTAGAGCGAAAATTCCAAGATGACCTGTTTCAGATGGCCGAATCCCTTGCATAAGGAGGAAATGAAGATCACAATTTATATGAATGCTTAAGTTGAGAGGGGCTTCAACAAGTGAACGTGGGAGGGATTTTAGGAGCATAAAAAATATTAATTATGACTTTTCAATGACCCATGCCCCAACCCAATGGGGTTTTAGCCCACTAACTGGGGGTACAAACTTCAAACATGAATATCTCTCAAACCGTGAAGAATTACATGGCGTGCCATATATCAACGGAAACATCTAAACAAGTAGAAACCATCAAAAGCATTATTGACCCAGAATATATTAATTTGGTAGGTCAAAATTCCCATGCAATATTGGGTTAGCCCCTGGTGCTGCTTGGGTTGACATCAATGACAACCGCTGATCAACAATCTCCCCCTTTGGCATTGATGGCAACACAAGTACTCCCCCTACGATCATGACACCTCTTCCTACAACATTCTCTCCCCCTTTGACATCAATGGCAAAGGGTAACTCCCCCTGAAACACAACCATCCTGCAGACCTGTACACACTTCCACTCCCGCTGACACACAATCATCCTGTAGACCTGTACACACTTCCACTCCCGCTTTATATTCTTGAAAAAGGAAAATCTAATGAGAACTTGGGAGAATCCCAAGCTTTTGATGAAGATATTCAAATGCTTCATGAGGTAAAGGTTTAGTGAAGATATCAACAATTTGTTATTTTGTACAAACATACTCAAGTTTGATATTCTTTTCAGCGACTTGTTCTCTAACAAAATGATATTTGATTGGAATGTGTTTTGTTTTTGAATGCATGACAGGATTCTTGGAGATGCTGATGGCACTAGTGTTGTCACAGAATATGGGAATAGGCTCATTGAATTGTACTTGAAGATCTTGAAAAGTTTGTTTCATCCAAAGGACTTGAGTACAACATGATGCTACTGCAATGTATTCTGCTTCCACTGTAGATAACGAGATTGAAGTTTGGTTTTTTCTCAACCATGATACGAGACAACCACCTAGATAGAATTCTACTCCAATAGTACTCTTACGATCATCAACGCTTCCTGCCCAATCTGCATCTGTAAAGGCTTGAATAATGAGATTGTTACCCTTGGGATACCACAAGCCATATTCTTCTGTGCCCTTTAGATATCGAAGAATTCTTTTGACGACAATAATATGTGATTCTTTTGGTGTTGCTTGGAATCTTGCTACTTGTCCAACTGCTTGCATAACATCTGGCCGAGAGGCTGTTACATATAGAAGACTACCAATCATAGATCTGTACAACCTCTGATCCACATCCTTAGATGAGTCGTCTATGCTCAATTTGCAACCTGTTACCATTGGAGTAAGGATGGGTTTACAATCTTCCATTTTGAATTTCTTGAGCATTTCCTTGATGTACTTGGCTTGACATATAAATATTCCTTTCTCTTGCTGAGATATTTGAAGCCCTAAGAAGTATGTCATCTCACCAAGTAAAGACATCTCAAACTCACTTTAAATCTTTTTTGAAAATTTCTTACTTAGTCGATCATCATTGCTACCAAATATTATATCATCCACATATACCTCAACGATTGTTAAATTATCTTTATCTATTTGTACATAAATATTGCTATCAACGGTACCTTTCTTGAACCCTTGTTGACGTAGATATCCATCAAGACGAGCATACCATGCTCTAGGAGCCTGCTTGAGACCATATAGAGCCTTCTTTAACCTGCAGACATAGTCTTCTTTTTGTGATAGTAGAAAACCTTCAGGTTGTTCGATGCAAACTTCTTCTTCTAATTCTCCATTCAGAAATGCTGACTTAACATCCATTTGGTAGACTTTGATTTTTCTTGAACATGCATAGGCGAGAAACATTCGGATGGCTTCCATTCTGGCAACTAGTGCAAATGTTTCGTCGAAATCAATTCCTTCCACTTGTGCATAGCCTTTGCAAACCAATCTTGCTTTGTTTCTGGTAACCTACCCATCTTCATTCAATTTGTTCCTGAACACCCATTTAGTCCCAATGAAATTTTTATATTTTGGTCGTGGAACTAATTCCCAGTTGTTATTCTTCTCAATTTTATCCAATTCTTCATTCATAGCTGCTACCTAATGTTCATTTTGGCTGGCTTCCTCAAAACTACTAGGCTCAAAGGTTGCTAGAAAAGAAACGTGAGCTTGTTGTGATGAACGAAGCTGTCGACCTTCATTTATGTCACCAATGATTTGATTTGATGGATGGTTCTTTTGAATCCACTCTTTTGTTCTCATTGGAGGAGCTTCTTGTTGTTGTTCTGGTATATCTTGATGATCATTGTTTACTTCTTCCTCGTTGATAGTTTCTTCTTGCTCTACAATTTTATCTGTGTATTTTTCAGCCTCTGTCTCAAGTTTCAAAGATTCTAGATCCTCATCATTACTCGCTAGAACACCATCTTCGTCAAATGTAACATTTATGTTCTCCACTATCTGTTTTCATCCTAGATTATAACATTTATAGGCCTTTCTTTTGCGTGAGTAACCAAAAAAGGTACCTTCATCAACACGTGATTCAAACTTACCCAAATTTTGATCTTCTCTTTTGATATAACATTTTCTTCCAAAGATTCTGAAATATTTTACATTAGTTGGTTTTCCTTTCCATAATTCATATGGAGTCTTGTTGCAATTATTTATGAGAAGACTTCGGTTGATAATGAAGACTGCCATATCAATTGCTTGAACCCAGAATTTTTCATCCAATTTTGAGTCCTTCAACATTGTTCTACCCATTTCCTGTACAGTTCTATTCTTTCTTTCAGCAACTCCATTTTGCTGAGGTGTTCGTGCTATTGAAAATTGCCTTTTTATTCCATTTTCGTCACAGTATTGCTGAAATAATTTGGAAGTGAATTCTCCACCATTATATGATCTTAAACACTTTATTTTCAAATCAGTTTCATTTTCAACCAACTCCTTGTAGATCTTAAAGCACTCAAATGCTTCAGATTTTTTCTTTAGGAAACTGACGGCTATCATCCTGGTATAGTCATCTATCATCAACATGAAATGTAATTCTCCGTCTAAGCCTTTTGTTCTCACAGAACCACATAGATCAGTATGTATCAATTCCAATAGATGTGATGAAAAATGTTCTTTTGTTTTAAATTAGAATTTTGTTCGCTTGCCATGCCGACATGTCTCACATAGTGTGTTGGAAGGTTTTGAGATTTTCGGCATTTCTCGTACTGCTTCCTTTTTGCTTATCCTGACAAGATTGTCAAAGTTTATGTGACCCATTCGTTTGTGCCATAACCAAATTTCATCTTCTTTAGCTAGTAGACATGATTTAGTTGCTTCATCCAGAACATATATGTCGTTTGGAGCTCGACTTGTTGTAGCCACAATTTTACCATACCTGCCTTTCCTGATTTCACATTTTGTGGAGTTGAATAGCATTGTGTGTCCTTGATCGCACATTTGTCCAACACTGAGCATATTTTTATTCATGTTTTAGACCAATAGAACATTCTTGGCTATAACATATTTGCTTCCGAGAGTGACGGTACCTGATCCTATAACATTTGAAGATCCATCATTTCCAAAGGATATGGTTCCATCCTTCATCTCTTTCAGAGATACAAATTTCTTTCTATCTCCAATCATATGCATTGAGAAACTGCTGTCAACATACCACACATATTTCTTTTTTTGAGCCTTGAGAGCGAGAGCACAATTATCAGTATTCTTCTTCTTCCATGTTCGTTCATTCTATGGCTTCGAAGATTCTTCTGGAGGATTTTCAAGTCTACAGTCTCTGGCTATGTGTCCAAAGTTCTGACATTTGTAACATTCCATATTATTTCTTAAATTTTCAAATCCATTGATGTTTCGTTGAGCCCTGGGAGGTTCATATTTGAAGAATCTCTTGGAATTGTATTGGTTCATAGGGTACGTGTGACATTCTACAGCTCTATGACCAAATTTTCCACATGAATAACAATAGCCATGAAAAATATGTTGGTACCTGGATGAAAATCTTCGTCGAGGAATTGTCTTCCAAGGATGTGCTTGTGAATATTGTCCAATAAAGTCTTCATGTATGTTAGATCTCATGGGTTCATTGTATTTTGTTGTAGAAGGTCCTGCTTCTTCTTCTTTGTAACCGAGGCCAGTTCTGTCGTTGTAAGATCGTTGATTGTTGATGAGTTCTTCCAATGCCCTTGAGTTGTTGGCATAGATTTGGACATTTTTTACCTTCTTCACTTCCTTACGCAGCGAGACTACTTCGGCTTCTAATGCTTCCCTTTCTTGGTTGCTTTCTTCCAACTTCTTTTGAAGTGACTCTTCAATACATTTGTGTTCTTCAACCTCAATTTTGAGACCTTGAACTTGTTCTTCAGGAGTGTTGGAATGAATCTTCTCAACATTTAGCTCTTTTATAAGCTTGATTTCCTCCTCATAAAATTCTTCTATGGTCAACCCGTCTTCTTTTGTTTGATACTTCTTGTTTATTGTGCTTGGCCATAAACAATACTTTGTCATTGGCTTCTTCTTTGTTGTCACTTTCTTCATCAGATGAGGAGCTATCTTCTTTAGAGAGAAAGTTCCTTTTGGATCCTTTATTTTTTCCTTGCTTGTTGAATTTCTTAAAGCCTTTCTTTCCTTTTGAGTTGCCATCACTTTTGTTTGGACATTTTGCTACAAAATGCCCAACCTCACCACAACCGAAACATATCAATGGAAGTTTACCTTTGAATTTTCCCTTACCAGGTTTTAGTTTTCTTGTAAAGTAAGCATATTCTTCATCTGAAAGACCTTCTCCATCATCTCCCTTTTCTTCACACTTGCAGGTGCATGTCATTTCAATTGAAGGTTGTTTTTCCTTATTGGTTTGCTTAGATGCAATGAACGCAGTTTCTAGATTTGAAGTACCTTTTTCTTCATCAAGTCTCATTTCATATGCTATGAGAACTCCATGTAATTCTTCCTTGCTAAGTTTGTCCAGATTTTCACTGTATTATAAGACCGATACCTTTGGGTTGAATCTCCATGGTAGCGTTCTAAGAATCTTCCGTTTAATAGTCTTCTCGTCAAATGGCTCTCCCAATCCTTCCAGAGTATTGGTTGTTTCATCAATGTATTGGAAGTATGCAGCAATGTTGCAATCTTCTTTCATTTTGAGTTTCTCAAATTTTTCTCTATAGATTTGAAGCTTTGCTTCTTTGGCATTTGAGTCACCTGCATATATATTCTCAAGCTTGTCCCATACATTTTTGGCAGTTTTACAACACAACACCTTATGATAAGCAGATTCAATAAGTCCACTGATAATGATATTCTTTGCTTTTGCATCATTTACCAAATTCTTCTTACCTTCTTCATCTGCGGTTGATGTAAATCCATTTTGAACAGTGTCCCATACTTTGTAACCTTGCGCCAAGAGATAGACCTCCATTCTTCCTTTCCAGAGTGCATAATTATTTTCATTGAATAGAGGTACACCATTCTTGGTATGCTCCATGACCTCCTTCTAGCTGTTAAACTACTATTGAAGGAACCAAGCTCTGATACCAATTGTTGGAAATACTGAGAGGGGGGGTGAATCAGTATTTCTTTCAATTATAGCATTAGTTAATCTTCAATTATTATCAGTGTTTGTACAATGATAGCAGCAAACAAGAGGAACACAAATGCACACAATTTTTAAGGTGGAAACCCACTCCGGGACAAAAACCACCTAATGCTTTTCTAATAATTCTTTAATATTCAACTTCAATTGAAAATAAAGCTCCAACTTCCTAGAATCTAGAAAAGCATTCTTCTCCAGCTCCCACTGGATGGATGCTCCAACGCCCGAGATTCTTCAGTAGTCAACTGAATGGATGCCCCAACACCCAATGAGCTACAACTCACCCTACCACCACCCTACCACCCTATAGAAGAATAAAAGAAGAATGGACTCCCGTACCAGGGAAAATGGTCCACTTTACAATGATATAGAATGATGTAGAAGAAGAAGATATACTAGACCATAACCCCAACTTTGACACAACCACCTAATGATGATCCTAGACCTCCCAACGCTGCCTCTTCAACCCTTGGTAGATAGACACTAGTACAATTTGTACAATAATGTATTTACAATGACTAAGTACAATGATACCTTTACAATGATTGTATGCACTGCTGCCCACTTGAAGACTTCATATGATGAACTTCTTGCTGCTGTTATGCACCTTGGTTGCTGCTCTTGTCATGCTACCCTCTGCTGCACCTTTTTTTGCTTTTCTTCCATAGAAATTCTGGTCCTTTGCAATCCTTGACAACACATGATCTAGCTTTTTCTTGCCTTTTGGGAGCTCGATATTGAATCTAGTGTATCTCTGTTATTTCAGATCCTTAATATATGATTTTCGGTCCTGTAGTATTCCTCCGAGTCTTCTTTCCAATGCCATAGGTCTGACCCAATTTGGATTCTTCAAGAGAGATTTATACCCAATTTCTCACACTGCCCTAATTATGGACTGTTTCAGTAGAGCATACTTGTACGGCATGCCACATGTCACCGTTTCTTCATTTGTCTCTGAAATTGATAGAGCGCAAATTACATACTATGCACTATCCATCACATTTTATGGAATTCCAATCCGATACTTAGAGAGAGATTTATGACGAATTTACCAAGGTCACTTCTTTGAGATGAATTTCAGGAGCCTGCAAAAACCCTTACTTCCACAGATCATATCTCCAAAAATGTTGCGCAACTTGATCTGAAATTTTTACTGCAGCTTCCTCAGGATTTCAGCTTCGCCGCATAAACATTTCAGCTTCTGTTCCTTCGTAGAAACAAAATTAGAGCGAAAATTCCAAGATGACCTGTTTCAGATGGCCGAATCCCTTGCATAAGGAGGAAATGAAGATCACAATTTATATGAATGCTTAAGTTGAGAGGGGCTTCAACAAGTGAACGTGGGAGGGATTTTAGGAGCATAAAAATATTAATTATGACTTTTCAATGACCCATGCCCCAACCCCATGGGGTTTTAGCCCACTAACTAGGGGTACAAACTTCAAACATGAATATCTCTCAAACAGTGAAGAATTACATGGCGTGCCATATATCAATGGAAACATCTCGACAAGTAGAAACCATAAAAAGCATTATTGACCCAGAATATATTAATTTGGTAGGTAAAAATTCCCATGCAATATTGGGTTAGCCCCTGGTGCTGCTTGGGTTGACATCAATGACAACCGCTGATCAACAGATAGCTCCTCGAAAAAATAATTTTCAAAGTGTTTCCCATGGTCGGACACTAACTCTTTGGGAATGCCGAAATGGAAAATCACGTGGTTAAACATAAATCGGGTAGTGGTTTCTGTATTTTTGTCGTATGTGGGCATGGCTTCCACCCACTTGGTGAAATAATCGACAGCCACTATGATGTATTTATGATTTCCGGATGATGCGGGGTTGCAAGTCATGAAGTCAATTCCTGATTTACAAAAGGGGTCAGCAATGATGATAGGATGCAGAGGAGTGGGAGGGTATCTTTCTTTATGAGCGAAGCACTGGCATCACTCGAATCTCTTGACTGCTATAACGCAAATGCGAAACAGGGAGGGCCATAAATATCCTACCCGTAGGATTTTTTGGGTGGTGGCCATCCTGGAGAGGTGGTTGTCGCATGCTCCTCCATGGAAGTCATTAAGGGCTTGTTCTGCTTGGTCGTGAGTGAGGCATCGACGTCAAATGATGTCGATGCCTCGTCGGTACAAAACATCACTCATGAGCAGATATTGGGGGGCTTGATGGTGTATGCGCTGACGGTCGTCTCAAGTGAGATGAGGTCTAAAATTTTGAGTTTGTAGGAAGAGGAGAATGTCTCCGTACCAAGGGTCATCGGTTGCTATGAAGAAGAGATGATCGTCTGGCAATGAATCATTTACTGATGATCCCTTGGTATCTCTTGGGAGATTCGTAAAGAACTCTGCTAAGATAAGCGCCTTTTTACTTTTAGGGGAGCGAAACTGTAAGTCATATTATTGAAGAATGACTATCCATCGGTCGTACTTATGGTTCATTAAGTAGCATGTGAGCATATATTTGATGGGATTAATATATACGATGACCGTAGTGGTTTTTAAGATGATGTAGTTGTGAAGCTTCTAGACTGCATGTATTAATGCTAGGGCAGTCTTTTCTTCAAGATCATATCTTAATGCTGGTCCCGCTAAGGTTTGACTGACATAATAAATTACGTGCTCCTTCCCATCTGGGCCTTCCTGGATCAAAACACTAGACAAGGAAAACTCGGAGGCTGATAGATACATGATGTAATCTTTGTCATAGTCTGGGGGACTGCTGAGTGGTGCTGAAGATAATGTCTCTTCCATTGCATCGAATGCTTGTTGGGAATGATCATCCCATTTGAATGGGATGTCCTGGAAAAGAAGGTGTAGGAACCCTTGAGCACAAGTGCGATAATCTGGGATGAAGCATCTCAAAAAATTGGCCTTCCCCTGCAGGCTTTGCAGTTGCCTGAGGTTTTGAGGTGGAGGTACCTCTTTGATGAATTGGACCTTGAGGGGGTCTACACGAATCCCTTGCTAGGACATGATAAAGCCTAAGATTCCACCTATTGTGATCCAGAAGACACACTTGAGGGGGTTCAAACGTAGGTTGTTTTGACGGCATCATTGGAATACCAATCGCAGATCCTCAATATGGTATGACCGATTCTTGGAGCGGATGGCCAGGTCGTCCAAGTAGGCGAGGATAAGGTGTTCCAAGTCATGAAATATATAGTTCATGGCCCTATGGAAGGTGGCTCTAGTGTTTTTTAGGAAAAATGGCATTACCTTGTATGTGAATGTGCCCCGGGGGTGGTGAACGTGGTTTTGTACCGATCTGTATGGCAGATTTGAATTTGGTTGAACCCAGATAATCCATCCATAAAGGAGAGAGCCTTGTGGCCTCCACAAGCATCGATGACCTGGTCGATGAATGGGGTGGGATAATTTTCCTTGGGATAAGCTTTGTTCAAATCCCAAAAATCGGTGCAAACGTATATGATGCCCTATTTTTTCATGACCGAAACAGGGTTGGACCCAAGATGTGTAAGCAATAGGGTAGATAAACTCATCCTTGTGAAGCTTGTCAATTTCTCGTTTTGTTGCTTTTTCCTTTGATGGGTGCAGTTAACGATGTTTCTGGTGCAGTGGAGGTACTCATGCCAAGTGTCAATATGGTGCTCTACGATAGTGGGACTAAGCCCAGGCATTTTTTAATAGTCCCACGCAAAGATATCTCGATACTCTTGTAGAAATTGGGTATAAGAGGCTATTTCTTCTGGAGAGCATGCTACCCCCAGTGATATTTCTTCGACCTTACCAGGGTTTTGGGATATGTACACCTTGACAGTAGGTGAGATGTTTAACATATTTTCTTCCTCAAATGCATCGGGCATTGGGATAGGATTCTTGAACTAATCACTTTCCCTGATGGAAGGAAATCTTTTGATTCAATTGCATAGGTCTCTTGTTCTCCTGTCTTGTCAAGACTGGATATTTTCTTGGGGATAAAAAGCGAACGGTGATGCATTGCATCCCATGGATAATCCGACTCCGTCATGGCTTCTAGGATTTCCTCATCTGAATGTGTAATATTATCAATTAGCCATGAGCTACTTGGAATATTAATTCTTGTTTTTTCTTTCTTGTTTAATGAATAAGAGGATCTCTTGCTTTCTTGTTTGATGAATCAGAGGATATGGAGATCTATAAATATCCTTAATATGAATAAAATAAATGCCAATGTGAAAGGAGGACATCTTGGCAGCTTAATTGAGCACCCTTGTGTGTGAAAAGGGGTTGGAACACCTATACTGGGTCAACTTTGACCAAATCAACAGCATTGTCATGGAGGAGTGGCATTCATTGTGGAACAACGAAGTTTTAGATGGAGACTCTTTTCATGGAAGTAGTGTCATAAATTAATGGGGCTTAGGGTTAGAAAGCTCATCACTTATATAAGAAAGAGGATGGCATCCATATTATTCATGCTTATGTATGTTTATGTTTTGATTATATGGTTTGTTTAGACATATAATTTTTCTTCGGCTGTTTAGCTAAGATTGCAGTGTTGTTTAGTACAGGGTGTTCCCGAGAAGGAATCCCACCTCTTTCCTTGAGAAGCCTCTAGGAATATCTTTGCACTATATTTCCACATTCAGGCATTAGGCAAAGCTTCATCTTTCATCTACAATGGAGATCCTATTGAGGGTTGTTGTGTTTTCCAGGTTGCAGCAGTGGAGAACATATTTGGGTCACTTCAGTGGAGGAGGGTTCCTTTCCATTGGGAGGTTAGTAAGGAAGGCCCTTGAGCCTTATTGCAGCATCTGGCATCAGGATATTTATTTATTTTCCCCTACAGCGTAACTTCTGTTTTGGACTGCATTATTTTCAGGGAGGAGTTACAGGGTGGTTTCAGTACACCATTTGGGGAGGAGGTTTTCTAGTGAAGGGACCAGCATTTCATCTAGAGGATCCATTGGAGGAGGATAAATTATATTTCATATCATATCAGCCATACCTTTCCAATTTATATGTTGCAGTGAATCTTCATCCCAAGGGATTTGATTCCTATCTTGTATATTGGTGTATTTCTGAAAACGCTTTTGGGTTCTTCATTGGAGGTTGTATAGAGCCTAGATCTATATTAGTTATATATTTTGAGGCATATATCAGCCCCTCATATTTGTATGTTCATATTTTGTAGCAGTGCACCTTATTACTGCGTTGTAGCAGTCTTCTGGAATTTGATATAGTAGAAGCACCTCATTATTGAGGGATTTCTTCATTGGAGGCTTGTTGTATCTTGTTGTATGTTTTGTAGCCCATCATTTTGTAATATTTTTATCATGTTATAATGAATAAGAAGGCTCCATATTGGTCTCATACATTTATGCATTGATCTACATTGCTATTTCCATGGTTTTGCACTATATTCCTGCTTTTCCCATTTGGGAATATTATAGTGGTATCAAAGCATAATCTTTGCTCAGCCTATGCATCCTAAGCAAATATTCCATCAGAAGAAGGAGATCCTCTCACAGATATAGATAAGAGGCATCTCAGAAGAATAAACCGAAATTTTTATTATACAAATGATAAAGAAGCCCTTATCAGGAGAAGATGAAGAGAAGGAGTATCCAAAGCTTCTTCTTAAAACCATGCAAGACATTGCTAGAGAAATAAAGGAGATGAAGATGGATAGATACAAAAAATCCCCTAAAGGGTTTCTACATGGTGAAGGCTCCGACATTTATCATCACTGGAGTGATCAGCCAGTGAAGCAGCAACAAGTTTCCCAATGCCCTACAATGCCTACATTCTTAGCAGTGGGAAATGAAGAGTTTCAAGAACAATAAATTCTTGAAGACTATTTCATGGAGTATGAGTCTCAATCTCAGAGATTCAAGGAACACTTGAGTTTTCAAGAATTTTTTCAGATCAAGGACAATAGAAGACCCATGCATCACAATAGAGGTGGAGGATTCATTCATAATCATGTTCTACACCAAACTATGGGCAGATATTTCTTACCCAATTTTGATGGGTCATCTAAATGCACTGCCAAATCATGGGTAGAGAAGCTTGACATCTACTTCCAGCTGAACAAAGTAATAGAGATGGAGGCCATTAAGATAGTATTGCTGCACCTTGAGGGTGAAGCAAATGATTGGTGGTTCCATGGCTTGTCTACTATTATCACCCAAAAAATTAAGCATCATTTGACAAAGTTAAATAGGTTCATGTGTCAAAAGTAGGGTTGTAGGATTCATTTTTTATGTTCTTGGTCAAGGGAAATTTTAAATTTTTCTTATTTAAGCTAACCCTAAAGTCTAAACCCACTCACTTTCAAATCCCCTCATGTCACATCACTCATAATTTTCTGACAGATTTCAATTCCCAAGGTTTTTGTACTGAAAATATTGTTTTAGCCAAGAAACCACAATTTTGTAGTGAAATACACTGAGAAATGTCACTTTTCGCTATGAAACTGCTAATAGTTTCATAGCGAAAACATCCAGATTTACACTAGATATGCTATGAATGCATGGTTTCCTATCTGTCTTGTCATATTAGTTGTTAGGTGTCATAATATCGTTGGGAAAGGATAAGTTAGATACCATTCGACTCATTAAGGGATAAGATCAAGGTACATGGTCAGGTCTAAAGTCATCATCACCAGTTTAGGCATGTGTGATTCATCATTGTGTCATAAGAAGACATCAAACTTCAAAATCTTTCCTAATTTAGTCATTTCTCATTTCTCATTCTTCCTTTCTGTGATATCGAGCTCTGGAGAGCTATTGCATTAAGCCAAAGTTGTGGCTAGTGTTTTCAAAGGTTTACATTGAGAATTATCGAGAGAGGCTGCAAACTATCAAGTGAGGCTACAAATTATCAAGCGATGTTGTGAAGGAATTAAAGAAACCATGGAAAAAAAATAAGGACAAATAAGGGTGGCCAATGTCTGAGATATGAACCAATAGATATGAATTTGATCAATGAAGACCCAACAGTTGTGGAATTCTTCAGAAGGACAGGTTGCTTATAGTTTTGTGAAATACTACAAGGCTGCCATGTACAGGTTTCCAAAGAGTTTTCTTTAAACTTCAGTGGAACAACCACCAAAGTGGGAATGCTTAATCTTTCCATTACACCATAGGTTATTGTAGCAACTACAGGGATTCCAAGGGGACAAGAGAAGTGGTTCAGATGTTTCAAATTCAACATGGAGTAGTACAAAGAGTTTATGAAGCCTGAAAACAGTGAAATGGATCTCACTAATGCTATTCCAAGGAGCTGCATGAAGGATAACTACTCAAAATTGTTTCTCATCATCCAAAAGTATTTTACTTGTGAAGGGAGATACCATAAAGTTTACTCACATAATTTCAAGCTACTCCTACACTTTACTGGTAAGATTTCACTTGATTTGCCTTTCTATTTACATAGAAGTTTGTCAAAAATGGCAGATAAGGTCCAAGCAAAATCTGAAGGGAGTGAGACTTCATTGTTTCATCATGGTTTAATGAAACTGCTTGTTTTAGATGAACTCAAAAGGTTAGGCAGAGAATGGTCTTAATTTTTGGTTGTTAGTGGTTTTGAGTTGGATTCTCTTACTCCTTCAAGAACTCCTAAACCTAGGAGAATTCCATCACCCTTAGTAGTTGAATAGATTGAACCATTGGTGGCAGAACCAAGTGAACCAGCAAGAGTAGAACCAAGTGAACCAATCATGATTGAAATAGAGAAATTGCAAATTTTTGATACACCAAATGTCCCACCTACAAAATATAAATCAAAAGTGGTCAAACATTCAAAACAAAAACAGGTTGTGAGTAAACAAGGAACCAAAAGGATGACAAGGAGCCAAACAGTGGCCTTAGAAGAGAAAAAAATGGCTTTAGAAAATAGAGAAGTAGCTAAAGGAAATATAGAAGACATATTACATGCCATTGACATAGAAGAAACTCCTATAGTCCAGGATGAGGACATAGAGGAAGGTGGACACAAGCTAAAAAAGGTCAAATCTGCAAATAAATTAGAATTTGAAGGAAAATATGTGATTTTATGTTCCAAGCAAGAAATCCTATGACAAGGCATGCTAGGAAGCTATTAGAGAGCATAAAGAGGTTCATCCACCTACTGACACAATCCAGCCACCATAAGACATCATTGACCTTTCATCACCTGCAAAGAAAGATACAATTAGAAAATCAAAAAAATGAAAAGAGAAGGTGATGGAAAAAAATGAGTTTCAACTCCTTGAAGAATAATTGAAGTTGGCCAATCATGAAGTTTATTTCATGAAGAAATAAGCAAGGAAACACAATGTAGATAAGGTTCAGTTTGAAAATATGAAGGAAATTTGGGAAGAGAAAGTTGACAGTGTTTCCAAGACTCTAGATAATACACAACAGCTTATCAAATGGACCATTCCATTGAGGAAAGAGGTCAAACATGTTAGGAAAATGAACACACATTTGAAAGCCACCAATAGAAAGTTGAAATATCAGGTTAAGGACCTCCATGAGCAGCTTTAACTAATTCATGAGGAGTTGGAGAAAAAAATGCCTTAAAATGATAGTAGTTGAGGAGCCAATTTCTCTGTTAGTGTCCCGTGATTTGGCATATTGGTAGACCAAATGATAGGGTAACATGGAACCAGTATTTGGAGTCCTAGGACCTAGCCTTCTTAGACTCAAAGAGGGATCTCTCTATTGGGTGCAAAGGATGTGTTATTTTTTTGTTAGGGTTTTGATTTTAGGCTAGTTGTTAAGTGTAGGGTTTGTTGATTGTTTTGGTTGGGTAATATTATCAAGTGGAATAGGTGGAGTGAGAGTCTATCAAAGCCATTGGGCTATGGATTCAATGAAAGTCATGGGTGTCTAAATAATGAAATAGAGTGTGTTGCAGGGCCAATTTAGCAAGGTTAATGGATCCTTAAGGTGATGTATGAGGTGGAGTGAACATCAAATTTGGGAAAGACTAGGATGTCTTAAATACATATAGTTAAAAGCTACAACTCATGAGGTAGGGAAAACCATTAAGCTCAATGAAAAATACTTACAACTGATAAATATCCAAGATAAACATTCCAGTGAAACATAGAAATAATAATAGCTTCTAACTTTAGTAAATTCACCTTCAGAATGTGGGAAAACATATAAGATAACACAAATAACTAAATTTATGAAGAGGTAACTCCTAAACATCATATATCAAGCTACTAAGAACTCTTAAACAAGTTGGTAGGCATGGACAAAGGGAAAGATCGAACGATACCTCTTTGACTTAACCTAGCAAACAATATTCCAAAGAAAGGTTTCAAGATAGGGTTTTGAAAGCTTGAAATAAGCAGGGCATACCGTGAATCATACTTTTAAACTAGCATACTAACCATACATGAAACAAAAACAAGTTTTGGTGGACCTAAGGAGCAATCAAGAATTCCTTAAGATGACCAAACAGAGGAAAACATCAAAGCTATAACAAACAGGGGGATTGAGGTGCCTCAAAGAGCATGTCTCAACCTATACTTTTCTAATTTATAGCAACCAAGAAGGATGAAACATAATGAGAACAAGAAAAGATAAAAAAGTTATTAAGACATCACCATTCACCAAGCTAAGGAATCCTGCAAATGAGCTTCTCCATCATCAAGCCAAACAAGCCATTCATCAACTTCACAAAACCAATTTCTTCTCCAAGCTCATAAAACCATGTATATTGCTCTTCAAGCTCGTCAAATGCCAACAAAATACATAGGGGCCTCATGCTCTATTTATGGATCAAAGGAGGACTAAAACCCTAAATATGGTAGGAAAATGTCAAATTTAACCATAAATGTTGTTTATGGCCAAGAGACCATTCAAGCCCTAAGGCACATAATATCCTAAGAAATAAATTCCAAAATAGCTATTTGCACCTAATTCTAGAGTGTTTTGCCTCAAAAAACTCAAAAATATATATTTGCAATAAATGAGTGTGTTTTGTTGACTTTTTGTCCAAAACACACTAGACAGTATCTGTGCCCAGCGCCACTTAAACAGAAAATAGGGTCTATTGTGGCTGCGTTTTGGACCCCTTCCCGATGCCAGATTTGGCTCTATGATGGCTCGTTGGAAATCCTAATGAGTCTAATTTCTAGAAAAGCTTTAGTTTCCCTTAATGAGTTCCATTTTCATTTCCAGAAACCATTTCTCCCAACACTGCTCTGCGCGCAGCACCTTGCCTGAAAATGAGGTAGAAAGGTCAAAATTTTGATGTTGTTTTACCTTTTGGGGGGTCAAAACTGCTCCAAATGATCTGAAATTTTGTGAGCAGACTGTTGGTGATGAGGGGAATCCAAAAATTTAAATTTTCCAAGCTGAGTATGCACCAAATTTGTGTGTATCGCCTAGGGTGTTGCGCACAGAGGCCTCAAAAATTCAAAAAAACAAACTTTTTTTCAATTTGGCCAAAATATGTGCAAAGTTCCTCAAGAGGTCTTGGACACCTGTTGAGAAGCCTCAGCCAAAATTCAAAGGCTATCATTCTCTTTTTCCCTTTTTATGTTTTTTAGCTCTATGAGGGCCTCCTTCAGTTTGGCACAAGTAAGCATGATTTTCCTTGCATAGTGCTTGGTCATTTTCTTCTGGAGAGCAAGGACCCTTTTCACCTTCTTGAAATGCTTGTTCCCATCTTTGTAATACTGAATGACACCTTTTTCCATGTCAAAATATCTTTCCCACTCCCTAATTTGTGCATCTTTGGTTAAGAGTAGCAATCTGGTGGCCATCTCTTTGTCCTCATTGTCACTGTCTAGATCAATGAATTGAGGTTCTTGAGAATTTTCCTGGATTCTCTTACTCCTCCTTACCCTTCCCTATTGCTCACTTCTTTCCATATTTTCCTTTCCCTTGTCCAATGGCTTGATAGCTTGATAAGAGATAGCCATTTACATTTTTGAGGCAACAAACACATCTCTCTTCCCTTTGTGATATCTGCATGTGAGAGGAGTGACAATGGTAGTTTTGAATGTGATTTAATCATTAATTTGACCCTTGTTAATGTTGTCACAAGATTTCTCATTTTTTCCATGGCTCCCATGAGTCACCTCATGCCTCATTGGGTCACTGCTTTCTTGATTTTTACCATCTTCATCATCATTGTCTTCACTGTCTTCCACACTGCCATATTGGCCTTCAAATTGATCATCACCTTCCTCACTTGCCTCACTTTGACCTTGTTCCTCATGAAGGTTTTTTTCTTCACCATATTCTGGGCTATCTTCACTTTTATCATCATTAGGAGGCTGATTTGTGTCATGACTGTCATGACTATCCATTTTTATGTTTTTTTCATCACTGACTGTCTTATCAGTGTCATTGCCTTGGTCATTGCTTGCCTCTTCAAACTCTGTTTCAACTTCATCATTTCCTTGTTCTTGATCTTCTATTTCCTCATCATCACCCTCTGTCTCTTCAAGTTCATCATCTTCACTCATATGGTCACTGTTTACACTATGACTATGCTCATTGTCATGCTCATGCACATTTTTCTCTTGGATGTCTTGTTCATCTTCTTGTTGACTTTCATCCTCATCATTTTCTTCATTATCCTTTGTGTCTTCATCTTGCTCATCAGCAATTCCTTTTTCTGTACTTGGGATTGATTCATTTGTATCACTACCATCACTGTTTTCTTCCAAGTGTTCATTGTCTTTGTCCTCATGACTATCATGTTCGTCTCCCTCCTCATTGTCATCATCATCCTCTTTATCTTCCTCATTAAACTCTATATCTGCCTCACTATCTTCATTATTTCCATCATCATATTCTTGTTCTTCATTGTTTCTCTCATGTCCTTGTTCCTCATTTAACTCTATCTCTACCTCACTGTTTTCATCATTTCCACCATCATATTCGTATTCATCAGTGCCACTGTTATCATCTTCATTTGATGCATTAGGGGAAGAAGTAGGAGGTAAGTTTCCTTGTGGAGAAGGCATAGGTGGAGGTAATGGAGGAGTGGAGGTAAGTGGGTGTGAAGTGGAAGGAAAATTTTGTTGAATGAAGGCTTGGGGATTTGCAAATACATCATGTGAGATAAAAACTTCCCAAGGAATTCTCGTCTGCTCTAACTGGTGCAAAACAATCATCTTAATCAAGGAGTGGTGAAAAAGGCTCTACATTTAGTGGGTATAACTTATTTTCTTGACCACTGAAGCCATTTTGTCAATGCTTCGGTAGAGATAGAATGTTAGGTTTAGAAATTTAACCCCGGTGATGTGCATTAGCAGCCTTATGTGATATGAATAAATCCTGGATTACCTCCCCTCACATGTGAAGTACTTGATGATCTGCCTCATCAGTAGGGAATATCTCTCTAGCAGGTGGGAGAAGGGAAAAACAACCTTGCAGCCCTATTGATGACTAGGTTTTAGGAAGGGCTCATAGTAGCTTAAGGCCAATTTATTTTTCTTGAACCATATTTCACCAATATTTGGCATTCTTGTAGCTTCAGAAATGGATTTGCATGATAATTCAAATTTTACTCCTGCTACGTTGACCTGGTGGTTTTGTTGGCTGAGAATGAACAACCTAGTCAACTCTGAGTGGTTTTGGACCTGTTTAACATTCTCACACAACTGGTAGCATCCAACATCTTGAAAACATGCAAGGATCATGGGAGAAGAGGTGATTTAAATGGTATCTAAAGGCTCAAACCTGTTAACCCTTCCTCCTTTGTGTTTTGGCTTGATAGGCCTTTGGCCTTCATCACTGTTGGTATTGATATCTTCCTCAGACATGGTGACTGATTGTGTTCTTGAAAAAAAAAATTTAGCTTGGTAAGAGATTTTAGATCGAGGGAGGAAGAATGAGGGATGGTGAGGGAAATCTTTTAGCAAATGGAGGGAAAAATGAAGAAGGTCTTAGGAATTCTTTTCATATTTTAGGAGGAGGTTTAGCTTGTAATTGAGTGTATTTTTAGGCTAATGACAACTCTCCAATTTGGTAACTATTGCCCTAGAAAGTCAAATATTTGAATGTCATGAAGATTAGGGTTTGGCCAAATTTAGGCTTTTTTTATTTTCTTCTTTGATTATGGGTGCAAAATAAAAACTTGGAGGGAAAAGAAGAGGGACCACCAACCTTGTCTAACCATGTGCAGGAGCCTGGAGGAAAAAAAATTGATTTTGGTCACTTTTGGGAAAATCTGGCCAAAACCCTTATGTGTGTAGCGCCACCCGACAGGTCGTTCCTGCCGGGCCTTCCCTGTGTGTAGCGTTGGGTCGGGTCGGGCAGTTTGCAAGCATGTGCGCAGTGCCAGAGGGTTTGCGGGTGAGTCGGGCCGAACCTGGGCCTGTGCGTAGCGCCTCTGCCGGAGCATAGCACCGCCTCTCTAGTGTGCAGCGCAATGCTTTTTTCACTGTATCTACCTCCTCTATGTGCAGCGCCTCCGTCGGTGCATAGCACCTGAAAATTTCACCAAGTTTTGCAGAAAACCCTAAAAATTGCTTCAACGGATCTCCTCCTCTTCTACAAAGACACAAATGAGTTGGGGGTGAAGTGAAGAAGGCTTTTATACTCCCTTTTCCAAAAATATTTCATGATAAAATCCAATTTCTAAAGTTTGATTTCCTTCTCTCTTTTTCACTGACTTTTGATCCTTTTTCCCTGTAGGTGGCAGAGTTCTAAAAGTATGGTTTTTTTCCTTGCTAGATAATTTTGGTGTTTCCCCTCAGAGTGACAAACTCCCTAACAAGCTGAAACATGTGCCTCTTACCCATACATGGAAACATGAACCCTTTAAAAAAGGTTATTTTGACAAATTTTGATGAAAATAGGCAGATAGTGACATTAGTGCTCTTTGAAAGTTTTCTCCACTTTATCCTTTTCATGAATATCAAGGCTTGTAAACAACAAACTTGTGATAATTTTGGTGCCTTCACCTTGGAGTCTTCAGCCCTGTAACTTTATGTTTTTGATTGCTTGGTGAAATAGACTGAAAAGAAGAATTTTTCCCTTCCTCTAACTGTCATTCTGTCATTTTTTTATTGTGAATCAGTGGAGACCATTTGGTGTAAAAACACTATTAGTTGGCATCAACAACTTCTTTAGTTTTCATATGTGCCACCATTGTGAGATATATTTAGGCTTGTTTGACCTTATCAATTTTCCTATAGGTAACCATTTTGACAGTCCTACAGAAGTGTCATTCATGGCTTGCTATCTTTTGCAGAATATACTTTTGATAGGGGAACCATCTTTTGGAGGCTTCTCTGATTTTAGAACAATTACATGTTTGTTTCTTTGACCCTGTTGACAGTGATGTATCTCTCATTGGAAAAGTTAGCAGTTTTTAAACCATTTTGTGTCTCCCATGGCCACTTCTACTTTTGTAGGTGCCTACACAAATTTTTCCTTTGATCACTATCCTTTTTGGAGTTTCACACCTCTTTTCTCTAATAGTGAACCTATGCTTATCATAATTACCTCCTAGGGAAATTTTACCTCATGCTTACCTTCCTTTTGATCTTTTTTAAGAGGCCTTTGACTGTACATTGAAAAGTCAAGTATTTGCACTGATAATATTTTTCATCTTTCTTCCTTTGGTGCAGTGAAGTATTGGTGCTTTGAAAAACCCTAGAGGGCAGCTTGAATAATCCATGTAATGCCATTTTTTGTTATGAAGGAGGCCCTATCATCATCATTTAACCTGTCTATCATTCTTCCCAAACTCCTAGGTTTTAGGGATGTTAGAAAAAATTAAATAGTGTTGTCTTCTAAGTTCTCTAAAACCTTTCAAAACTCATTTATCATTTCTAAAGAATCTTCAATGTGCAATGGATGGAGTTGAGGAGACCGTTGCCTTTGTAGCCCTTGTACTGATTGCTTGCTTTGGCACATTTTTTTTCCAATTAGTCACAGAAACTCTGATTCTCCAAAACATATGCCTGATGCATTCTTCTTTGCTGCGGATGGTCTTCTTGTGATGGTTTTCACTCTATTACCTTACCTCTTTGCTAGGTTGATGGCCATTTTGATCTTTTTGCATTAATATAAGCAAGGGAAGTTGTCCCTTGCAGAATTTTTGCACTAGGCCAAGGAGGCCTTTCTTGAATGGCCCTTTGATCATCTTTTGGACAAAATCACTTGTCCCTTTCTTCTTTGAATGCAGTTTCTTCATACATGAGAAATAGAGTTTTTAGGATACCAAATCCACCCTATGACTTTTGAAACCCTAGGTGACCTAGCGGAAGGTTCCTTGGACTTGGCTTTGGACTAAAAATTTAGATTTTGGGGTCATCAAGTGTAAAACAGAGTTTATGATAAATTGATGTATTAAAGATCCAAAATCCAATGTACTTGATTTATCTAAAAAGCCTACAGAGACAGTTTTGAGACCATCAATGCTTGGGGTATTTTTGGGAAAGTAGGAGGGATGCCTATTTGGTGGGCCTAGGTATCAGTAGAGATATTTTAGGCTCAAAATAAAAACATAGCATTAAGGTCAAAGGTGACACAATAGAGACAAAAAGGATGACATGAGCCCATGATGGGTCTTCTGGGACTAGTAAGCAGAGCTTGACATGATGGAATGATGAAATAGTGAGAAATTATCATTAAGGATGATGAAGGCAGTGAGATTTCTAGAAGTCACAATGTTCATGAACTTTCTTTCTATAAATCTAGGGAAATCATTTAGTCATCTATGAAGGCAAAAATTACTGATGACTAGCATGCTCAACTCATCATCAATGACGAAGAAACCCCTCAAGAATCATAGTGTGAGATGGTTTATGGTTTTGAAGACTAATGACATGTTAGAAACTAAGTTTTTGCACTTAGAATGTCGATTTTTTAAGCTACACAAAATTCTATAATTTTGACAATTTTCAGCAGTTTCGTAGCGTGCCTAGGCTTGAAGAACAACAAAACGTTACGAAACTACTCTAGCTTTCCTTTTTGAATTTTGAACCAGTTTTTGGAGCTCCCAAGAGATAAAAATGGTATGGAAGGTGCATTAAGGAATAATGAACATCATGCAGCAGGAAAGAACCAAAAATATTGATGGAAAATGACATTTTTGTAGTGCTACGAAATTGTCTTACTTTTGTAGCGTACTGTTTTGGAGATTTATAAGTAGGCTTTTGGGAATTTTTGGACAGCTGGATACTATCAAAGTGTTAAAGGACCATGACAGTAGTTATTAAAGACTTAAAGACCACAAAATGAAGACAAACTACCAACCAAATCATTTGTTGAAGATGAAGACCAGTCTACCTAAAAAACAGGGCTTGTTTCCTGTTTTAGAGGAGGTCAATTAAGAATTCATGTAGTGATGAGTCCCATCACACCCTATTCGAACATGTGAAGTCATATTTTTCAAAGATGTAATTTTTTTAGGATATAATTTTTTTATTGTAATAATGAACAGTTTGAGTCCTATTATGAAAAGGACTATCAAGTAGGATAGCTGTCATTTTCTCATTAAATAGATGTTTTATGGTTATGCAAGGTGTCATTAGGAAAAAATTCGATGAATCTAGCCAAGAGGCAGATCATCTCATGATGTAACAAGTCTATTAAAAGGCAGAGAGTTGAATTGGTCAAGGGTTGGAGATTTTTTGGAAAAACTGCAACATTATGTAAATTAATTGTTTTCAGCAATACAGAGACTTGTTTCTTGACCAACCTAAGATTCTGATTGCATTTTTAGTGCTTATCTTATCTATATATTTTATGTGTCCCATTTTTAGTGGTTTTCATCTTTAATACTCAGAATTAATTCATGTAATGCTCTGACTTCCTTTATAGATGAATTGACTGTGTGATTTCTTGCTTCATGTGTATGTACTTCTGCTAAAAACTCTTACCTACCGCAGCTTCGATGTCAAGTGAACCTACTACTGAATCACTGAAATTTTTGACTCCATAAGCCCAATGTTTACATATTGATACTATTTTCAACCTATACTCATCACAAGCAATTTTATTTCCAAGTAGAGTTAGCCATCTAAAAACATCTTTATTCAATATCATTAACCCTTTGAGAGAGCCCTCTCAGACTGAAGAGGCTAAGCTTCAGTCACAAGATTGGTTTGAAAAAGTTACATGATATTATCTGATTAGTAGCCTATCAGGTGCAATTTGGTGGAGAGTTTTTATCGAAGAGATCCAGAGGCACCATTCATGAGGCTTGCAAAGCTCAAACAATCAGGTAGCCCAGAAACTTATATTTCTGAATTTCTAAAACTTTATGTTATGGTTCCTGATTTATCTTTAGCAAGAAGGGTCTATATTTTCATTGATGGGTTAGCATAACCTCTTCATGGGTTGGTTAAGTCTACCAAGCCCACTACCCTTCAATATTCCATTGAAAGGGCTAGAGATTTACAAGATGCCTTGCCAAAAGCAAAGGCAACATTTCAACAAAAGCCCACTTTTCCATCTAAGGGAAAATATGAGAAGGCTCCTCTTTCAAAGGAGAGCCAAAGTAAAGCACCTCTTAGTGATGATGTTCGAAGAGACTTGAGGAGAAGGAATATTTGATTCCCATGCCAAGAATCATGGGCACTCGGACATAGATGTGCAACAAGAAAGGCACACTGTATAGAGGTCTTATCATATGATGAGGAGGAAGAAGAAGAAGAACCAGAGAGAGGTCACAACGTTGGAATGGCAGGAGATGGTCCACCACCATCAAGAGATGGGAATGGAGCATTTTCTCCAATTGGAGGGGCTCTAGCATCATTGAGAGGAGTACCCAAGTACTTGACCTTGAGGGTTCGAGGTTCCATCTTAGATCATAGGGTTTCATTTTTTATTGACAGTGTGGCTACCCACAACTTTATTGTTGTCCAACTAATGTAGAGGAGATAAATACCCACTAATTATTTTTAGGGATTTTATGTTTTGGTCCCAGGAGCTAGAACTATGTAGTGCATGCATTATGTTCCATCTTTATCTGCCATCATGGGGACATAGACATTGTCTGATCACTTATTTGTGGTTGACATACCTAACACCAATGTGATATTCGGTGTGAAGCGGTTGATTACTTTGGGGAAGGTCACCACATATTTGGAGACTTTTCAGATGGAATGGGTGGATAAAAAGAGTGGAAAAAATCAGTTGATTAAGGGCATGCACACATATCCATCACATACAACTTCCACACAGAAAACAAAGATGGATTTTCACTATGGAAGCAAGGACCTAATAGTCCCATCTATTATGCACATGACTTTGACCCATGAGACATTATTGTTTTGTGGAAAACCACCTGGGAGGCCACCTGATCCGGGTTTGGTGAGAGATGTCTCACATCATGGTACACCACCCATAGATATAGGGGGAGTGGGAGCATTGGGAGGCCTTGGTACAATGTTGAGAGTCTTGGGTAGACTCAAGGAGGAGGGAGACATTCTCCCAACATCATCATTACCCACTCTCATTTCATATTCTGCACTGAGAAAGAAGCAGAAAAGGAAGGATAGCAACCTTCTAACATGTGACTTTTTCATGGGAGATGTAAAAGAGGAAGACAACCATATGACAGATGTTTTATATGATAGATCATCAGCGCTGTCACTATGGAGGGTAGATCCATATTGGAAATCCCAGTTATTGGTGGATTATTCCAAGCATCTTTTTGCATGCATGATACTTGATGACCATTTTCAAGATGAGGGATATTCAGCCAGAAATGAGGTCATCTATTATCATGGTAGGATATTCTTATCTAGAGCTTCCAATCTCAAGGAGAAGTTACTACAAATATCTCATGAATATTTTCTCTTCATCCATACTTATTCCATGAGAGCCTACAACACTATCATGGAGAGATATACTTGGGAAGGCTTTGAAGAGGAGATATATCAGCATTTGAGTAGATGAATGGACCATGTGGAGATGGGGGAGATACATAACTCTATGGAGGAGTTATCACAGCCATCTCTTTCCTCTTTTGGAATGAGAGGGGATATATCTATGTACCACTCCATTTGTATCAGCAGACATTATGGTAAGGAACATTTTTTTGTACATGATGTTTTAATTGATGATTATTTGCATTCCTTTACCATATATGTGCAGGCCATTGCTCCAAGTGAGAGCATTCTACCTTATAAACTTCATGGACAACTTTGGGCCATAAACATTGCTGAACATGGCCACTCCCTAGGAGGATATAGGGAGATGATTTACCATTCTGGGTGCACTCCAAAGGCACCAAGCATTTCTCACTTTTTCAAAACTTGGCAGAAAACTATGGCAACAAGTAAGTGGTGGGGAAACCACTTACAATAACATTATATGATGCAGTCAAGATATATACTGCGCTGGTTCCACATGTGGGACTATGATCCACCTCCATTTTTTCATAATGTTTTTTATATGTCCTTGGTTTTACTCCCATACTTTGATGATATACTTATTCTTTTTATGGGAATGATTGGAGGGAGGATGGAAGGATGGGATGTGCCCTTTGGGAGAGAGACTCCCCATGTTTCTTATGCTACATGTTTCAAGGAGAACATTGGGCAAACCATGATTGCTACATTGGAACTTTTTCTTCCTTGTGAGATGAGTCATTTGCACCTCATGAGAACTTGTGAGGATCATGTCATGGAGGGATGGATTGGGAGACACTTGGATTATGAGGGAAGCTTATCACATGGAGGTGTCACCAATGGTGGAGGAGAATATTTTCAACACTCACATTTACAGTTGCTTGAGGACAAGCAACATTTGGGAGGGGAGGACTGTAATATTCCCAATTAGCCATGAGCTAGTTGGAATATTAATTTTTGTTTTTTCTTTCTTGTTTGATGAATAAGAGGATATGGAGATCCATAAATCTCCTTAATATGAATAAAATAATTTCCAATGTGAAAGGAGGAAACCTTGGCAGCTTAATTGAGCACCCTTGTGTGTGAAAAGGGGCTAGAACACCTAGACTGGGTCAACTTTGACCAAATCAACAACGTTGTCATGGAGGAGTGGCATTCAATGTGGGATAATGTAGTTTTAGATGGAGACTCTTTGCATGGAAGTAGTGTCATAAATGAATGGGGCTTAGGGTTAGAAAGCTCATCATTTATATAACGAAGAGGATGGCAGCCATATTATTCATGCTTATGTATGTTTATGTTTTGATTATATGGTTTGTTTAGACATATAAGCTTTCTTCAGCTCTTTAGCTAATATTGCAGTGTTGTTTAGCATAGGTGTTCCCAAGTGGGAATCCCACCTCTTTCCTTGAGAAGCCTCTAGGAAGAGCTTTGTACTATATTTCCACATTCAGGAATTAGGCCAAGCTTCATCTTGCATTTACAACGCAGATCCTATTGAGGGTTGTGTTGTGTTGTAGGTTGCAACAGTGGAGAACAATATGGGTAACTTCAATGATTATTTTCAGTGGAGGAGGGTTCCTTTCCATTGGGAGGTTAGTAAGGAAGCCCCTTGAGCCTTATTGAAGCATCTGGAATTAGGCCACTTATTTATTTTCCCCTACAGTGTCGTTTTTTTCTTGGACTGTGTTATTTTCAGGGAGGAGCTGCAAGGGTGGTTTCAGTACACCATTTGGGAGGAGGTTTTCTAGTGAAGGGATGAGCCTTTCATGTAGAGGATCCATTGGAGGAGGCTACATTATATCTCATATCGGATCATCCATACCTTTCCAGTTTATATGTTGCAGTTAATCTTCATCCCTAGGGCTGTGATTCCTATCTTGTATATTGGTGTATTTCTGAAAACCCTTTTGGGCTCTTCATTAGAGGTTGTATAGAGCCTAGATCTATATTATTTATATCTTTTGAGGCATATATCAGCCCCTCATATTTTTGTGTTCATCTGCTATAGCAGTGCACCTTATGACTGTGCTGTAGCAGTCTTCCGACATTTTTATATAGTAGCATCACCTCATTATTGAGGGATTTATTCATTGGAGGCTTGTTCTATCTTGTTGTATGTTTTGTATCCCATCATTTTGTACTATTTTGTTGCTTTTATAATGAATAAGAAGGCTCCATATTGGTCTCTTACATTTATGCATTGATCTACACTGTTATTTCCATGGTTTTGCACTACATTCCTGCTTTTCCCATTTGGGAATATTACAAAATGAAATAGGGACCCTAAGGATGATTGATCCTGCGCAAGGCTGTTTCAAAGAGGTTCAATCTTCATGGATCTATTTGATATACATGAGAAGGATTCCATCGTTGATGTGGTGGAACTAGACGCGGTCGGCAGTGTAATGTTCCGAAAATGGATTTCTCAGCAAGACATGCCTGAAAATAGAATTTTTAAAATATTTGTGATTTATATATTATAAAAATTGTTTAAAAACACTTAGAAACCCATTCCAAATACTTCAGAAACCTTTACTCAACTTTTATGGGAAAAAAGGTGGGGAAAAGTGATTATTTTGGCCCTAAAATGAGTGTATTCTGAAATATGCGTAAAAATAAGGGCCATGGCTATAGGATATGTTATATTAGGTAAATATGGATTCAAATGGCGAATTTAAGCTCAAAAAATTAATTATAGCTAAGTTAAACAGTTCCTCCTTCCCGACTAGTCAAGAAAAACCCTGATTTCCCATGACTTGGGAGATGCAGAAATTTACTGAAGCAAGGGAAGAATATTTTATGAAGGTGTAAGATTTAAAATTGTATTAAAAATCATATTATTAGTTTAGGAACATGGCATAATAATTAAGAAAGAATAAACAGCAGTTTACATAGAAAATCCCTCAAGATTGAGGTGCTGCAACATAGGAGAAGAACCAAAAAACTCTTCAGCGTGATTGATAGGAGGCTGAAGCTTATTTTTATTAAGTTACATATCTGAAACTGATATTTACATGAAAAAATAGATCTATAACAAATCAAAATTCCCAAAGGGCCCTTTATTTCATTCCCCTTGGGGATTTTAACAATACATGAAAATGTCGAAGCAAATCTGAATTTTAATGCAACATGATTCGGAAATTCTAAAGCAAAAAATTCATTGAGTGTTTCATATCTGAAATAGACGTGGATTGGTTGGCCAATCCATGGATCACCCTTGATGCAAGGAGGCTTCCTTCACATCAGAGATCCAGCTCCCAAAATGATTCCAAAAACCCTACAACGCTACTCCTTCAGCAATAACGCAGATATGGGGAAGAAACCACGTAGTATACCATGAATAACACATTGGCTTGATGCCAAGATCTGAAATGAAGCACCAATCATCCAATACATCTCTCCAATGGATTAGAAACCCTCCTCCACTGAAAATAAGTACTGAAATGCTTTAGATCTAAAAAGATATAAATACCACTTGCTGCAATTTACAAATGAAATCAAACCCTCAACAGGATATGCATTTCAGTTGGAAGTATAAGCTTGTCCAAATGCCGGATAGTGGATCAATGCAACACATCCTCCTCCAAAGAGCTACTCCATGGCAGGAGAGAGGATTCCTAAACAGGAAACCCTCTTCCCTTTGGCTAAACAGCCAAGAGAACCCGAGTTGCCCAAGCAACCTCAAATTAAAATTATCATCAACAACCCCTCCTTGAGCCCTATCCTTCCTTTTTATAAAAATGGGATGTGAAAAACCCTAAACCACTTCAAATGCATTAGCCCCTTTCACACTGAATTCCTCCTTCTAGAACTGTGCTGATCACCTAGGAGGTTCAATGCACATGGATTGTCTTATGATTTGGTCCTGTTGACCCAGTCAAATAGCTTAGCCCTGTTCATACACAAGTGGTTTTTATGCAACCAGCTCATATTTAATCCTGTTCACATTGAGCATGTATTTATTTTTAGATCCGAGTGTTGCATTTCCTCCATTAGTCTATTATTCATAAACATGAAAAATAAAAAAAAAATCTAATGTTCCCATTAGCTTAGCTAATTTAGGAACATTACAGTCCTCCCCTCCCAAATGTTTCTTGTCCTCAAGCAACTGCAAGGGTAGAACTGAAAGATGTCTCCTCCTCCTACTATAGCATCCCCATATGATGAACTCCTCCAAATAATGAGATGTTGTATCAACAATGAATCTCCATATTGCCCCTCCCAAGCATGCAAGTTAGTTGAATAGCTATCAACATGAAATAGTCAAATACTCAAGAAGGCAATAAGGTGCTTCCTAGAGGCTCCCTTGAGGCATGGAATTTGAAGTGTATTGGGAAATAACATCCCCCATGTGAGTTCCCCATCCTCAAGCAATCATCCACCAAAAATGAGTCACCTCATGACATGGCCACTCTATGAAAATGTTCCTCCACCTTGAGCTCCTGCAAAATAGGTGGGCTGAAAATCTGCACATGGTAGACAAGATGGCCTACCCCATGTTGTTGTCCTCTCCACTTGAGATAAGTGTAGGGTAAAAATTGATCTTGGGCTGTAAGGATATTTCCCTCAAGTGGCATCACAGAGACTAGATCTACAAAGATCCTTCCTTCAACGTTGCAAAACTAGTCAACCCAAAATGTCTCATATGTGATGGATAGAAGAGTATCACCATGAGGTACTCCATCACACACATGGGTCACCTCCAAAAGAAACAAGTATTTGGCTATGGTGGCCACAATTTCTCCCATGTTCCCATTAGAACATGTGCTGTAGAAAATGTGGGAATCTTCTTCCCAAAGGACACATCCAACCATGTGCCTTACTCAACATCATGTCTCCCATCAAGATAGAAACAACATCAGCAACTAAAAAAATTATCATCACCATAATGAAGGAAATATTGAAGGTTCTATATAATTCAAGAGAGTGCCAATAGTCCTCCAAGTCCTCTCAACGCAGTTTTTCAAACTACTGCTTCAGAAAATTGTATGGCAAAATGCTTCCTGTGACATGGTTAATCATATAAATAAAGAGAACTCATATGTAAGGAAAACATCTTTGCCCAAGGCCACATAATAGATGGTTGTCTCCATCATGCAGTTTGGCCCAATGAAGTTCATGGAGCTCCATGAATAGCTTGTCCTCTTGTGGAGCAATGCATTTCCAAGAGATGGTAAGATATTGCAAGAAAAATCCCTCACCATATGTAGGAAGTAAGAAGATACATGGATCCATGAATGAATCCCCAATAATAGTTTGGCACACTCCCATGAAGGGGGAATGAATCAAGGGTTGCATTAAAGTCCTTCTCCTCCTGCTTGGAAACCCAAGACAAGAAGAATACATCATCTTCCTCACCTCCTCTTTGCTCACCAAGTGCATTGAATGAGAAGTGATCTTGGGAATAATCCATCAATAAATCCCAGCTCCAAAGTGACAACGATGTTGGCCCGTGCAAATAGGCTCCCATCAACACATAGCTCCAATATTTGACATGTGGAATGTCAAAGGCATCTCCCATAATTCTGCTACATATGAGAAGTCCTTCCCATGAATAAATTCCTTCTTGAACATCTAAGGTCAAGGAGTAACCCCTTTGCACTATCATAGTGCCATCTTCTACTCCTGCAACATCATGAAAACTGTGAGAGCAAATCTGCCCTTGCTCTCTCAAGAACATCCCAAGCAACAAAATCTCTTGTTTCTCAGTGTCATAGAGCTGCAAGTAGCTCTCCAGCTTCTTTCTCTCCATCCACATCCACTCAACCAATTTTGGATGTCTCCTTCCATCATCCATCTTGGTACTCCTCCCATGAGGGCTACCATCATCCCAAATCAAATTTCTACATTTCATGGGATTTTGAAAGGAAATCTTCCCGAGGATCAATTTGACCCTATGAGGATCCAAATAGGTGGTAGGAAAAAACCTCCCATCATGATGTGCATGGATCAATAAATGTCCAACACAGTCATGAGAGATGTTATCCATCCAAAGATGTCCCCCATCTACTATCTGCTCCTGTGAGAAGGGAAGATCCTCCTCAAACTGTTGAAGAAATTTGCACTCCATGATGTGTTGAAGTGCACCTCCAATGAATTCCTCTCAAGAGGTCTCCACCTCATGCATGACCTTCCAAAACCAAAGGGCCTTGGATTTTCTGCAAGTAGAAGTTTCTCTTTGAGCAAGGGTGTGCTCATTGAGAAAGAGTCATCTGGAAGGGAGAAAGGTTTTCTCAATCCAAGATGTCTACCATCCATCATTCCATCCTGTACTACTTCATGAATGAAGCTTCCATGTGAATGCTCTAATGAGGAATGGTTCCTCTCTTCTTCCTCACTTCTTTGGCACAGCGCAGTGCAACTTGTTACTCTAAATCAGCAGCATGCAAAGATGTAGATCTCTTCATACAATGTGATGAAATGACAATAGATGAATCTTTAATCATACCTCAGTGAGATGTAGAAGCAAGAGCTTCTTCTGCAACTATGTAGTCTTCCTTCATTACTGAACATGAAGGTTGATCTTCCAAGGTTGTGCCAGTGCTGGTACAAGTCTCCACCTTCTCAATATCCTTGAGATCTTCCTCAATGCCCTTCATGATCTAAAAAGGGAGCAGGGAGATCTTCTCACCCATCATTCTTTCAAGTGGTGGAGCCATGCTCTGGTTTTTCTCTGTATAGCTCTCCTTCTTTGTGAGTATAGGAAGTGCATGGATCTTCCTCTCCTTCTTGAAACCTTCTGTAGGTCTCACTGCAACTTTCTTCTTCTTGAAACCCTCTAGGAGTTTCTTTTTCTTCCTCCTTCTTTCTTCTGTCTAACCTCTTTGAAGAGGCTCTTATTGGATCTGAAATATGATGAGGTAAAACTCATATCCTTTATATTTCTGATATTTTTCCCTACTCTTCTCTGATACTGCTGTAAATTTCCCTCCTTAGGAGTATCAAGATTCTATTCCAAAGATTGACTGTAGGGGCATTTACTGGATATGTCACCTTTGAACAAAGGATGAGATCCAGAGGCTACCTGGCCATTTGCAGACTCTGTCTATAGATATTGAAAGATTCCTACTTCATGGATTCATCACTTTGGCTTGAAGCCACAGGCTGAGCCAAATATCATGCTCTGGTACCACTGTAATGTTCCGAAAATGGATTTCTCAGCAAGACATGCCTGAAAAACGAATTTTTGAAAGATGTGTGCTTTATATATTATAAAAAGTGTTTGAAAACACTCAGAAATCCATTCCAAATACTACAACAACCTTTACTCAGCTTTTATGGGAAAACAGGTGGGGAAACGTGATGATTTTGGCCCTAAAATGAGTTTATTCAGAAATATGGGTAAAAATAAGGGTCATGGATCTGGGATATGTTATATTAGGTCAATATGGATTCACATGTCTAATTTCAGCTCAAAAAAATAATTCTAGCTAAGTTAAACAGTTCCTCCTTCCCGACTAGTCAAGAAAAACCCTGATTTCCCATGACTTGGGAGATGCAAAAATTTATTGAAGCAAGGGCAGCGTATTTTATGAAGGTTTAAAATGTAAAATAGTATTAAAAATCATATAATTATTTTAGGAACATGGCATAATCATTAAGCAAGAATAAACAGCAGTTTACATAGAAAATCCCTCAAGATTGAGGTGTTGCAACATAGGAGATGAACCATAAAACTCTTCAGCGTGATTGACAGAAGGCTGAAGATTTTTTTTATTAAGTTACAGATCTGCAACTGATATTTACATGAAAACATATATCTATAGAAAATCAAAATTCCCAAAGGTCTCTTTATTTCATTCCCCTTGGGGATTTCAGCAATACATGAAAATGTTGGAGCAGATCTGAATTTTACTGCAGCATGATTCAGAAATTATGAAGCAAAAACTTTAGTGAGTGTTTTATATCTGAAATAGACATGTATTTTTTGGCAAATCCATGGATCACCCTTGATGCAAGGAGGCTTCCTTCACATCAGAGGTCCAACTCCAAAAATGATGCCAAAAACCCTGCAACGCTGCTCCTTCAGCAATAACGCAGATCTGGGGAAGGAACTGCGCATTATACCATGAATAACACATTGGCCTGATGCCAAGATCTTAAATGAAGCACCAATCATCTAATATAGCTCTCCAATGGATTAGAAACCCTCCTCCACTGAAAATAAGTACTGAAATGCTTTAAATCTGAAAAGATCTAAATACCACTTGCTGCAACTTACAAAGGCAATCAAACGCTCAACAGGATCTACATTGCAATTGGAATTAGAAGCTTGGCCAAATTCCGGATAGCGGATCAATGCAGCACATCCTCCTCCAAAGAGCTACTCCATGGAAGGAGAGAGGATTCATAAACAGGAAACCCTCTTCCCTTTGGCTAAACAGCCAAGAGAACTCGAGTTGCCCAAGCAACCTCAAATTCAAATTATCATCAACAACCCCTTCTTGAACCCTCTCCTTCTTTTTTATAAAAATGGGATGTGCAAAACCCTAAACCACTTCAAATGCATTAGCCCCTTTCACACTAAATTCCTCCTTCTAGAACTGCATTGATCACCTAGGACGTTCAATGCACCTGGACTGTCTTATGATTTGGTCTTGTTGACCCATTCAAATAGCTTAGCCTTATTCATACACAAGTGGTTTTTATGCAACCAGCTCATATTTAATCCTATTCACATTGAGCATGTATTTATTTTTATATCTAAGGAGTGTTGCATGTCCCCCATTACTCTATTATTCATAAACATGGAAAATAATACAAAATTCTAATGTTCCAATTAGCTTAGCTAATTTAGGAACATTACAGGCAGAGTGTAGATAGATGGGGTCTGCACTTTCGTAGGTACAAATACTCTTGTAGTTGCAGCTGACTCGACACCTATGGTAGATGAGCAGACACCTCGATTCATATTTCCGATACATGATGATAAAAATCGTATGTGGTGTATCTTGTCGTCGGCATTTGGTGGGGGACGAATCTCTGTGATGGGATTTTACGTAAGCGCGAGGCCGAGTCCCCCGTTAAGATGGTGAATTTCTTTTCGGTGAAAATTGTGTCAGGTGCAGAGGTGCCTGAATGTTTCCATTAGCAGGCATGCCTCTGGTTTGTGGTTCTGGTCAGTGCAAATGGTGCATGGTACCACTGTGCCAATTGAGTAGATTGTGTGGGAATCAACACTACTCGTCGCCCCAGATGTGGATTCTTGGAAAGGATCTATTGTAGAAGATGAGGTCTTCTGCTTCCATTTCCATGTCATTGGCTTGGGTGTATCTAACTCTTTGGGGGAGTGTAGAATTAATGTTTCTCTTGCCGCTCTTAGCTTGGGGAGATTCTCGTATTTAATTGTATGATGAAAGTGTGAACAAATCCAGCAATGAGTATGCGTGATCTTCTCTTTGTTAGAGAGAAGTCTCTATGGGAGAGGAGAGACTGTGAAATTTTTTTTTGCAAGGTGCTTTAGTTCTTTTCATTGATTGGCCTGGTGGCCAATCAGGTTGCATAGTCCGCATGTTATCCTAGGTTGTACCTGGGTCATGCTTGGTTGGTGCACCTTCACAGTTTTCCCATCACGCCGATGTGGGTGTGGGTTTTTTGGCCTAGGGGTGATATAATTTCTATATTGTTTGACAATATCGTCCTCTTTCTTCTCCAATGTGTGAATCATATCGATTATAGGATGAACTTGTGGGATATACGTACAACACTTTCCACAGTGATTTCCTTGACATACTGGGCAAAATAGCCTAGATGGGGTGCCCATCATGCGTAGTTGATGGCCTAGCAGGGTACCAGTGTCATAATTTTGCTAAATCAGGGAAAGTGGCAACCATATGATTGGGAATTTTACATAATTCACATGTTGGTCATCTCTATAGAGAGCGGTTGGGGGAAACTAAGGGTTCCCTGATTGGTCGCTTTTCAGCTAACATGAAGAGGATGGATTTACTCGTCACATCTTCTTGGGTTGTCGAGCTGTTTGTATATTCTGAGTCTATGCCATCTTCTTGGGAGAGGCGGACTATGGCTGAGCACAAACTAGCCAGCGCTAATCGAAATCGGAGGATATAGTGGAAATTTTCTAAAATGTAGTTGTCGGCACATAAAGGAAATGTGAATTGCGCTGTCCACAAACCATCATAATAAACCCATTCTATAGGATACCATCTGTGGATGAGTTCCAAGGCTGCACATTCTTTGATGAAGTGACCATGTTCATCGCACAACGTGTAGTGTATGATAGGAGGGGTAAATATGAACGGGAGTATTTCTGGTGACTTTCATTCCTCCTACAGGTATAGGATGGTGTGAGGTTCATCTCCAGATGAGTGGGTGGAGGGCTCCTCTTGATGAGATCGCTTGATGGTGTGTAAGGCCTCCCTATATCATGGGATTTCTAGGCAATGATGGGTATAGTGCCCATAATTTCTACAGATAGCGCATGCGTGATTGGTACGAAATGCTTTGCCTTTACTTTTGGTGGCAGGTTTCTTTTTACGGGAATGTGGTGTCGCAATGTCTGCCTCGGAGCTAAGGAGCGGTTTTAATTCATCCAGCTATAGGTAGATGTGGGTAGGGTGACCTACAATGTCACATATGGCGCAACCTAGTGATTCGCATTGTGTGGCGAGAGTTTCCACCCTCTTTCCTCTCTCAGTATTTTTAGTCGAAATCATCGGTTTTGTAATGGGAATTTCCTTTGTAGGGTTTTTTTCGACAGTTTCCTGAGTGGGTGGAGCATCCTCGAGGCCGAGGGGCTTTAACCCTATGGCGGTGATATGTGTGGCTCCCTTCCCAGTAGGGGTAATGAGGTACCAAACTGGTATTGCAAAAGATATTTTTGGTAACACCATTATTGCCAAGACCTGCTCGGATACAAAATCATATGGGGGGTAGAGGAAAGGGGTCTGGTAAGCGGCATAGGCTAGAGAGGCTGTCGTGGCTGAGGACTCGGTGTCATTACTGCTCGTGTCTGCATTTTGACTAGCTTCAGTGTTTTATGTTGACATCATGCACACCGGAGCCTCTGTGACATCAAGTGATGACTCAGGTATAAAAGGAGGATCTCCAAGGAATGATCCTAGGATGGACGATAGTTTGAACTAGACGGGGCCATATTCTTGGTACCGTGAAAGTGTGTTTGCAGATGTGTCTATGTAGGGTAGAATGACATCGGTATTTGTTAGGGGCCGCTTTTCGTTATGCGTCAATTGGTCAACAGTAACGACGCAGTCGTCATGGGGGAACATCATAGTTCGGAAGACAAAGGAGGCGATGGATGACATGGCGTACATATAACTCTGTCCAAGGAGTATATTATATTCCAACTGGGTGTCCAAGACTTCAATGTCTATAAGGACAGTCTTTCTGGCTAAGTAGATTGGGACGTTTTGGTAGAGACCAACGGGGGTTGAAGGGCGACCATCGTATGCTCTAAGCGTGATGTCTGATGACTTTAGTTCGTGCGACCCTCACTTTTGCCAAATTTTCTTTGACATGATGCATGTATATGCACCCTCGTCAATGATGCATTGGTGAATGGTAATTTTTTGGACCAATACTAGTATCTGAAAGGTGACCACTGAAGGAAGCCTAGGGGTGGCTTTGTCTAAATCAAAAGCCATTAGGCGCGAATCGGCAGGTTCGATGGCGCCTAATGCAAAAGTAAGGATTTCTGCTACTTTGGGCATGGCAGTAATACCTCCAAAGCTTACATAGAAGCGAGATATTAAGCTAGATCATCCATAATGTTATATTTATGGGCTACTTTGGAATATTTTCCTACTCACCTAATTGGTCCCTTAGCCATCTTTGGAAAAGTTTCAATAGGCATCTTTGATATGGTTAAAGGTGTTGTTAGTGAACTGGTACTAGCCCCTGATGCGTTGGTGTCTGGTGGGGTGTTGTAATTTTGATTCCGTGTTTGAAAAATTATTTCCTCGCCAGTCGTGTAGATTTCGTGGCTGTTTTTTCAGGAATCGTCGAGAGTTTGTTGTTGTGTGATAGTTGTCCCTTGATGGGGGAAAGGTTCCTACATGACTGTTGTCTGCTAGGAGGATCCCCCTTGTCCATGGTTACTCTGTAGCTTCTTCAGCTCAGGGAGGTCGGGATAGTCGTGAGTGTAATGACCGTACTCACCACAGATTGAACAAGAGTGGATTGTTCACAGAGGTGGCCTTTTGTTATGCCTTTGGGAGTTTCTTGGCTCCTGGTTTTGATTTCTGTTGGAGTTTCCTCCAGCCTGAGATCACAGAGGGTGTTGCTGATTGTTGCCCTACTGTCCAGGATTTCCTTTAGGCTTGTTTTTTCTTTTTTTCTTAACCGTGTTAGGAGGATATCTTGAGTTCTCCTGGTTATATGGTTGGCGCAGTCGTTTTTGGGAGGGTTGCACAAAGTTCACCTATGCATTATTCTGCATGGGTGGGTCTTGTTCTAGGGACTGGGAATAATGCGGTCCTGGTTTGTAAATGGATCTTGGGGGGAGCTCTTTGATCAACATGTATATCTGTGTACTGGGTCCCCTGAGCCAAAGGATAGGGTCCTCAATGCTAATGGTGATACGAAGATGCCCTACTGGTCAAATTTTGCAGAGGCATGTGATGACTTTGGTAGCCGGGTTGTGGTATGTTCTGGGTAGAATCATACGTGTAACTAGGGTATTGAACGTTGCTTCTTGGGTGACTTTGGGTCAATGACCCAATTAAACCATCTGCAGATTTTGATGCACCTGACAATTCTTTGTAAGTTTGCAGGCGCGGGGCATTTGGCAGGATATTGTAAATATACCCTGAATGTGTATAGATCAACTCAATCTGTTGGGCCTTACTGATGGCGTCCTCTTCGGATATGCACTTTTTTTGGCCATATCTTTCGAAATACCTATGGTGAGAGTTTTCAGGAATAGGTTTAACAAAACTTGATCGTCGAGTTTGGCTTTGCACAAACTACGATGTTGCCGCCATTCGTGGAGATGGTTTGAGATATGGACGACGGGGGTTTGCCTAAAGTAGGTCAGTAATTCCATTCTGTAATTGTGGTGGATGGGTAACTAAAAATGGGTCAGGAATGCAGTGGTGAGGGCGTTAAAGGTTCCATGTGTAGCATAGGGTTTCTCCACATACCATTTCGCTGCCACTCCTGTTAGAGTGTGTTGAAATAGTCTTAGTCGAATAATATCATCAACGATGCTATTCGACAAACACCACAGGTGGAAAGTCATAACATGATTTTCGGGGTCTTCCGCTTGCTTCCCTTCAAATTTTGGAATGTCCGAAGGGAGCTTCATGGGCATGGAAGGCCATATGGGGTTGTGTGCAATGGAGTTGTTTGTCAACTTGGTTAAATATCGTAGATTTAACAAAGCTAGAAAAGCTGATTGCGAGGTTGGTGCCATTGCAACTTGTGAAAACACAATGTTTTGGTTAGGAATAGGGTTTGTCTGTGACGTACCCTGATGTGGTTCACCTGGCTTCCCGAATGGGTAGAACTCCTATGCCCAGTAGGGGTTGTGGGGGGAGTGGTGTGTGGTGACCCTGTGGGGGTGTTCACCGGTGTGGCCTTGAGGGACCTACTAGGGTTCCCAAATAAATATTCCCCAATAAAATATGAACCAATAATGGTGGCAGTGTTTCTTCTTTGACACCTAAATGATGAAATACCTGGAACCCCTCCCGGTAATTGGGGGAGGTCTAAAAGATGTCTAGATCGACGACATCCCGTTGGGTCCATTCTGGCGTTGACTAGGTATGCCTTTGGAAATATTTGAGAGGATAGGGATTATAATCAAAGTAAAATTATAATCGCATACATAAAACAAAGCGAAAATAAAATAAATTTTCCCTTTATATTAATCCTATGTGATCATTCAATCAAAAAATATGGTTTTTTTTGTTTGTGTATGATACTCAAATCCTAGAAGACCTAATCATCCTCACACACTCAAATGTACCTGGGCCTTGAGAATATATTTTTTAATGCTGGCACAACATCCTGTAAGAGCTGGCGACGCCCCCAGTCAACCGAAGAAAATCCACCAAGGTAAGGGTAGAGGATCTAGTGCTTACCTGCACCGTCACCTATAGGGAAAGGATGACCTAATTTTAGCCACTAAGCACCTCCATCCCACATGAACGTTAAATTCTTGGGCTTCTTCGTAGTTCAACTAACAGTACCGAGTATCATCCAGGTCAGGTAGCCCCAACTGATACTGCACGCACTGCGCCTAAGCCTAACCCCCTCTGAATCGGGTCTCTGTCGCGCTCAGGTTTTCTTTTCCATGGGCTGATGGGTGGATTTGAAAGTTCCCTAAACAGTCAACTTCTATGTTTCAAGATGAAGAATGATCAAGGCTGCTTATTGGATGCCCACCCCCTTGATCCTAACTTATACTACAAATTATTTTGTGGGCCTTGTGGGGAGAATTTAGTGAGTTTTGTTAAGTTAGTTTTAGGTGTCTTTACTTTGCTTAGTGTGTGGATGTGTGTGACAAAAAAGTGAACAAGCACATAGTTTGAATGTGTGGATATGTGATGATCCTTTTCAAAATCCCCTATTTAAACTATGTTCTATTGTTCCTTGCTCAACAGAAAAACATGTGTGGATATGGGCCGCTTTTAATTTTTCCAAGTTAATCTATGTGTCCAACTATAGGGAGATGGTGAGCTGTGAGAAGAGAGTGTTTATATGCTTGCCTAGGATCACCGGATGGTGCAAAGGCAGCAGAGATTACTTTCTCTTCTATCGATAACTCGATCCTGGTCCCGAAATCCTAGTGAAAAAATTGAACTAAACTAAATGACTTTTACAAGTTAGAAAAAAGGAACTAGATAAGCATGCGTGGATTTGGGCCACTTACTTTGGCTAATTACCTAGGTGTTTTGGTACCTAAATTTTCAAAATATAAATTATTTCAGAATGCAAGTTAATTTTCCTTCTACTTAAACTGTGTGTTAACTTTGCAAAAATCAACTTGAAATTAAACTAACACAAAGCCTACCAAAAGTAGCTAAGAGTGAGTTTTAGCAAGCTGCGGGGCACCTTAACTTATGCTGGCAGATGTATTATGGGCTGCCAGTCACCTTCACAAGCAGGAAAAGATGGAATTGGTGGTGAAAATTCTCTTTCTGTTTTTTGCGTGCAAAAGACTAAAACAGGCACGATGTCTACATGCAGGTCAGCTCTGAACGCGCACCTTGGGGCACGCCTGTCTGTGAGTAATGCGCGCAAATTTCCTGCAGAATATTTTTTGGGGGCTATTTTGCCTCAGTATGTCACTTGGGTTGAATCAGGCAATGAAGGAGAGAAAGGGGGCAATTCCAGCCCAACTCCACAGCAAAGACGGATGTCTCTGCAAAAAGGCACAACCACATAAACATGGAAATAAAAGCTAGTGGAGTCACCAATCTTGTGTTAGTGTGTTTGGTGCACATATGTACGAAATCACACCAACTTAAGGGGTGTGGTTTTCCCTCTTAATTTATTGGTCACAGGTAGAAAATAGATGGAGTCAAGCAAGTTAGTGGAACATGCTCAAACATAAACATACTAGATAGAGAAATAGCATGCATATTCAAATATAAAAATTAAACTAAAACTAAAACGAATAAAGCAAAAGCTCTAAATAGTGTCAAATAACTTCAATAGTCCAAACAGTGGTGCTTACGTCCCCTCTTATTGAGTACTGGTATGAAATGAGGATGAAAATTTAACCCACTTTCCAAGGGGTCCTTAGAACTAGGGGTTCTAAGTCCCGATGCAAGGATGTCTTTACTTCTGATCTGCCTTGGTGCAAAGTCTCCCTCTCTCTATGATGGTGGACTGGAGTTGTTGGATGGCCAACAACTGAGTCCCCTATATCTCTGCTCCGGATCACACACTGCTGGTATTTCTTGGGGAAATTCTGGCCAGCATAAAAATGTGCTCTCATGTTGTTCATCTCTTGGTGGCCTTTTATAGGAGAATTCAAATCCTCCTTCCCTCTCTTGGTACATTGTGGATAGTGACCCAAGAGAGGAGGGTGATTACATTGTGTGCCACATTTATTCCATTGTGTGCTCCCTTGATGTCCTAAGGAGGCTTGGGCAGTTTTCCTTAGGCAGCCTCAAGTGTGGAATCAATGTCTTGGAGTGTGCCTTGTGGTCCTAGAAAGTGACTTTTGCCACTCCCAGGATTGCACGCTTTTTAGGGAAAAAGGCGTGCAAAGGAACATTTATCGAAGACTTTTGTGTGCAAAGGCACATTTGACTAGTTCCTCTTGTACTCAATTTGATTTTTCCTGTCAGACCTTACAGATTTTTAAATACTTTCAGATTCTCTAATGTCTCTCATCCCTGTAAATTATTCTACCTAACATTGAATAATGTCACCTTTTCTTGTATGTTTTTCCAGTGATAAAACATGCATTACAGATAACCCAGAAATCATTTTGGGAAAATCCTTCGATAAACAGTTTTATAAAACAAACAAAAAATATTTTTGATGAGGACCCTAAGTCTAACTTAGGAGATTAAAATAATTAATCAATATTAATGTAAAATGTGGATGAAAATTCTAGAAAAATCAGACCAAGTCTTATTTCATCTCAGTTGTTGATTGGAGATATAATCTCGGTTGTTGATTTTTCAATGAGAAGACTATAAAGGAAGGCTTGAGGGTAATTTGTAAAGGAACACTGAGAGGATATAGGGATTGAAATTTTTTGACAGAGAAGGGCTTGGAAGAAAATCAGATCTAAGTGATTTTTGATTGTAGTGAGGGGCAGTAATTCTGGTTGGATATTTTCCTGAGCTGGAGAATACACAACAGAGAAGGTAGAGAGCATATTATCAAAGGCATCGTGGCAGCTACATAGATTCAGCGCAATCCCATGCATAGGCATCACTGCAACCTCAAGGGAATTCAAGATTCAACTGAGTGTCAGCCAGATCTAGTGTCGGTGAGTCGGGGCGTGAGACCAGAAGAGGTTGTTACATAGAAATTTTTCACCGTCCTTGTACTCCCTGTTCCTTGATCCTAGAGGACCTATACAGTGACCCTTGTGTACTTTCCAAGCATGGAATACATACCCCTGAACCACACTTTTTATGCCAATTCATCTCCCTTTACAACTTTTCCGGAAGATCCCTATAAAAGCCTAGTTTTCAAGGTCGGCGCTTTGTCTCAGTGTTTGACCCGTGCTGATAGTAGAGATTTACACTGAGACCCGCATCGATTGGTGCTCTATCTTAATTTTGGATCCGTGCCGATCCTCTTTTGGAAAGCTTTTAAAAATAGAAATGAAGTTTCTGCGACTAGAAGCTTCGCCAGGCAGCGAGCTGGAAGTTTGTTTTGAGGATATGGCTGAGGAATTTCCTTTTGGGCTTCTTGTTTCTAAGAAATAGGAACTACTCCCAAGGATAAGATCTTTTCCCATTATTTGAGGGCCCATAACCTGCTCCTCCATTGTTATATAAGGAGACCTCTTTCACCTCTGCTGCCTTAGCCTTAGTCTGAGTCTGAGTTGGAGTTAGAGTCAGAAATTTGGAGTTAACTAGAGAGAGGGGAAGAAATCATAGCTTTGGGAGAATAGAGCAGAGTGTGATTGCTTTTGTGTGTTAGGAACATAGTGATATCTTAGACATTTTTGTATGAGGGTGTTGCAAACGTGCTTGGATACGAACTTGCCGAAGGAGAGCCTAAACATCAAGGCTTGGTTGTAAACTCCCCTTGTCTTTATCATAATAAAATGGAACTAATGTTTATCTTCCACTCTTGTTTACATTTGTAATGATATTTCTAGAATTCCTTGATTAGTTAGACAGGCTGTAATTGTTTTATGTTTTTCATGGTTTTATGCTTGTCGTGGTGTCTTGATTGTCTATACAGGTAATCGGACGTTGGTATGAGCATGTATCGAGCTTGAGGAGAGTGACACCTTAAGAAGCTTTGATGGAAGATGACAAGATAACATCAGAACAAGGTAGGTCATCTTCCTTGCTCTGAATTTCATTTACAATCTAGGAAGGTAGATCTTAGTATGTTCATGTAGTTGCTAGACCCACCCTAGGGCTAGAGGGATTTCCTCTGTCTGAAAAGGGGATTTACCTGAAAAAAAAAATGGAGACTCCTCTGGGGAGTTTCCTTTGAGTTTGTAACTCTTTAAGGTCTTAGTCATCTAAAGAGTTTAGTTAAACAACCATTTCCCTATTTTTTCCTATGTTTTTCATCAATTACAATCCTGTAGTTTTTGCTTGAAGTGGTGAGTCTAGTATTGGTTAGGAGAAATTCTTTTTTATTTTTTATTTTTAGGCATTGGTGCTTTTATTTCTCTAACAGTCATGCCGATTGGCGCTAGTTGTTAGTTAGAAAGTGGCATCAGTGGGCCGTTGGTGCTATTTCCAGCCCCTAAAGTCGTGCCAATTCTAGTATGCGTGAAAAATTAAGCTTTTTTCCCTAAGTATTTCACCATTGTGTCTTGCCCTTCCGGTATTTTTCTTTGAATGATTTACATTTTCTCCCTTCACTCAAGTTTATTTTATTGACTCATTGGCTTGTATTTTTTTTTTTTTTTGACGTGCATCCTTACATCCTAGTTTTTCTAGGACCGTGCATCAATTTCCTGGTTCCATGCTTCACGGGACATCGCCCTGCTGATTGAGTCAGTTTCCTTGCTTGGTGAGCCATCTATAGTTTATTTCATTTTTATTTTTGGTTGATTGAGTTTTCAATTCTCAAGTGTCTCTCGAGTTCAATTGGTCCGCTTGTTCGCTTGTGAGCATAGATTACATTGCTCATTGTTCAGCTGGAAATTTTTCTTTCTCTGATTTCTTGATGTAAAAGGGAATGAATGTCTTGTTTTGATCCCATGATTTGGAAGTCCTCTTTGTCCTTGAACTCATATGTCTCGTAGCCTTTTGGGGAGTTTCATTACAAAGTGTTCAAAACAGGATTTTATTCTTGATGTTTGTTGCATCATTTTTTCATTAAGCGAATTTGTGTTCATTTAGTTTTCGTCTCAAAGTTTGTGTTTTGTTAAAATGCATTAGATCAAGTTGCATTGAAAAGTCATGTTTTAAATTTATCATTGAACTTATATTACATTTTTTAATTATTGAAAACTAAAAGTCGCCTTGAGTGCATTCTCTTTCATTAAAAGCATGCATTAAGTAGATTCTCATTTCATTGAAAAATGCATTGAGTGCATTCTTATTCATTCAAAAGAAAATGGAAATTGTTCATAGATTACAATTACATAGTTTTCAAAAAATAGAATTTTGCATAGATTACATTGCATAATTCGCATCGTTGAATATTTTAGATTAATTTTGAATAGTGAAAGTCATTTAGTTTGGAAAATTTTTGTTTGCAGTATTGTTGTTTGTTGCATCATTGTTTGAGAATCTTCCCTTAAATAGATAGCATTCATCAAATTGAAAGATTCCTTTTTTCATATAGCTGCATATAGAAGTTCTTTGATGAAAGCGGTAAGGCCTTGGAATTGAAACCTAATTCAAGATCAACCATAAAATTTATTCAAACAATCTAAGGAAGCATTGAAACTTAACGCTCACACTTAGAGGTCTAGGCTAGTGACGTGTTCTAGCGTCATTAAACCTAGTAGCTGTCATTCACCATCTTGCATCAGACAACACTAGTACGGAATTGTTCTCCCTCATATGTTGCAATCCTTTATCCATAGGAATCTGAGTCTGCTGCCTTGTAACTCTGATACACCAAACACAACATTCGGGGAGACTACCTGCACATATGTCAAGTCCTTGGTCATTTCTTTTTCATTTGATCACCAAGGTGTATATTGCAGTTCACAGAAACTTGGTACACCCTTTTGCTTAGATTTCTTGGGTAGTCATTTTGGTCTTTTTGTGACTCCCTAAAAGTGAAAATATCCTTGAGCACTTGTCCTTTCACGCTCGTTTAAACTTGAAAGTGACTAGAGTCATCTTTTGTCTATTTCTTGACTCTTAAAATGTGAAACATCAGAGTTTTGTTTCAATGTCATAAAATTAATTGCCCACGAAATATTCCTGGTTCAAGTTATCTTCCTTAGTGATTATTTAGGGTTGTTTCTGATGGCAATGTTTCTAGAGTTTACCAACCAAGGAATCCCCTCTAAAGGGAATCTTGGTCCTTTTCCTGCTTTTGGGAAAGTTGGTGCTCCTTATATGGCGACTTTGTCTCTTCCTGGGTTAACTGTTGGTTTTCCCGTGTGGTTATTCTCAACCTTGGTGGTCCCAAGTGGTTCGACCTCTGTTCAACCACCTCCTTCACCTGAACAACGTCATGTTGATTCTAAGGTGGGCCTATCCCCTGCTTTTCATATTTCTTCATCCTCCTCTTCTACTTCACCTGGTGAAAGTTTTGAATCTAGAAACCAAGAGGCTAAGAAGAAGAAGATGATGATGAAAAATAAGTCAGATAAGCAAGAGGTTGTTGCTGCAACTATTGCTCCTAAGACATATTTCATCGATAACCCATCCAACCTTCCCCAGAAAGTCAAATTCCCTTGCAATCTGTGCAAGGGTGACCATCTTCTTCGAGATTTCCCCGGCATCCCCAAGGTGCTTGAGGTATGGTCCAACAATCATCCACCATTTTCTTTGGCTTATGGAAGTCATTTTGGTGACACTTCTTTGACTAGTACTGATAAGACTCATAAGAAATAGGGTAAGATCGTGAATCCCTGTAGGTTATGTGAAGGGCATCATCCCATTCACCATTGTCTGTACACGGATGAAGCCACGAGAGTATTGGACAACCCTACTATTTCTGCGGTCTGCCTTCCGGTTGGTTACCAAAAGCTTTCTTTGAGTCCTCCGCTAGTTGATCAAGCGATCAATCAAGATTCATCTTTGGTCGATCCCACTCCTCCAGAAATTAAAAATCATGAATCCATTCCTAACCAACCATTGGTTGTGGAATCGGTCGATCTGACCTCGTCCATGGTTCATCAGGTCTTTTCTGTCGAGAGTGGTTGACATACCCTTCACGTTCTTCTTGTTTCTTCAGATTCCTCGGATTTGGAGAAAGATTCTCCCATCCATGTGGCTTAAGAAGCTGATCCTCCTTCTCCCATGATGGAGATACTTGAGGATGTTCCCCTTGCTCCCGTAACATAAGGGGATGAACATTCCATTCTTATGGCACCCCCTCCATGTAGTTTGGTCGCTTCCTTTGATTGGAGTCGATTCACGGGATATTGTCTTCCTTATTATGTGCCCTTTGAGATCACTATACAGGCCTGCAATATGGTTGTACCAGGAATAATTATAGATGAAGGCGCCTCGGTTATTATTTTTTCCTCAACTACATAGCAAGCTTTGGGTTCTCTGCAGCTTGCGCCTATTACTTAGAATTTGTTGGCTTTTAACAAAGGAACAAGTCAACCGTTAGGGATCCTTCCAAAGTTTCCTATTGCTTTAGGAGGGAAAACTGTCTATATAGACGTGATGGTGGTCCAAGGTCCCTTGGATTTTAATTTACTCTTGGGGAATGACTATGCTTATGCCATGGGCACTCTTGTCTCCTCCCTCTTTCGTGTGATCTGTTTTCCACATAAAGGTCGGATCGTGACCATTGATCAACTTTCATTATTTGGTCCTCATGCAACATCTAGTCCACCATCGTCCCTTCCTGGTCTCTATCTGACATTTATATCTTCCCCGCAACAGGTTAATTATGTGGCCACTTGTTCATTACCCTCATCCAGTGATAGTTCCATCAAGTACCATCTACTAGGGGCATTCGATCGTGATTTCTGAGATGTTGTTCTCCCCTCATATGAGAACCTCTTGGAAGCCATGACTTCTTATTCGACATAATGAGTTGTCGTCGAAGCATAGTTCGTTTTCTTGTGTCAAGCTCATTAAAAAATGAAACAAGATCATCAGAGAATAGTTCATTTTCTTGTGTCAAGCTCCTCAAAAAATGAAACAAGCTTGTTGAAGCATAGTTCATTTTCTTGTGTCAAGCTCCTTAAAAAATGAAACAAGCTCATTGGAGCATAGTTATTTTTCTTGTGTCAAGCTCCTTAAAAATAAAAAAATCTCGTCGGAGCATAGTTCATTTTCTTGTGTCAAGCTCCTTAAAAAATGAAACAAGCTCGTCGGAGCATAGTTTGTTTTCTTGTGTCAAGCTCCTTAAAAAATGAAATAAGCCCTTTATGAGGAAAATTATTTTACTCTGTCAACCTTGTTAAAAAAATAAAACGGGTTCCCTTTTCAATTCGAGTCTTTGATTATATCTCGTAAAATCCAAGTCGAGTCTTTCACCTGATCTCGTATTTGAACCTTCATTCCATCCACCTATCAGTAACTACCAGTCTACTCTGGTGAATGCACTGAAGCTTGGGGGGCATGTACCTCGAATTAAGTCACCATGCTGGGGGCATGAAAACCTTTTCAAGCATATTTTATCTTTGTTTCAAGCTTGTGTAAAAATGAAACCAACTTCAAGAAAATTTTCCCATGTTTTCGAGCTTGCGTTAAAATGAAACCATTCTCATTTTACCTCTCGTGATTGCCATTTTATCAGCCTATTTTACCAGATGAGCCTTGGTTTTCTCATTTTGTTGTCATCATCTGCTTGGCCGATCATATGCCTTCACTTGATTGTTTTACCCATTCTTGAGGAACATCTGCAATGAATGGTCTTGTTAGCTAGCCTCTTGACCTTTACTTGTTATGAGTAGTTCCACCATTACCGGAACTAGTTGCTACCCTTAATACCACTCGTTCCTCCAGGAGGAGTCAACTTTCAACTCTTTTCTGACTCTCAAAAATTTGAAAATATTGTCGAGACTCTTGTCATTTTGAACTCGTTAAAGGTTGCAAAATGATATCTACCCAGTATACGTTTACCCCTTTTTCAGGTTAGGATAGATTATTTACAAAAAAGGAATACCTTAGCCTATCGCGACTAAGAGGTTCTCTCAGACATATTTTTCTACCTTTTTAGATCTATGAGACTACCTACGAAAAGGGACTACTGGAGTTTTCTTTTCCGCTTCTTTTCAAACTCTCTAAACATGAAAATATGTTGAGTTCTTCCTTTGTCATACTTGTTAAACATAAATGACATCAGAAATCGCCACCATGACGTTACTAAGTTCCTCCTTCCTAGGGCTCATAAAATGTACTAGGATGGATTTGTCCGAAGGAAAACCTTAAATGACGAGCATATGTTATCCTCTACAAGCTTGTGTAAACATAAAGAGGTACTCGCCTGAAATGGTGGGGGAAAATGGAAGTTATTCGTCAGTTGTGTCGACAGTATGTCACTCTTGAACATGACACTTATCTACATTTCCTGTCATGTTGGGATATCTTCACTCTATCACTTTGCCTCCATGGATTTGGGAAATTTGTTTTCCTTTCATCCGATTACCAATCTTGTCAACATGACCTCTGATCCTATTTGAGTCAAACACTGCCAAATCCCAGAGTTGTGTCGTCGATATGTTCAAGAGAAAATCCTTCTGCAGTTTGTACATTCCCTGATCCTCTGTTTCATTCTTGATTCACACTCATATTACCTTCTATGTTTTGTGTTGATGACGTGGGATTCATTATGACCCTCCTTCGATGAATCGCTTCCTGTCGACTTCAGCTCATTATCTGGGAAGTCGATCTAGAGACTCCTTTCTAGAACCTTAGAGCTTGCATGCCTCAATGGCAAGTTCTTCGCATTCGACGACAGGTCCTCATCATTGGCATTTGACCGAGTGATTTCGCAGGTGTTCGATGCCAGCTTATTGTTCACATTCCATGGATCGTACTAGTAGTACCTTGAGAACCATTGTAATTATTGGGGGTTTCTCTCATGCCTGTTAATGGATTTCATTATTGACTGGTAATCAGGTGATTTTCCTACATGTTTGGCTTCAGCTCATTTATCTTCTATGTTTTGTGTTGATGACGTGGGATTCATTATGACCCTCCTTCGATGAATCGCTTCCTGTTGACTTCAGCTCATTATCTGGGAAGTCGATCTAGAGACTCCTTTCTAGTACCTTAGAGCTTTCATGCCTCAATGGCAAGTTCTTCGCATTCAATGACAGGTCCTCATCATTGGCATTTGATCGAGTGATTTCGCAGGTGTTTGATGCCAGCTTATTGTTCACATTCCATGGATTGTACTAGTAGTACCTTGAGAACCATTGTCATTATTGGGGGTTTCTCTCATGCATGTTAACGGCTTTCATTATTTACTGGTAATCAGGTGATTTTCCTGCATGTTTGGCTTCAGCTCATTTATTCGCATGCTTGAAATTGTACTTGATCGAGTCGTGACGGAGCGCAAGACCCTGTATTTTATTCTCTAGAGTCCAAGTTGCGAGGCGATATGAATTTTCAATGATTTGATACATGTTTCTTTCAGGTGGATGGCTACGACCATACCATGAGTCTATATGAGATCCTTCTCAGATGGATGGTTGTGACCATACCATGGTCTCTTTTACGGATGGTTGTGTCCATACCTTGATTCATGTTTTTTCATGAGATATTCTAGTTATGTATATATATATCTATGCTTGATTTCCACGTCTCCCGACAATAGCCTCTGGTTCCTTGCACATACTTGTAAATCATTTCACCCCTCACTCATGTTAGAACTTCATACTTTAGGGGGCATCTGTTACAAAGAAATTTGTTACCGTCCCTGTACTCCCCGTTCCTTGATCGTGGAGGACCTATACAGTGACCCTTGTGTACTTTCCAAGCATGGAATGCATACCCCTGAACCACACTTTGTCTGCCAATTCATCTCCCTTTACAAATTTTCCAGATTATCCCTATAAAAGCCTGGTTTTCAAGGTCAGTTCTTTGTCTCAGTGTCTGACCCATGCCGATAGCAGAGATTTACACTGAGACCTGCATTGATCGGCGCTCTGTCTTAATTTCAGACCCGCGTCGATCCTCTTTTGGAAAGTTTTTAAAAATAGAAATGAATTTTCCACGACTAGAAGCTTCGCAAGCTGGCGAGCTGGAAGTTTTTTTTGAGGATATGGCCGAGGAATACCCCTTTGGGCTTATTGTTCCCAAGAAATAGGAACTATTCCAAAGGATAATATATTTTCCCATTATTTGAGGGCCCATAACCTCCTCCTCCATTGTGATATAAGGAGACCTATTTCACCTCTGTTTCCTTAGCCTGAGTCTAAGTCTGAGTCGGAGTTAGAGTCAGAAAGTTGGAGTTAACTAGAGAGAAGGGAAGCAATCATAGCTTCAGGAGAATAGAGCAGAGTGTGATTGTTTTTGTGTGTTACGAACATATTCAGATCTTGGACCTTTGTGTAAGAGTGTGTTTCAAACGTGCTTGGATACGGCCTGCCGAAGGACAACCTCAACATCAAGGCTTGGTTGTAAACTCCCCTTGTCCTTATCATAATAAAATGCAACTGATGTTTATCTTCCACTCTTTTTTACATTTGTAATGAGATTTCAAGCATTCCTTGATCGGTTAGATAGGTTGTAATTGTTTTATATTTTTCATGGTTTTACGCTTGTTGTGGTGTCTTGATTGTTTGTACAGGTAATCGAATGTTGGTAGCAGCGTGTATCAAGCTTGAGGAGAGTGAAACATCAAGAAGCTTCGACGGAAGACGACAACATAGCATCAGAACAAGGTAGGTCATCTTCCTTGCTCTGAATTTCATTTACAATCTAGGAAGGTAGGTCTTAGTATGTTCTTTTAGTTTCTAGACCCACACTAGGGCTAGAGGGATTACCTCTGTCCACAGAGGGGATTTACCTGCACAAAAAAGGCCAAAAGGGCAGATCCAGCCAGCAAAATACTAGTGACGCAGAAGCCACACAGTCCCCATGCAAAGTGACGCACATAGTGGGAAATGCAGTGGAGGGCTTCTAGATCTGGGGTTGTTGGTCAGTCGAGCTTCCAAATCAGTGTGAGATCCCTCTCAAAAAAAAAAAAATTAGTCATATTTTCTACATGGATTGATAGAAAAGCATCCCAATTTGTATTCAAAAATTTACTACATAATATATAAACCCTTAGATATGTTGCATCGGTTTTCTCGCATTGGGTTTTTCCGGCGACGTTTGTCCAAAAATAATGGTGTCCTGTGTTTCCATTAGTCTTTCTTGCTTAGTTTCCTTTCAAAAAAATTATTTTAATGAGTGAAGGATTCTTCAGTAAGTGCTTCAGTATTTTCAGAAGTAATATGTTAACAACTTGTTAACATATGAATTTACAAGTAGGAGAAGTAGTTCAGTTGTAGCAGTAGGGATTCTTAAATCTTGGATCTCAGAATTTTCACATGGTATCAGAGCTTTCATTTTGAAACAGGAAGAGAAGATCCAACGTGTGACGAAGTTCCAAAAGCTACAAAAAGAAGCAGTTTGAATCCCCAGAGGAATTGCATAGTCCAGGGCTAGAGGGCTGAAGTTTCCAGGTATATCTCTCTCTAAGTGAGTCGACAGAGGTAATATCTCCAAATCATAATTTTTTCGAGCCAAATACAATAGCGCAGAGCTAGTGGGACGTAGTTCTGCAGGCAGGGTTTTGATTTTTCCAAGCAGAAAGTGTCAGAAGAAGAAGGAGCAACACTATGATGGAATTTTCTCTCTCAAGAGATTCCTAGTCGGGGAATTTTAGTTCTTCAAGATCTAAGCAACAGATCTGGGCAACAAATCTACGAGCTCCAAAAGGAGTGCATAATCCTTTCTAGTGTTACATATAGGGGGAAGAAGAGGAGTATATTTGACATATTTGACGACCATGGTAGCTCACGGGCTTAGAGATCAGGTCCAGTTGGAGGGATCCTCCAACTACGTGATATGGAAGGCATGGATTACTTGTTTTCTATATGAATATGATCTCAAGATCTTCATGGAGAACATGACAGTTGTCCCAGTAGATCTAGATCCATTGAAATAGTACAAGGCTAATATGTCGAAGGCGAAAAGACTAATCCTTGATGGAGTCAAGGATCACATTGTGTCCCATATAGATGACAAAGATACTTCTAGGAATATGTGGAAAGCCTTGGCCACGCTATATGAGTTATGTTATAAGTCGCAGAAGATGTATCTTGAGCAAAAACTGAGGATGGCACAGATGTGGAAAGGGGAACACATTGAACTATTCCTGTCGAGACTTCGGGAGATACATGACCAACATACGGTAGTTGGGTATACCCCTTCTCCTGCAGTGATAGTGAGACTGACATTTAATTCATTCACTCATGATAGGCAAGTATTTTTCTAGAGCATCTTAAGCAGAGAAACCTCTGCAGGCTGGGTGGAGATGTGGGTTTATCTTCAAAAAAAAGAGATAAGGAGAGACTTGGTCAAGTGCTAACTTGATGGAAACATTGTTAGTGGATCAAAGGTGAAGCAAGAGGAGGAAGATGCAACCCTTGTATCCAAAGTGCAGAAAGAGCAGCGAAGACATAAGAAAGACGTCTCAAAGATTAAATTCAAGTGTGGTGAACTTGGTCACTACACTTCCCACTGTCCTTTGAAGCATAAGGAAAAGGACAAGAGGCATGATCTGAAGGATGTAACTGTAAATATTAATGAGGATGAGTATGCCATGAGTGCTCACACATCTATAGGAGGAATATGGGGCAATATTGAGCTGTAGTTCAGCATAACTACAATTGGGAAGGATCCTAGAGGTTTCCACCTCTCGGATCACAACCTTGCTATGGGTGCCCATATAATGAAGTAGCATGCTAGAGGATTTTTCAGTCGGTGAAAAATATTGCAGAGACGACCGTTTTAGTGGATAGTAGTGCCAAATTCTCAACAACGCAAAGTAGTTTTGCAGTACTGCAACACAGTACAAAGCAACAACAATGCAGTGCAGAGTATCAGTAATGTAGTGTAGATCAGGAGTAGCACAGTGCAGAGAAATAGCAGCACGGTGCATTAGAGGGACAATGTCATAGCTATCAGCAATCAATGTTTTCCACACCAAGATGCATCCTAAACACTTGTTCAGATTTTTTGACATTTTTTAGTTGCTTTTGTCAGTAGATGAGTTACAGTGCAGAGTTAGGAGTGGAAATTCTAACAACAAATGCAACATTTGAGAGGGATTTGCAGTATAGATGCAGTGTTGATCGCGGAAAGGTCAACAACAGCACAATGCAACAACAGTGAAATGATTGATGGGTATCAAGTCAGACATCATCAGCGCAGAGGGAGATGCTTCAGAGTCAGATCAGTGTGCAGTAGGGAATATCTGTTATAGCACATTCCTCGCTAAGAGGGACTGTTGATTTTTGGTAGCATCGGATCTGCTCTAAGCCCCAAATTTTTGGGAGAGGATTTTATTGTATGATAAAGTTATGGCCTTTTGAAGTTTTGGTCAAATAGGAAAAAAAGTGTGCAGGCTGACCTAACACGTGACATCACTGGAGGATGACACGTGGTTGTATAGATGTTGATGTGGCCATACAGATGGTGACAGGTGGTCGTATGAACTTGATAGGTGGTATTACATATGTTGAGGTTGCATGTTGACTGGACTATATAGATGTTGATGTGGCATATTGACGTGGTAGTGCTAACATGAAAGATTATTTGGTTGGTTGAAAATGCAGTTGGGACATGGCCCAATTAAAATCTATCACATGGAAGCCTCAAATGGAACAAGGAGGTTATAAAAAAATCCTTTGGGTAGGTATGAACCCTTGACCTCATTGGGAACAAATAATTAACTTAATTTTATACCACTAACTCATATCCTATGAACATTTGGCAGTAAACTATATTTAGGTTTAAAATTGGAAGTCTATGGGCTAATCCTCGTGACATGTTTTCCAATAGCCAAATAACTTTACCAAAACAACAACGACGTCACTTCTAACGTGAACCGACATATACTATTTTTTATTTTTTTTTAAACAAGGGTTAAAAATGGTTAGTCCACATGATTGACCTCATGACTTCCATGCCACCATTCCAATATAATAACGAATGTGCCACCCAATGCCTTTATTTGGTGGGACAAGGATATTCTATTTGAACTTTAAATCCTACCATCTCAAAAAATCACCAACATTTTGTGGGTTCAACCATGAAACATGTTGTGTTTAAACACAACATTTTACCATTGTATCAAGAGTGTGTGGTTTTGAAAGGATTAGACACTAGTCTAGTTTTATGGTGTTATTTCGTTCTATAAATTCGAGAAATATGGGTTTTTAGGAGATTTCTTGGCGGCCCAAGAGTGGGAGGTAGCTTGCAGGATTTCAACACACTGTAGTAGATTTGAAGACAGGATTATTTAAAAATTATATACCAAGTTGATGTAACAATCATTTTTTAATATCATAATGGATCATTTCCTCATTGGGAGTGGACCTAAAGATGTAGCCTAAGATGGTCAAACTCCATTATCAAAACTTGTTTTCTTGTCTCTATTTTGTTGTTGTTGTTTATTTATTCAATTCAACCTTTCAATTGTTCATTAAGCTTTTAAAATTTAGGCTAATTTAATTCACACATAGAATTTATTTACAAATTAGACAATATTTGTTTATCAAGTTTGGTATCAAAGCATGTTTGACATGATTTTCAAGTATGAATTCTTAGCATATCTATGCTAAATTATGGATAAGGATCGCTTGAGGAGTATGACCCTAAAAATTTCTAACCACATGCAACTCAAAGATGATAAATTCCATCGCTAAAAGGAGGGAATCCTTTTGATTATGAAGTGGGTTTCTTTGAAGCATTCTTGGAAATGAAGCTATGGTGGAAGAGTTGTAGCAAGAATGGAAGAATCCCAAGGAAAGTGGTACATCTATAAAAGATAAAGGAGGAATTAGTGATGATCCTCCTAAGACTCCTCCATCTACATCACCCTCTTCTTCCAATTTGAGAAAAATTTATCTTCCAAAGAAGCATTCTAAGAAACTAAATCTAATTTTCCTTTATTGAAACTAGATGTTAAGTTTTAATTTCCAATGTATTATTGTGAGCTTAATGTACAAAAGTTGGATAATTAGATCACACAACCTTAATTCTATTTTGGGATTTATACTATTGTTGATGACATTGCAAATATCAAAATAGGACACTCTTCCACTGTAAGGCACAACATTGATTTTTTGGGAGAGTAGAACTCAAGAACATCTCCTTTCAAATAGTAAAATAATTTCTTCTTGGTCTAAGTTTACAGTTGAATTAAAGAAACAACTTTATCCATTAGGATATAAGCAACAAAAATAATGGATTGGTAAAACTTAAAGCAAGATAAAGCACAAAGTGTTCAAAGTTATGATGAAGAGCTTAGGAAGAAAACACTATCATTCAACATTCCTCTTTATACATAAGAAAATTTTTCAAAGTACATTTTTTGGGTTAAATCCTAATTTGAAGAATATTAATCTTATGTTTAATCAAACTAATCTTGATGAATTTTGTGCACAAGCAACTCACATTGAGTTATGTAGAATGAATGTTAATGATGGCTTCTCCAGATAATTTTTTTAGTAAAAGGAAGGCAAGAAAAACGGAAAGAAGAAGCTAAAAAGGAAAAACATAATGAAGAAGGAAGATGAGAAGCCTTCATGATATTATTATAAGAATGAAGGACATGATGAGAAAATTTTTGAAATGGCACCCCAAGGGGGCTTCTGATTTAATTTTCCTTTAATTAACTTGCAAGAGAAATTGTAATTTCATCTCATAACAACTTGTAAGTGTTAAATGAGTCGGGACGACTTAGTTAGCTTAGATAATTCAAGTTGCAGGTCAAAGAGGAGGCATGCAGAGTTCTTCATATATTTTAGGGGGTCCAATTACATTTATTTGTGAGTTGTAATTAGTTAACTCAATTAGTTCAGTTAAAATAAATTTAACTAGTTCTAACTGAGAGATGAGCTAGCGATATGTCCAATGAATTAAATCTGATTTAAGTCACAAGTAAATATCAATTAGTTAACTGATAATTCACTATAAATAATTGTTTCGTGTTAGTTCTAAGGAAGGCCCAGTTGAGATTGGGGTTAAAGGGAAGATAACTATCGTTGTATAATTGGAAAATTATACAGGTCATGCATGAGGTCATAAAGATGCCTTGAAGGAATTGCACAATAAATTCTTGGGAATTTCCTTATTAATAGGGACATAATTCCTTCAGGAATCCGTAAGCAAGGCTATTCAGACAGAGGCTAAGAGTTGGTTAAGTATTTGACTAATTTTTCCTAGATTAGAGTGAGACAGTCAACAGAGTGCAGAGGTTTCTCAGTGAGGTAAATAACATTGTATTTTTTCATGGTCTTGATTTTATGCAGTATATATATAGTGTGGTTTTGAGAATTTTATTTCCTTGGATACATCTTGTGTTGTGTGATTGATTATTTATTTCTCTTACTTGTTATGTGATTGTGCGATCAAATTTGGTTTTCAAAAATTGTAGAAGGATTTAGTATTTTGTTTTAGGACATTACAAGATCAGATTGAATCCATTTGGATAATTTCTACATGGTATCGGAGTAGGAATTATAATACAAGAGAATAACCAGAGTTTGTTTTGAACAGGTACATCAAATTTGGAGATTTATTCTTCAGGACCAGCAACAAATCAAGATTTATCTTAATGGCTTGAGACTCGAATATTCCCTTGAGGTAAATTTAAATTACATAGCATGGAAGGACAGGATGGAGGTAGTGCTAGAGGAAAATGGACTGAAGGAATTCATAGAAAGTGATATTCCCCATCCTGTAGCAGTAGATGCTCAACTTCTTGATGCATGGAAGAAGAATTTTGCAAAGGCGAGAAGGATCTTGTTAGAGGCAATTCGAGATCATATTGTCTCGAGTATCCATGGAAAGGAAACTCCATATGCTATATGGAAGGCCTTGACAGATCTGTTTCAGAATAGTAGCGACCACAGGAAGTTGGAACTGAAAGACAAACTCATAAAGATCAAGATGGAGAAGGGCGACACGATCCAAAAATAATTGATGAAGCTCACTCAATGTCGAGATGAGCTTGGAAGTGTTGGGATAATAATTTCCTAGGATGATTTGGTGAGCCTATCACTTTTAGGCCTTCCCAAGAGGCCGCATAACTACTAGGAATTTGTGAATGGCAGGGAGAATCTACCAAACTGGGAGTGATTATGGTCTGACTTGGTACAAGAAGAGATTCAACGAAGCAACATAGATGGATCCTCTTCAAAGAGTGATGATGACGAGAAATGTGCCTTGGCTAGAAAGGTGAATAAAGGGAAAGGGAAGGCGTCCTATTCCAAATTGGAGTCTGGAAAGGCATGCAAGAAGTGAGACTTGTCAAAGGTAAAATGTTTCAACTTTTATGAGAATGGATACTATGCCACAAATTTTCCACAAAAGAAGACCAATAAGAAGGCCTTAGGAGGAGTAGAAGGTGAAGCACTTGCTTCAAAGTTTGAGTTGGATTTCACCGTCATCGCAGGCATTGTGTCATCAGTGATGGGTTTTGTTTGGTACTTGGATAGTGGAGCTTCATTCATTATGACCGACAACAAAGAATTATTCAGTATCTTGGAGAATAAGGATCTCTAGATGCACATCGAGATGGGAGATGACGGGAGGTATAGGGCTATCGGTGTAGGTACAATTACCTTTCAGAGGGAGTTATATAATCCACTCACATTAAAATATGTCTTGTCTGTTCCTAGTTTAAAGAATAATTTGGTTTATGTTTCTATGTTGGAATACCGTGGCTATGATGTGGTATTCTGTGAAGGAAAGACGTTCCTTTTTCACAAAACTATGGGACAGGTGAAAACGATTGGGCTTCGAGTGTTGGATAGAATACCCCTTGAATGCAATATTTTGATAAATACTCTGCAGATTGAGGAGCAGAACGCACAACGCGGAGTTAGTTAGAGTCATAGGGGCTTTGGGGTATGTGAAAGCCCCTTATTTTGTAAAATGATGGGAATATTTTGTATACGTTAAGATTTTCCCATGGTTTTCGGACCATGGTATCGTAAATCTAAGGACTATATAAGGAGTCTAGGATATTCTTGATGATATACATGAAATAGCGGGGAGACCTTAGGAATTCTACAACTGAGTGCATAGACCCCTACAGTTGAGTGCGCAGGGTGGAATTGATTGTATTAGGGAAATTTGAGCATTAATGAAAGACTCTTGACAAAAAATCAATGTTTGACTTTATGTGTTTGATTTACTTGTATATTATGTTATCTGCATTTTTTACTTATAATTGCATCGTGTAGTCCTGTTTATGGTTATTTATGTTGTGTTATGCTTGTTTAATTAAAATCATGCAGTCTGCAAGTTAGTTCAACAGAAGTGTTGAAATGCGACTGTATAATTAGTAGATATGTTCTATGAAGCTCTGTCAAGTATTGAAAGGAAGAGAATCCCTAAAGACACACTCCATTGTCCCTCTGGATGTAGAAACCTGGTTCTAGCATCCCCCTATATTGCCTCGGGTGAGACTTCGGTCTATGAAGCAGATCGTTGCTGAAAGGGCTGGTAATAGTGGGTTTTGTTGGTTCGCGCAACCATATATGAACCTGGGTCTACGCCACATCAAGCCAAAAAATGATTTCGTTACCAGGACCGAGATCTGAATGAGTGATATGTGGATGTGGCATCCATCTAAGAAACAGATTTAAGACTGGGTAGATCTAAATAACATGAATTTTTTGTGCAAGAAAACAAAAGTCCGTGCCTATCTACTGAAAAGTGGTTGCAAACATATATCTTTACAGATCAACACTAGTTATTTTTCTCATAATTTTCTAGCAAGCTATACAAGTGGTTATCAATACTAGTTGAGAAAACAATGTGTTTCAACAATAGGCCTATTGCGTGGACTCTAGGGTTGATCAAGTAACTGAATAGGACTGATAACGAGATCACAAGGGTTGTTGATTATTGGATCAATAACATAATTGGAGGATTTATTATTGGGTTCGTGATTGATAGATTCATATCCTATATCGAAGCTAAGTGCATTGTTTCAAAGGCCCACGAGGTAAGTACTTGAATTCATTGAAGCTTTGGATTAAGATGCTATTGTGTGAAAATGGTGTATTACGAATGCAAATATATTGATGTTTGTTGGAAATAAAATCGTAACTACACGAGGGGGTAAGAGATTTAGGGTAGATCATAATAATTACATTGATTCTGAGTACAGTCCACTATTTGGGTTTGAAAGCGAAGAAGGAGAAATCCACCCTGCTACCCCTAGAAGTGCATCGGTAAAATTTGAATATCATCAGGGCGCTTCGAGAATTCCCCAACCTTCAACTCCTATCATAAACCATCCCTATTATGTTCGTCCACCTCCACCTACTACGTTCACCATGGCTCACTCGCCTAAGATGCCTATTTTCAAAGGATCAGATGATCCAGAACAATTCTGGGTTTTTGTAGAAGCGATATGGAGATGACAAAAATCATTGATGAGAATATGAAGAAAGTGTAGTTGGTCACAACATTGCAGGATAGAGCATTTTCCTGGTATATTAAATACACCTCAAAGAACCAAAATGATACGTTGGCTCAGACTAAGGTTGTGTTGAATGTTGAAGTTAAGAAGTCGAATTCATAGTCCTAGTGTATTACGGAGATCAAATAGATCAAGAAATTAGCCACTGAAACAGTGTGGGAATTCGATCAAAGGTTTAAGACACTTCTAAGTCAAATTAGCTTCGATATCCCTAACACGAAGCACAAGGAATAGCTTATCATTGCATTTTTACCTCATCTTAGATTTCCATTATCGCAGTAGGAGGTTGGAACCAAGGCTGAAGCACTAGAGATTGCGATGAAGTTAGAAGCTTCACTAGTAGCAGATACTAACATAGGGGTCCATAAGAATCAAACCCAGTTGGAAAGCTTACACATGGAACTTCAAGACTTGAAGAAGGGAAAAGAAGTTTGCGCAGAATTTTGGTGCACAAAGTTCAAAGTAGAGGGTCACCATAAGGATCAGTGTCCTATTTTTAGAGATTACTTGGGCACTGGGATGCCAAGTTCGTTGAGGCCTGGGCCAAGTACTGGACCAAATGTGGGACCAATGTCTAGTCTAGTTTATGCGAAGTTGCACAACACCGCTCCACAGACTACTGTCATCTGCTACAGAAGTACATCCGGTCACTGAAGAAATTATTCTGTAATTTATGTAGTTCGTTGGGACATGATGACAAGCATTTTCGAATATACGATCTGATGATGGATAGTCTTGGATCATACCAAGTACAAGTTGAAGGTCACGAAGATCTAGGTTCACCAACAACACCCATAGGTTTCCAAGCCTAAGGGTGTGGTCGAGGAGGAGGCACTGGATGAGGTCGCGGATAAATCATATCCTATAATTGTTGTCAACCTGCAAATTTCACTAGATATTGTAAAAATATTGTTGTTGTATCTTGTGGGTATTTTCACGCATTTGATCATGAAATAGAGGATTTTCCTACATTATTGTCTAAAATGCAGGAAAAGCGCAATCAGCAGCCTACCCAAAACATACAAATGGTGAGATTCAGACCATGCAAAGAATATCTAAGTGTCAACATAGTGACAACAAGTGGTATAAATACAGGAGAAGATAAAGCATAAGGCAAGAAACAAATGGAGGATACATGGGTCTAGAAAGTTGGAGACAAGAACAGTGGGTTCGATATACAACGCAAAAGAGAAAACTTCATGGACGTGAAAACAATTTTTATGAGCCCTGGAGCTTTGACATCAACAGCGCAGAGACAAATAGTTTTGTTGAATAATAAACCCAAGGATATTACTGAATCCCAATAATTTGATCCATCCATTCTGACATATTTGTTGCAGAAATGTATGAAGTTGCTCAGGGATCATAAAGTTGTGGAGGGACTACAAGATTTTTATTGACAAATGTGCTAGTAAAGAAGACCAACAACTGGAATAGCGTGTAGTGCATAAGTTCTACAAACATAAGAAAATAACTGGCAGAGAAATGCGGCTAACTGCTCAGATCGACAATTATGAGATGGGCCAAGTAATCCTTGATCTTGGATTATATGCCAATGTTTTTCCAAAACAGACATGGGAACGAATGGGGAGACCTAAGCTACAATGGTCGTCGATTCAGCTAAGGATGGTCGATCAACATAAAATCATTCCTATGGGTCGACTGCATGGTATCAAGCATATTTTCCGATTTTTAAGTTATTGAGATTGTTGATGATAGCAACCCATATCTTGCGTTTCTTGGGTTTGATTGGGATTATTACATGGATTCTATAATCAATTTTAAAAATAGACAGATAGTACTTGAAAATAATGGTACTAGGGTTTTTGTGCCTTTGGACCCCACTGAAGGTGCACAGTATACAGAAGCTCTCCAACATGAATATGGTGTTGATGATATTGATCATATCTATAAGACCACTACACAGGATGAATATTGGATTAATCCTACCAATGATGGCAGAATAAGTTGGGAGTGTGATAGTTCGTGTGTTTCTGACTCTGATGAGGAATTGGAACATTGGAATAACTGCTTGCATGAAGTCTCTACTAAGCAGTGTAACATAATTACCAAAGCACTGCGATGTGTCACATCAGAGATATGTGCCTTGCCCTTTAATGATGGAACTGGGAATGTTGTCCTAATTCTGGAAGATTTGAGTAGAAGGTGTCTGAAGAACAATGATATGAAGCTTTGGACTTTGTCTTGAGGTCTACTCTAGCTCGATGGTTGGTTGCGCATAGAGAAATCTTTAGAGTACGGAAGGAATTTTGCAGGATAATAAGGCTCAGGTTTGTTCATGTAGACACTAAGATCACAGAGAAGTACAATGGTAAAGATGATCCTCACGGGAATTTATATCATTGGACTATAGCTTGGGGTGAATAAACTCAACATGAATGGGTGCCTATATTATTTCATACCTTGGATATGATACATCAACAGTGGTATCTTGAAATGGATGTAATATTCCTAAATTAGCATGCAGCTAATTGGAATATTAATTTTTCTCTTGTCATTTAGTTAGATGAATAAATGGGTAGGGAGACTCATAAATATCTTTTGTAGGAATAAAATCCCTCTTAATGTGAAAATGGATCATCTTCATAGCTGGATAAAGCACCCTCATGTGTGAACAAGGGCTAATGCATGTGGACAAGGTCCAGTTTGACCAAATAAACAACGTTGGTATAGAGGGAGTGGATCATTAATGAGAGACAACACAGTGTGAATGGGAGGAAGTCTCCATGATAGTGGAAACCCTAATGATTGCGACCCCAGGGTGAGAAGGCTCACATTTTTTATACAGAGGGAAAGGTAGCCATGGGTGGGGATGGTATTGATTATTGATTTTGTGGTCTGCATGACTTCTTGCATTCTTCAACTGTTTAGTTGAGCTTAGAGTGTTGTTTAGCACAGGGTGTTCCCGAGCTAGAATCCCACCTCTTCCCTTGAGGTAGCCTCTTGGAAGAGTATTGTACCATCATTTCCACACATTTGGCATTCTGGCCAAGCTTCAGTCTTCAGCTACAACGCAGTTTCTATTCAGATTTGTGTTTTGTTGCAGGGTGTTGCAGTGGAGGGTTGAGAAACCCACTTTCTGAGCTAGTCTTTCATGGGAGGAAGAATTCTTCTCATTGGGAGATCAAAAAAGGAGGTCCTTGAGTTTTCTTTCACATCTTGGCATCAGACCAACCTATTCCCATCATCTACATCACATAATTATTCCTTGACTGCATTATTCTAGATAGAACTTGCAGTGGAGATTTCAGTGCTTGATTTGGAGGGTGAGATCTTCAGTGTTAGATTCAGACTTTCACTTTGTCAAGCAGGTAAATCCTCTCTGTGGAAAGAGACGATCCCTCTAGCCCTAGTGTGTTTATAGAAAAGAAGAGACATGCTAAAGTGTTGATTCTTAATTATTGAATGAAAAAGGACACAGTAGATTGATGTACCTGGAGTCCAACGCTGTCGTCGTTGTTGTATGGGTGGTGGCCTCTCACTCCTGTCGTGGCATGTCACAATCCTTCCATAATCATGTTCGGATACCTGCACATAGAATCGGAAAAAAAGAACAGCATACAACATAATAACACTTCATTCATAACTAATAGCCAGTCATAAAGGGCTAAACATATTGCATTACACAAATGTCATAACACAAAAGTGGAACCAAACAGTAGTCACGTATATGTATTAATGAAAGGAAGATATACAACCAAATCTTTGATGTTGCGGTCTCCTCCAGTGGTGTTCAGCCGAAAATCGTCTCAGATGTTCATCAGGGAATTCAGACGGGGTGAAGGCATGGACTCAAGCTCTCTCAACATAATTCATTCTTATTGTATCTCTTCAGAAGTTCCGCTATAGTAGGTTCAATTATCCAAGTTCAGCTAGCTTATGAAAAGAGAGATAGATTCTTTTATAGAGAAAAATGAGGAGGTTAGGATCCCTACAAAGGTGGGAGGGAGGCCTATCCTTTAGGAGGTTCCCAGAAGAGGTGGAAACCATAAACCAAAGGAGGAAGTCCGTGGTTTATCAGTTCAACCACTCCCAATGACTCATCCTCAAAGTTGTTGGAATGGAATCTCCACCTTTATTTTTAAAAAACATTCCATAAACAGCTTGGTGCGGGTGGCTAACTGAGACAGAGCACCAACTGGGGAGGGGCTCAGTGTTAATCTTCCTCTTTGGCACGAGGGAATAACTGACTACTCGTGCCCAGGCAAAAACAAGGGTTTTTGACTCTCTGCTCAGGCAATTGTCAACAGAAGGAATATTACTCTCATGCAAAGGGATACAATGATGGTCTTTGCAAGGCATGACACTACTTATTGATCATGGAAATGACCCTCCAATGGGCTAGATGGGGATTGTAGGGACAGTGAAAAAATGTTGTGTAACAGATGCCCCCTAAAGCATGAGGTCCAAGGGAGAGGGAGGGGTGAAATGCTTTATGATAACGCATTTGAACCAAACATCGTTGTCGGAAAACCTGCAATTACGAATACAAATAAGATCTCTGATACATGAACATCTCGTATGGGTGTAGGCATCCATAATAGTGTATAAAAACTATGATCTGAGGTATGGACGCAGCCATCCAGTAGTAAGGATCAAAAAATACATTCAAGTATCGTCGCAACCATCTAATCAAAATATTCATGTGACAAGTCATGATAATCCACAAAAATCCACAGCCTGCATTTTATCAGACAAAACCCAAGGTCTTGCGCTCCATCTCAACCCAAAAAAGTATAGATTCAAGCATGTGAATATATGAGCTGAAGTCAAACATGCAAGAAAATCACCTGATTACCAGCCAATGATGAAAGTTGTTAACAGACGCGAGAGAAACCACCAATAATGAAAATGGCACTCAAGGTACAACCGGTACAATCCACGGAATGTGAACAGTGATCTGGCATCGAACACCTAAAAAATCACTTGATCGAAGGCCAATGAGGTGGACCTTCCGTCGAATGCGAAGAACCTGCCATTGAGGCATGCAGGCTCCAAGGTACCAGAAGGGAGTCTCTAGATCAAATTACTAGATAATAGCTGAAGTTGACAGGAAGTGACCTAATCGAAGGTGGGCCATAATGTTTCCCACATCATTGACACGAGATAGAGTAACATGATGATAGTGAATCAGGACCAACAGAGAATTAGGGGGAGGTTGAAAACTGCAGCGGAAAAACTTATCTTGAACATATCAGCGACACAACTCTGGATTTGGCAGTATTTGACATCAAGGGATCTGAGGTCATGATGACATGGCAAAGAGAAGATGAGAGGTCAAAAGAGATTGCCCAAACCCATGGAGGCAAAAGTGATGAAATGAGATGTCCCCAACCTGACACGAATGTAGACAAGTGCCATGTTCAAAAGCGACATACTGCCAATATAACTAAAACTTGGTTCCATTTTCCCCCACCATTTCTGGCAAGTACCCCAATTATTTTTTAAAACAAGCTTGAAGGGGATACCATATGCTTGTGTTGTAAGTTTTTCCTTCCGAAAAATCTAACCTAGTACATTTTATGAGCCCTAGGAAGGAGGAACTCAAATAACATTATAGTGATGAAGTTCAATGTCATAAGGTTTTAACAAGCCTGAAAAAGGAAGAACTCATCATCTTTTCATGTTTAGAGAGTTTGAAAAGAAGGCAGAAAAGAAAACTCCATCATGGCCCTTTTCATAAATAGTCTCTTAGATTCGAAAAGGTAGAAAACAATATCTGAAAGAACCTCTTAGTTGCGATAGACTAACGTATTCCTTTTTCATAAATAATCTATCCCATCCCAAAAAGGGGGTAAACGTATACTGGGTAGATATCGCTTCGTAGCCATTTAACGAGTTCGAAACGACAAGAGTCTCAACAACATTTTCAATTTTAAAGAGTCAGAAAAGAGCTGAAAGACGACTCCAGTAGTGACTTTTTCGTGTTTTTACCGAGTCCGAAAAAGTATAAAATTCAACTCGTTACTTCATCACTATGGCCTGAAAACCTGTGGTTGCACAAGAGACACATGTAAAACCCATTTTTCAAAAATAATATAATAAATAATCGAAAAATGTGTCTTAAACCCTAATTAGGGTTGTAAAAGTTATAAAATGCCAAAAATGGTAAAAATAATTACTTTTCACTTTTACCTCTTGTGGAGCAATAGTTACCCATTTTATACTGCAATTTTGCGGTGACAATAGTGAGCAATCCGTCAGACCAATCTTAAATCCATTAGTTCCAGGTAAGATCCGACATCCTTTCCTTCATTTTAAGTCATATTTTACTACCTGCAACTTCCAATTTTGATTTCTAGGGGAGTAAATGCAAATATTAGGGCACGGCGGTTGGCGCGGGTTTCGGGCACGGAGTCGCGCTTATCACCCAATTTTTTGAACTAGGGCGCACCCATTGGTGCAACTGTTACCGCGCAGACCATTCTTGTGAAAAAATGCAAGTTAAATACCTAATTATTTACAAATCCAAGCTTCAAAAATGGCTAATACTATTCATATGAATGTGTTTGCAGGAAGAAGGCGACAAAATGGTAATTGAATGGAAAGAGCGGGAACACAGCGAAGAGGATGAGCTTGCCATGGGAAATGAGAGATGCATGGAAGCTCTCAGAGGCTATGGACTGAAGAATTTCTTCTTGACACCGTGTCTCCATGCTTAACTGGAGTTGTTACAGTATTTGATCAACATATGGGATGAGAACCAGGAAAAGTTCATCCTTCGAGATCAGGAACTTGAGATTGATGTTTTTGACGCCTATTTCATAATAGGATTATCGCGGAGGGGAGCAGCACCAATCCTAACTGGTACCCAGCCCTGCATGGAGATCATGTCCATGGTTATTGACAGGGTATGTCCAAGGGCACGAAAGGGAACAGGAAGTGGGAAAGTTGATATCCATACTATCCCAGACTTGGCACTAAAAGTATTGGGTGTGGAGCCTAATTATCTTATTTACTTTGTATCACAGCATTGGACCCATGTACCTTAAATGGGGCGGCAATGCCGCTCGTAAATTAATTGCTGCCATGGGGGGTCCAGGGGGGGCAGCAGCGACTTTATGGAGCCCCCCCCTAGTGGGGGGGTTTCAAGGGCAACGCCCCCGAAGCTAAAAACAAATGTAAAATTTCCTTGTAAAAGTATAGTAATTTCTAGTCAATCTGGGCCGTCCATTAGGTGGATGATCTGACGGTAGAAGTTATGTTTAGTTTAGTGTTTGTTTCCCTAGAAGGCAACCCCTCTCTTTGTATGAGGGTATTGTATTGCGACTGTGTAATATATGTGTATTCTCTGAGCGGGAAATAGACAAGGGATACTGTGAGAGAGAATAGAGGATATTACAACGGATCCGCTGTAGGTTTTGTCGCTTCATTTTTGCTGGATAATAGAAAGGAAGGACTGGCTGTTCGGGGTGGACGTAGCCCAAACTGGGTGAAACACGTATATCTGTGTCTCTCTGTTTTATGTGTTTTGTGTGCTTGTATTTTCCGCATATTTTATGTGTTGCATTGCTCCATAATATATAATTTTCTAACAACTGGTATCAGAGCCGAAGGTATATTTGGCTGATAAACTCGCAGGAAAGAAGGGTTCCTGGTTTGAGTGGGAGAAATGGCGAAAGATGGTAAGTTTAGGGTCGAGAAATTTAACGGCCAAAACTTCCCGTTGTGGAAGATGTAGACGGAAGATTATCTGTATTAGAAAGATCTATACCTACCATTGAGCGGAAAAACAAAGAAGTCGGCGGCCATGACAGACGCGGAATGGAACATTCTCGATAGAAAGGCACTCAGAATAGTACAGTTGTGCCTTGCGGCATCATTTGACTTTAATATTTCGAAGGGAACAACAAAAAATGGTTTGATGCAGACGTTGGCGAAACTATATGAAAAAAACTCGGCCTCAAACAAGGTATTTCTTATGAAACGATTATTTAATATGAAGATGTCGGAAGCTGGATCTGTTGTAGACCATTTAAATGATTTTAATACAGTTACCAGTCAGCTAAGTTCTGTAGGGGTAAACTTTGATGATGAAGTTAGAGCTTTGTTATTCTTGTGCTCATTTATAGAGACTCGTTGGAATGGTTTAGTAATGGCCATTAGTAACTCTGTCTCTGGATCTAGTACTTTAAAGTTTGATGATGTTTTCGGTGCTATCCTTAGCGAGGAAATGCGATGGAAAAGCTCCGGTGAGACATCGGGTAATGCTTTGAGTGTCGAGTTTAGGGGAAGGAGAATGGAAAGAGGAAAGAGCTCAAGATATCGCAGTAAATCAAGAAAAGGCAGATCCAAGTCTAGATCGGGGATAGTGTGCTGGAAATGTGGAAAGAAAGGACACCTAAAGAAAGATTGTAGATCTCAGAAGGGAAAAGAAGGAGATGCACAGCAAGAAAATAATCATGAAGCAAATGTGACAGGTGATGTGTTACAAGATGATTTGATTCTTTCTTTCAAAAATGTTACTGATTCTTGGGTTGTAGATTTAGGGGCCTCATTCCATGCCACACCTGATAAGAAATATTTCCATGACTATGTTCAAGGAGATTTTGGACAAGTCCGTTTGGGTGATGATAAACCCTGTAAAATTTTTGGAATGGGTAAGGTTCTTGTAAAAGAGCAGAATGGAAACCAATGGCTATTAAATGAGGTAAGTAATGTTCCATATCTAAAGAAAAATCTGATTTCAACAGGGCAGTTAGGCGGTGAAGGTTGTGTGACAACTTTCACAGATAAATCTTGGAAGGTCACCAAAGGAGCCCTGGTAATAGCAAAAGGCGAAAAACGTTGGTACATTGTATTTATGCAATGGTATTTGTAACTCTGTTAATGCTTTAACTTCCAAAGGAGCAAATGCAGCATTATGGCATCATAGGCTCAGACACATGAGTTAGAAGGGGATGAATATTCTTCACTCAAGAAATTTGTTGCCAGGTTTGAAGAATGTTGACTTGGATTTCTGTGAAAACTGCATTTATGGAAAACAAAAGAGAGTCAGATTTCTCAGAGTTGGGAAAGAAAAGAAGAGCGAAAAATTGGAGCTTGTGCATACATATGTATGGGGACCTGCTTAGGTATCATCTCTCGATGGCTCTCGCTATTATGTTACGTTTATTGATGATGCAACTAGAAAAACTTGGATTTATTGTATTCAAAATAAATCTGATGTATTTGATACTTTCAAGGAATGGAAAGCTTTGGTTGAGATTGAGACAAGAAAGAATTTGAAGTGTCTCAGATCAGACAATGGAGGTGAATATTGCAGCAAAGAGTTTGATAGGTACTGTTTAGAGCATGGAATTCGTAGAGAGAAGACAGTTCCAAGAACACCACAAGAAAATGGTGTGTCAGAAAGGATGAACAGAACAATCATGGAGCGTGCAAGGTGCATGAGATTTCATGCAGGATTGCCTTTACAATTTTGGGCAGATGCTGTGGATACTGCTATTTATCTAATAAACAGAGGGCCTTAAATTTCCTTGGATGGTGGTATTCTAGAGGAAGCATGGACAAGTAAAAAGGTAAACTACACTTTTTTAAAGCCTTTTGGTTGTGAGGCCTTTGTCCATATTAATAAAGAAAATAGAACAAAGTTTGAGGCAAAATCAAAGAAATGTACCTTTATTGGATATGGTGTTAATGATTTTGGTTATCGCTTATAGGATTATAAAAATCACAAAATCATTAGGAGCAGAGATGTAATATTCAATGAAAAGGTCCTGTATAAGAATCAATTGCAGGAAAAGAAACAGGAAAAAGAAAGCAAGGAATACACAGTTCTTGATGAGATAACTAAAAAAGTAAAGGTGCCTGAAAATAATAATAATCAACAATCACAGCAGCAACAACCACCACAATAGCAACAGGCACCTCAAACACCTTAAAGTGGTGTTAAAAGATCTACTAGGATAAGTAGACCCCCTGAACGATACCCTCCTTCATTATATTATTTATTGCTGACTAATTCTGGTGAACCCGAATGTTATGAAGAAGCAATGCAGGTTGAAAGTATGAAGAAGTGGGAGCTAGCCATGGAAGAAGAGATGGACTCCTTAATGCATAACCAGACTTGGGACTTAGTTAGGTTGCTTGCAGGTAAAACTACATTGTAGAAGAAATGGGTTTACAGGCTGAAGGAAGAAGATGGAGGAAAACAAAGGTACAAAGATATACTTGTGGTGAAGGGGTTTGCACAGAAGAAAGGTATTGATTTTGATGAAATATTTTCTCATGTTGTTAAGATGACTTCAATCAGAACTATTTTAAGTCTTGTAGCAGTAGAATATTTACATCTTGAACAGCTAGATGTAAAGACAGCATTTCTCCATGGAGATTTGGAGGAAGAGATATACATGTAGCAACCAGAAGGATATGAGGTCAAAGGGAAAGAAAAATTGGTGTGCAGGTTAAAGAAGAGCTTGTATGGCTTAAAACAGGCTCCAAGGCAGTGGTATCTAAAATTTGACAAGTTTACGTCTGAACAAGGTTATACTAGATGTCACTCTGATCATTGTGTTTATCTGAAAAAGCAAAATGATGGCAGCTATATTATATTGTTATTATATGTAGATGACATGCTTGTTGCAGGGTCTAACATGCAGGAAATAAATGTGCTCAAACAAAAATTGGCAAATTCATTTGCAATGAAGGATTTGGGAGCTGCAAAACAGATCCTTGGTATGAGAATAACCAGAGATAGGAAAAATCGAAAATTAACACTGTCTCAGAATGAGTACATACAAAAGGTGTTGAAAAGATTTAATATGCACAATGCAAAACCGGTTAGTACACCTTTTGCTAGCCATTTCAAACTTAGTAAGGAGATGTGCCCAAAGACCCAAGAAGACATGGATTATATGTCTAAAGTTCCATATGCATCAGCAGTTGGAAGCTTAATGTATGCAATAGTCTGCACAAGGCCTGATATTGCACATGTAGTGGGAGTTGTAAGCAGGTACATGAATAATCCAGGAAAAGAACATTGGATGGCAGTAAAATGGATTCTCAGATATTTGAGAGGTACCACAAATAAAGCATTATGCTTTGGTGGTTCAAACATTGCTCTACAAGGATATGTTGATGCAGATATGGTAGGTGACAGAGATAATAGGAGGAGCACTACAGGATATGTATTTACTGTAGGTGGAACAGCTGTCAGTTGGGTTTCAAAAATCCAAAGTGTTGTTTCACTTTCAACAACAGAAGCCGAGTATGTTGCTGCTACAGAGGCTAGTAAAGAAATGATTTGGTTACAAAGGTTTATGGATGAATTGGGTAAGAAGCATGATATGGGCACACTATATAGTGATAGCCAAAGTGCTATTCATCTTGCAAAGAACTCAGCATTTCATTCCAGGACTAAGCACATACATCTCAAGTACCATTTCATACGGTCAGTATTGGAAGATGGAGAGTTGAAGCTGGAAAAGATACACACTAGCCAGAATCCTGCAGATATGCTAACAAAAGTTGTAACCAGGGAGAAAATGAGAATGTGCTCAGTTTCAATTGGTCTTCAAGGATGATGATGAAGATGAGAAACACCCAGGTCCAAAGAGGAGTCATTGTCCAGCAAATGAAGCAATGGTGGAGTTGCTACAATCAGTCTCCAAGTGGGAGATTGTTGGGTGTGGAGCCTGATTATCTTGTTTACTTTGTATCACAGAATTGGACCCCTGTACCTTAAATGGGGCGGCAACGCCACTCGTAAATTAATCAATGCCATGGGGGGTCCAGGGGGGGGCAGCAACGACTTCATGGAGCCCCCCCCTGGCGGGGGGTTTCGGGGGTAGCACCCCCGAACCTAAAAACAGATGTAAAATTGCCTTGTAAAAGTATAGTAATTTCTGTTCAATCTGGGCCGTTCATAGGCGGATGATCTGACGGTAGAAGTTATGTTTAGTTTAGGGTTTTTTTACCTAGAAGGCAACCCCTCAGGGTATTGTATTGCGGTTGTGTAATATATGTGTATTCTCTAAGTGGGGAATAGAGAAGGGAGACTGTGAGAGAGAACAGAGGATATTACAGCGGATATGTTGTAGGTTTTGTCTCTTCATTTTTGTTGCATAATAGAAAGGAAGGACTGGCTGTTTAGGGTGGACGTAGCCCAAACTGGGTGAACCATGTATATCTGTGTCTCTTTATTTTATGTGTTTTGTGTGCTTGTATTTTCCGCATATTTTATGTGTTGCATTGCTCCATAATATATAATTTTCTAACAAAAAGTAGTGCTACATACCATCACACGAACTGTGGGATTGCAAGCACCACATGAAGCAACAAAGACATAGTTGCTTCTTGCTATAGACTGTTTGACACTGACCATATACAACTGGGCAGAAGCCGTGACAATAAACATGAAATGCTAGCTAACAAAATGCAAGAATACCAAATTGAAGCAATTCGGTTATGGGTCTATCCGGGTATCATTCTTCTTGGAACGACTACCAATTTTTTAGCGTCAGGAGGCCACACTCCCAACACCACCAGCGAGAGAACCATGGATGGCTCGATGGGCAGTTCTGATGCCAAAGGCAGGGGACGATCAACAGATGTCCTGGAGACTGGAATTTTTTGATTGGCTCCGCTAAAAATTGGTCGTCATGGAGGACTGGCCCTACTCTGGTACAGATTTTATTGGTGATCCAAACCTCCCACTCCCAGAGAGAGAGGATTGGGATGAAGATTTGGGTAAGACTCATTTTTAATTTTCATGAGTGTTATGATTTTTTTTTACTATGTATGTTCTGACATTAAATCCATGCATTTGCAGATGTTTTCCCAGAGATACCTATGGGCATGTCTCCGATAGCGAGGAAAATCCCTCGTGATTTTGACCCTCATGGTGAGGGAGGCAAGGAGGAAGAAATTGTGTGAAACCTAGAGGGGATCACACGTGGAATCCCAGATTATGCACGATTTGACAATATTCCTCGTGCCTACTAGAGGCATATCATAGGGGTGCCAAGCCGCATTCACCGCTTACTGAGGCGGCTTGTACAAGAAGTGACATGCTATCATGAGCATCACGCTGATTAGACACCTAGGCTTTATATCTGCATATTTTGAGAGACATGGTGTCTCAGGATGTAACAAAACACACATATTTTTTGAATTTATGATGCCTGCCCAGTAGAAAACATGACCACATATATATATATATATATATATTATATATATATATATATATATATATATATATATATATATATATATATATATATATATATATATATCTATTTTCCTACATAGATCTTTTACATATGATGATGATTTTACAAATTACGCAAATATCTATCTAATACAATGTTAGGTCCCCATATTACTAGTATAGTCCCTTATTGTCGTTAGTGTAACCCCCTTATTGTTATTATTGTACCCTTGTAACACCCATTTTGTTATTATTGTGCCCTTAAATTATTATTGTTAGGTCGGATAGGATTACATTGTGGCCCACTAGGATTGCATTATGGCCCCATGGACTCCTATATATAGAAAGGAGGTTTTGTAAATTGTTTCATCCAAGAATTTTTCATTTATCTAATGTATTGGAGGTTGCCCCCTCGAAGTGGCTCATTTATAAGGCGTTGATATCTCTTTTCTTCTCTTTTCGGAGTTGGTTACACAACATTTGGTATCAGAGCTTTGGATTCTAAGGTTTCTCTGCTCCAAATAGGTCATCGTGGAATGTTCGCTATAACCTTTTTCTTACAACGTTTTAGAAGCTGAAATTGTTAGGATGCGAAGCCGAAATCCTGAGGAAGATTTTCTAAAAATTTCAGAGCTTGGTTTGCAATATTTTCAGAGATATGATTTGTGGAAGTTAGGTCTTTTTTCAGGCTCCTAAAACAGGTCATCGTGGCATGTTCACTATAAATTTTTTTATACAAAGGTTCAGAATCTGAAATTCCTATGGTGCAAAGCTGAAATCCTAAAGAAATTCGTCAAAAATTTTCATAGCTTGGTTCGCAATATTTTTGGAGATATGATCTGTGGAAGGTAGTGCTTTTTCAAGCTCTTGAATTTCATCTCAAAGAGGTGATCGTGGGAAAAGTTCAATAACTCTCTCTCTGGGCATCGGATTGGAGTGCTGTAAAAATCGATCACAAGAAAACGGAATGTAGTTTCTTGGCTATCAATTTCAGAGAAGAAGGATGAAATAGTGACACGTGTCAAGTCGTACAAGTTCGCTATACTGAACCAGTCCATAATTAGGTCATTGTGGGAGATTGGACACAACTTTTTCTTGGAGAATCCAAATTAGGTTAGACCTATGGCATTCGAAAGATAATTCAGAGGGCTACGTTGGTACTAAAAATCAAATATTGAAGTGCTGCAATCACAAATATAATCCAATTTCAATATCGAGCTCCTCAAAAGCAAGAAAAAGGTGTGTATTTTTTTTTCCGAATTGCATAAGTCTTGTTTGAAGAATCAATTTGAATTGATTCCAAGGGCATATTGTAGAATAGATATCAGTATTGGGTTATAAAAGATGCCCCGTAAAAATAATTCAACACCCATTAAGCCTTCATAAGGCTCTACTATGACTCGTGAAGATGAAGAATTGCAACATGATCTATCAAAATTACAAGAGCAAGTGCAACAAATTTCACTCTCGCAAAGAGCAACAAAAAATGAAATGGAAGTTTTGAAGAAGGGCGTGGAAGTGAAGATGGACGGTTTGAAGAAAGGCATGGAAGCTAAGATGGATGGCGTGGAAGTGAAGATGGACGGTTTGAAGAAAGGCGTGGAAGCTAAGATGGATGATCTAAAATCAAACATCGAAGCTTTGACAAAGTTGATACAAGAAATGTTTCCTACTGGTGAAAAGATAGTAGAAGAACCTCATGATGAGAACAAAATAAATGTTAATCGTGATTTTATAAACTCTAATGTTGGCGGGAAGAACCACCATATTCCAAAAATGGATATGAGGAAGTTTGATGGAAAGGATCCTGTAACATGGATACTACAGATGGAGCAATATTTTGATCTCCATAACGTGCAAAACACACAAAAGGTACGCATTGCAACTTTACATTTAGAACAAAATACATTTGTATGGTATCGATGGCTTTTCTCCCATAAAAAATTGTCACTTGGTCAATTTTTACGGAGGAAATGATAGCACATTATGAGGATACAAAGAGCAACACCTTCTTTAGCCAATTGATAAATCTCAAACAAAAGGCTTTAATGGGGGAGCACATTGAGGAATTCCAAAAATTGAATATAAGGGTAACTGATATTCCAGAGGAACACATGATTGATCTCTTCATAGGTACTTTAAAGGATAACATCCAACATGAAGTTCGCGTTTTGGAACCTGATTCATTGGAGAAGGCATTAAGGTTGGCAAGAAAAATTGAATGTAAAATTATGGCGACAAGGAAGCCTACCACTCACTTCTATAAAGAGGGAAGTGTTGCTACTCCTAGATTTCCAAAACCTACAAGGTTGACACCACAACAATTGGAAGAAAAAAGAGCAAAAGGGCTTTGCTACAGTTGTGATAGCAAATACACTAAAGGTCATAAGTGTGCTGAGAAGAAATTATTTTACATAGATTATGAAGAGGAAGAAGAAAATGAACAAGAAGAGGATATACACCAGGAACCAACCCTAGAAGAGGAAGAAATGAATCCGACCATATCGTGTAATGCACTGGCAGGAATTACCACTCCTCAAACTCTCAAGATGGAAGGACAAATAAAGAAGAAAAAGGTAATAGTGTTGATTGATTCAGGTAGCACCCATAATTTTATTCATTGTAAGGTAGCCAAGGAATTAAATTGTTTCCTATATCCAGCACCAGAATGTCAAGTGATGGTTGCAAATGGAGGAACTATAAATTGCTCTGGAAAATGCCATAATATCAAGCTAACCATGGGGGAATATGTATTGACTAGTCCAATGCTTTCCATTCCTATAGGAGGTGCTGATGTTGTACTAGGAGTACAATGGTTACAATCTTTGGGGACGGTAGCTTTTAATTTTCAAGAACTTTTCTTGAAATTTTTTTCAGAAGGAAAGGAAGTCGAATTACGGGGTATTGCGGGGAAGACGGGAAGGACAATAAGCTCTAATGTCATGACAAAGCTTCTAAAGAAATAACAACGAGGCGTAATTGCACAATTATGCTCACTAGAAGTTTCGACATCAAAATCATCTATTTCTGCAGATCTCCAACAAGTCTTGGACAATCATTCCAAGGTGTTTGAAACTCCCAAAGGACTCCCACCTATTCGTGATCATGATCATGCTATTCATTTGATTCTAGGAAGTTTTCCTCCAAACATCAGGCCTTATAGATATCCTTACTTCCAAAAGAGCGAAATTGAACGTATAATTGCAGAAATGTTAGAGGCGGGTATAATTCAACCTAGTCAAAGTTCTTTCTTTGCTCCCGTAGTATTGGTACACAAGAAGAATGGATCATGGCGAATGTGTCCGGATTATAGGGAGCTCAATAAGCTCACCATTAAAGATAAATTTCTCATTCCTGTGATTGATGAATTATTGGATGAATTACATGGAGAAATTTATTTTACCAATTTGGATCTTCGTTCACGATATCATCAAATTAGAATGAAGACTGAAGATATTCCAAAAACAGCATTTCGAACTCATGAGGGTCATTATGAATTTTTGGTCATGCCTTTTGGCCTTACCAATGCACCTTCTACATTTCAAGGGCTGATGAATTCCATTTTCAAACCCTTCCTTAGAAAATTTGTGCTAGTATTTTTTGATGATATACTAATCTACAGCAGGTCTTGGAAGGATCATGTTGAACATGTTGACAGGGTACTCAAACTATTGCAGGACATTAGGGGAATTTTGAAGTCTAAAATGGGCCTCCTAAGGAAATAATAAAATAATAGCTAAATCAATAAAATAATATTTATGAATTTGCAATTCACTTTTTGCACCACAATCCATGTAACCATGGTTAAATTCAATTCAAAAATTGTACCAAAATAAAATTATAAATTTTTTTATTGATGTGACTATAAATAAGAATGAGTTTTTCAAGAAAATGTCATTATCATTGAACAACTAATGCATTTGTCCTTTGTACTTAAATTACTTAAAATAAAATATAGATATAAATTCATAAATTCTTAATTATATAATATGCTATTAATTAAAAATTTTATTATTTAAATTGTATAATAACATGTAATTATTGTACTATATAAAAATAATATAATAAATGTAATATATTATTTTATGTATAAATTTTATTCAAAAAGTGTGAAATAACATTTATTATGAGTAGTAATTTACTTTGACTTTAAAAGTACTTAGAGCATTACCATGGTTAACCATGAGTTTTTATCCACCATTAAGAATGTGACAAGTAAGTACCTTTAACTCAAGCAATGCCACCTCAACCATTAGGGATGATATCATCCCCTAAAATGTGATTGGTTCTCATAAAGTGGATTTTGATTGTACATTTTCCTTAAGAGGCTCATTTTAGACCTCAAAATTCCCCTAATGAGAAACAATTATATGCAAAAACATCCAAATGTTTCTTTGGAGTACAAGAGGTGGAATATCTTGGTCATATTATATCTCACGAGGGTGTTAAAGTAGACCCTAACAAAATTAAAGCCATTAAGGAATGGAAATTCCCCACGACCATAAAGCAGTTGCGAGGATTTCTCGAGTTAACAGGGTATTATCGCAAGTTTGTTAAGAATTATGGGAGAATAGCAGCACCTTTAACAACATTATTGAAGAAAGATGCATTTTCATGGACTCCTGAAACAACTAAGGCCTTTGAAAATCTTAAAGACGCAATGTGCCTAGCACCGGTCTTAGCTACGCCAGACTTCACAAAAACATTTATTTTGGAATGTGATGCCTCAGGAAATGGAATTGGTGCAGTTTTAATGCAGGAAGGAAGACTCATTGCTTTTGAAAGTCGTCCAATCAAAGGAAAGTATTTACAGAAACCTATTTATGAGAAGGAAATGTTAGCAATACTGCATGCAATAAAGAAATGGCGAACTTACCTAATGGGAAGACACTTCAAGGTAAAAAATGATCATGATAGTCTTAAACACTTTTTGGAACAAAGACTATCTTCAGAAGAGTAGCAAAAATGGGTCACAAAGATGTTGGGTTATGATTTTGAAATAATCTACAAAAAAGGGAAGCTAAATGTTGTTGCAGATGCACTCTCAAGAAAGAATGAAGAGGTGGAAGCATTGCTTTGTGCCATTTCTATTATCCAACCATATTGGATAACCAAAGCAAGAGATGAATGGAAGAAGGGCGAAGAAGTATGGACACTCATTCAAAATTTGCAGCAAGATCCTAGTACATCTGATACATTTAGTTGGAAAAATGATTCCTTATGGTACAAAGATCGCTTATATCTTTGTAAGAATTCCCAACTAAAACAAAATATTCTTCTGGAATTGCACACTTCTCCTTTAGGAGGACACTCAGGATTTTTAAAAACTTACCACAGGGTGAAGAAAGATTTTTTTTGGGATGGCCTTAAATCTGATATTCAAAAGTTTGTGGCGAAATGTTTGGTTTTCCAGCAGAATAAAGTGGATACAATTAAGACCCCAGGACTTCTACAACCTTTATCCATTCCAAGTCAACGTTGGGAGGAGATTTCAATGGATTTTATCACAGGTTTACACTTTTGTGCATTATCTCATCCATTTAAAGCAAGTACAGTTGCTACTACATTTATGGACATAATTCAAAAGCTACATGGAAGCCCAAGGATTATTGTGAGCAACAGAGATCCTATTTTTACTGGAAATTTTTGGACGGAGTTATTTTCCTATTCGGGTACTCAATTAGCTCATAGCTCATCTTATCATCCTCAATCTGATGGTCAAACTGAGATAGTAAATAAATGTTTGGAAGGATATCTTCGTTGTTTTGTATCTGATAAACAAACACAATAGGTCAAGTGGTTACCTCTCGCTGAATGGTGGTATAACACTTCCTTCCATACTGCAGCAAAAATGACCCCATTTATGGCACTTTATGGATATCATCCACCATCCATCACATCATCTTTAAGGGAAAATTCGAAGGTTCAAGCGGTGGAAGATCACATCGAGCATCAGCAAGAAGTTCTCCAACTCTTAAAGGATAACCTGAATTTGGCACAAAATCGAATGAAACAACAGGCAGATCAACATCGCAGCGAGAGAAGTTTTTATGTAGGAGATTGGGTATTTTTACGGCTACAACCATATAAACAAATTTCCCTCAAGCAAGCCAAGAAGGATAATAAATTATCGCCAAAGTACTATGGTCCTTACAAGGTGTTGCAAAAGATTGGTACTATGGCATACAAATTGGAGCTTCCTGCTTCTTCGCGAGTACATCCAGTTTTCCATGTTTCATGCTTAAAGAAGGTTATAGGTGAAAATCTTCCGATTCAAACAATATTGCCAGAACTTGATGAGGAAGGAAAAATCATATTGGAACCTAAAGCAGTCATGGAAACAAGAACTCGACAACTACGGAATCGATCAATTTCAGAGTATCTCATCAAGTGGAAGAACTTACCCACTGAAGATTCTACATGGGAGGATGAGAATTTTATACAGAAGCACCCGGAGCTACTCAAGTGTTTAGGACAACACTTTTTTGAAGGAGAGGGGCATGTTAGGTCCCTATATCACTAGTATAGCCCCTTATTATTGTTAGTGTAAACCCCTTATTGTTATTATTGTACCCTTGTAACCCCCATTTTGTTATTATTGTGCCCTTAAATTATTATTGTTGGGTCGGCTAGGATTACATTGTGGCCCACTAGGATTACATTATGGCCCCATGGACTCCTATATATAGAAAGGAGGTTTTGTAAATTGTATCATCCAAGAATTGTTCATTTATGTAATGTATTGGAGGTTGCCCCCTCGAAGTGGCTCATTTCTAAGGCGTTGATATCTCTTCTCTTCTCTTTTTGGAGCTGGTTACACAACATACAATGTTAGCCATTGTATCAGTTAATGTGTTCATTCGTCTAGGAATATGTTGATATGTGATAAAATAAAAATGTCTTTCCAGCAAACGAATACGTAAATACAATCTCAAAATATATGAGTTTCTGACTGAATAGTGACCATTGAGTTGCAGAACAACAAGATGTGAATCTAGATTTACAATCAATGCGTGTATACCGAGATTGATTGCCTCGGTTAATAGTTCAAGGATAGCACTATATTCAGCGACATTGTTTGTAGTTCATCCTAGAAAAATACTTTGTAGTTCTATCAACTCACCAATAGGATCATAGATTACCTAGGCTACTGAAGACAAATTCCTGGTACTGTGGGAACCACCATCCGTGAAACCGACATAAGGGGTAATAACATCTGCACAAATAAGCAAGACACAATAAATAGTAAAATGCTCACAAAGCACACCAAATCAAAACATGTACAAAAATGAAAAAACACCTATGTACATTAATCATGCATGAATGACTCATGCATAATATTTTTTGAGATACAACCCATTTCTGGGTTGTTCTAGAGGATGACCTTCATAATCAATAAGCTCATAGGCTCCATTCTACAATACACATTTAATAATTTAGGGCCTATGCCACATGGGTTGAAATTTTCTTGCCCCCATCTTATCATGAGCTTGGTCATATAGGAGGACGAGATCTCTTTCAACGAAATAACAAGGGGAAACCGATTGGTCAAAATGAGCTTTGACTCGCTTCTTCTGTGCTTCGATAACGAGAGCAGCAAAGCGACGAGTTTCATCTAGCCTTTCTAAGTAAAGGAGACGCTCTTCTTCTGGTGAAGTATTCGACAGTATTTCAACAGCCAACGTGAGCGACGGTATTTTTAATATTCCAAAATTAGCATGCAGCTAATTGGAATATTAATTTTTTCTCATGTCACTTAGGAGATAAATAAATGGGTAAGGAGGCCCATACATTGCAGAAAAAAAGAATAAAATCCCTCATAGTGTGAAAAGGGATATTCATAAGAGTTGGATTTCACTCCCTCAAGTGTGAAAGAGGACATTTGCTCGAGGACAAGGTCAAGTTTGACCAAGTCAACAGCGCTGGGATAGGAGGTGGAGAACACTTTGAGAGACATCGCAGTATGAATGGGAGGAGGGTTCTTTGGTGAAGGAAAACCTAATGAGTGGGACCCATGGAGAGAAGGCTCTCACTTGTTTAAAAGGAGGGAAAGGCAGTCGTTGTTATTCATGTTATGTATTATTGATTTCTTGGTCTGCTTAGACTTTGTGCATTCTCTTGTTGTTTATCAGAGTTGTAGTGCTGCTTAGCACAAGGATTTCCTATTTAGGAATTCCTTCTCCTTTCAAGAGAGGCCTCTTGAAGGAGCTTTCACTTCATTTCTCCACATCCAGGCTTGAGGCCAAGCTACCTCCTTCAGCTACAACACAGTTTCTATTGAGAGTTGGGTTGTCTTGTAGGGTGTTGCAATGGAGGGTTGACAACACCACTTCCGGAGCTTGTTTTTCAAAGGAGGAAGCTCTCTTTCCTTTGGGACACCAGTGAGGAAGACTCTAGAGCTTATTTCAGATATTGGTACTTGGCCAACACATTTCCTTCCTCCTACAGTGCAGTCCCTTTCCTAGACTATGTTATTTTCAATGTGCAATTGTAGTTAGGGTCTGCAGGATTGTTAGAGGGTGAGATATTTAGTGATAGGATCAGCCTTTCACTTGGAATATCCATTGGAGGAGGTATACACATTCATCTTATGCATCATCTTCAGCCATCTCCATCCAGATTCTTGAGTTGTAGTTTTTACTCAGTCTTAGGGCTGCAACTCCGACATTTTGTACATTTTGCATATTTCAAGGAATCTTTTCTGGATTGTCTTGGAAATGAGTTTGGGGGTTTAGATATTTGCTCCCCACATTATATGAGTTGTATATTTCCGTATCCATGTATTTACATATTCCAGTAGCAGTGTCTCTAATAAAACTGCGTTGTCATAGCCTTGGGCATTTTCTGTATAGCAGTATAAGTCATTTTTCATGTATATGTTCCTTTGAGGCTTGTGATGCCTATCTTGAGTGATTATTTGCTCAAGTATTTGTATACATTTTTCTGCTATAACATCAATATGATGGCTATGTGTTCTTCTTACGCTTGATGAGTTGATATAACACTGTTATTTCATTATTATGTTCATGGATTGTTGTAGCTCCAATTTTGGAATATCTTAAGATATTCCCATTATTGTAGATTTTCCCTATTTTGGGATATTAGAGTATTTCACACTCAATCGGTAGAGTAGCTTCCAGACCATAAACCAACTGAAACGGATTAAATCCGGTCGCACTCTTAACTAAGGTTCGGTATGCCCAAAGAGCCGAAAATAAAGTGAGATGCCAATTGGATTTGTGGATCCCAATCGTACGTTGAAGCATGGTAGCAAGAAATTTGTTCACGGCTTCAACATGGCCATCCGGGCCTAAGGATAGTACGGCGTTGAGCTGTCGTGACATAGACCCAACTTAGAAGTCAACTCTGCCACCATGTAATGCCGAAAATGGGAATCATGATTGGTAACGATGGCCTGAGGGACACCAAACCTAGCAATGATATGATTGAATATGAATTGAGCAATTTTCTTACCGTCAATGGCAAGTGTAGGCATTGCTTTGGCCCATTTGGTGAAGTAGTCCACGGCTACGATAATATAATCATGCCCCCCGGCCGAGTGAGCGTTACACAACATAAAATCGATGCCCCACTTCGCAAAGGGAGCAACAGTAATGACAGGATGAAGAGGTACAAGTGGCACATGCATCTTGCATTGATAAATCTGGAAATCATGACATTTACAAACCGCGACAATGCAATATTTGAAGATAGAAGGCTAGAAATAACCAGCACGAAGAATATTTTGTGTAGTGGCATAACAATACATGTGATCTCCATAGGCGCCACTGTGACAATCATTGATGGATTTCTCAACTTCCTCGAGGGTCAAACATCAACAGAGAATTGAATCGACTCTGATACGATAGAGTGTATCCCCGACTATACGATAAGGTTGCGACTGATGATGGATGCATCGGCGGGCATCCTTAGTCAACACAGATCTAAAAGTAGAAGTCTGGAGATAAACGATGATATCACCGTACCACGGAATGAGGGTGCTAATCAAAAAAATTGTATCGTCTGGAATGTATTCCTCAGAACGAAACGAAGGAGAAGGAACTTGAGATGCAAAACACTCGAGACAAGTAGACATGGCCCCGAGGCCAGGAATGAATGAGGAGCAATGACGACCATCGTCCCACGGCAGATCCTCAAGGGACATGGTTTCCATGATGGCTTCATTGGAGGGAAACACTTCTTTCAAAGGATCAAATGAATCTGAATCGCCAAGCCAGGGGGATTGAGAATAAATGTCAAGAGACATGCTCAAAGGAGCACGATCAAAGGACATAGCTTCCAAAGCCGCGATGAGTTCAAAATAATAAATCTCAATTGGACTCAAAGGCATCGAATCTATGAATGAATCGATCTGTTCAGGTGAAGGAATAATCCATGGGTCATCAAACTGAGAGATCATATGGATCTGAACATTATTTGGTGGAGAAAGAGGAAAATTACCTATGAGGGAAAGATATTTAAAAAGACCTATCCCTACGCTCTTGTAAGGAGTAGGAACCTTGTCCACACACAGAACATTGTTCTTGAAAGAAGAGGTGAAGAAGGACAATTGATCAATAGTAACAATATTTCCGTCATGTGGAAATTTCATAACACGAAAGAGAGTGGATGGAACACATAACATGGCGTGAGTCCAACTGCGACCAAGGAGAAGATTATAATTGAGTTTAGCATCAACGACTTCGACCTCGACATTGACTTTCTTCCCTTTTAGAGTAATCGGTAAGCTAGCGAGAACACCTAAAGGTTTTGATTCTCTTCCATCAAATGCTTCAAGGGAATTTGGTGATGAATTCAGGGCTGCAGAACCAATATCTTTCCAACACGAAGATGACATGACACAGGTTGATGCAACTTCATCCACAACTGCTCGATGGATGTCAATGCCATTAATAATAACTTAAATAATGAGCACAATTTGATGTGGAATTCATGGAACGAAATTCTCTAAATCGAAAGCAACAAAGATAGTATCGCCAGGATCAATCCTGACAATTGCAGATAACAAATCTCTTCACTGAAACGGGAAACTCTGAAGTACTTCTAACGCGGACATTGCGAACGACGCCTGAGAAAAATCCTCAATAATATTTTAATGGTGAGTGACACGGTCGTTGGGATTATAAGAAGACTTGCGGAGTACACCTTTGGAAGGTGGTCGCACAATGGATTCAGCATTGGGAATTTCAATTTCAAGAGGGCTAGTAATAGGTGGAGCAGGAGGACCGTCAGCAATCTCCTTCCCCATAGTCTGACAGGATCTAGTATAATCTTTCGATTGAGTAGCAATAGAAATAGCGGCAGAACCATTCATCATGAACACCTGAGAGCCAAATGGGGCAGAGGACTGAGGTTGCTCTTCCATCTGAGTCTGCTGAGATGGGAAAGGTTCTTTAAGAACGATCGAAGTTCCCTAGGTGCCTTTGAGGAAGCAGCTCACTTCGTTTTATCGTCTAGGATAGTCCTTGGTGAAGTGCTCATCGTCACAAACCAAACAAGGATACTTCGGTTTGTGTTGAGAACCATCACCGGCTCGAGGTTTCTGAGAATCCTGTTTTGAGGTATCATCTTTGGCCTTACCTTTACCCTTATTTTTACCTTTAGAAGAATTATCCATAGGATTGGCCTGAACGACATTAACTTTTTCAGGTTTACCAGAATTCGAAGTGGAATGAGAAGCAAAATTATTGGAAGAAGCGAACTTCGACTTCCCAGAGTTTAATGAAGAAGAATTTTGAGAAGTCTGAGACACGGAACCAATAATACCGTCGATGGATGGAGTTGCTGGTGGTTTAGAAGTTCTAGGTCGAGGAGCATCAGGCAAGGTATCATATAATGTGTCGGGCTGAGAGTACACCAGATCAAGGTACTGGGCATAAGAAATGGCTTGTTCTTCGGTTACACATGCCTCCATTGCGATGTCTTTGGAAATCTGATTGACAAAGGAGGTGGTGAACCAATGAGTCAGAAGCTGATCAGGAATTTCAAATTTTATCATGCGACAATGACGCCTCCACTCATGAATATGATCTTAGATATGAGTAGCTCAGTCTTGTTTCAATGAAGTGAGGAGGTGTGTCTTGGTCTCATAGCGAACTGGTAACTGAAAATGCGTAAGGAATGCCATGGATAAAGAATTGAAGTCTTGGAAGATGCCACGAGATAGCTCAATGTACCACTTTGCAGCGGCACCAGTAATATTTCGCTGGAAAAGACAGAGTCGAATAGAATCGTCAACCCAAGAGTTAGAGGAACACCACAAGTGGTAAGTCATAACATGCGCTTGGGGGTCTTCGCCAGATTTGCCTCAAATTTGGGACAATCACCAGAAATATTGGTTGGAACCAGAGGCCAATACGGGTTATGAATAATAGGATCATTCATTAAATTTGACACATCAGGTAATTCCAACGTTGCAAGAAATGGTAATTGGGTGTTGAAAGTCATCAGAGGTCTTTGATAAGGACCTGTATTTACATTCCACCCAGTCCGAGGGGGATTTTGTCCCTGTGCATTCTATCCCAAAGGATTCTGACCATAGGGGTTATAAAAAGGATAATTTAGTTGATATTGGGGTTGAGGACCAGGATATTGAGTCGAAGTAGACCACTAAGGTCCCTACTGAGCAGCGTATGGAGTCTGTTGTGGAATGTAAGCATGGCTTTGAGGTTGATGATATACATGTTGATTTTGAGGGTAAGAAACCTGAGCCGTACTGTATACCAGTTGATATGAACCTTGAGGATAATAAGCACCTTGCGATTAAGTAGGCAGACCCGGATGAGCAGGTTAAGCAGGCTACCGAGCAGGTAAACCTGGCTGACTATAAGTGGGTAGAACCAGCTGCTGAAATGATGGAACTGCCTTAGGAGTAGTTTGAATTGGTTACTGAGCTAGTTGAATCGAATATTGAGGGCCACTGGGTTGGCCTTGTGGGAAAGGTTAGCTCGATGGTTGCGATGGACCGGGTTGTCCCTGATAACTAGGTTGACCCAGAGGAGGAGCATAGGGTTGTCTTTGTGACACAAATTTTTGGTCATACAAAACGTGTGGCAGCAGTTGTGGTGCCAAAGTTTGTCCTTGTAGTGGATAGTTTTGCCCCCCAAGAGCATAAGACAGCCTTGGTTGATTCTAAGGCTGACCAAACCGACCGTAGGGTTGGCCATTTTGGACCAAATTTTGGCCTTGTGGACCATATGGTTGTCCCTGTGGACCGGAGGAAAGGCCCTGCTGAGCCAAAGGTTGTCCCGATGGGGGTTGTCCTTGCAAGCTAGAGGGTTGCACAGGTAAGGTAGGTCCAAGATGAGTAACGGTTTTATAAGGATCATAAACAACTTGATAAATATCAATAGGAGGAAAATAAACAAGATTACCATACACATCATAATGATGCGGAAATGAATAAACTTGATTACCAACAACATCATAGTGATGGAATCGAGGATTACCAAGAGATTCGAGGGGTTGAGAACCCTGAGAGATTTGCTACTAAACAACCAACGGATACTCTTCAAAAGTAAGGCTCCCAGGAATCACAGGAGTAGTGGAAACGACACTAGAAACAGGTGGGGCCTCTGCGGCACTATATTGTGATCTACTAGGACTGAGATTAACAGGCCACGTTGGATTAAGAAAAATAGACTTGCAAGTGTGAAAAGATCCTGACGATTGAGTGGTAACAACTGGTGTGGATGAAGCCACACAGACAGTCGGTTGGACTGGAACAAATGTAACATTAACTGACGATCCAGGTGTCGAAGGTGACATTCCTAACGAAGGGAGGACTGAACTCTGAGGAGGAGTTAATGTACTGGATTGTGTGATGGAAGCAACACCAGACATAATCTGACTCAATGACCTATATCCAAGTGGAAGTGACACCGATGGTGGAGAATACTGATTAGAAACATGAGGGACATCTTCCAGAAAAAGTTGATATTCTCCTATAGAAACAGGCATTCCTTCACTACCAACAAAACTGGATGAATCCATGTTTGACTCCGTCGTAAGATCTTCAAAAATACTACGAGGACTAGGAGACATAGCAGCTGCAAAAAATGGTGAACCCAACGTAAGAGGAGGAAAATCTTCTTCTTCCTCAAAACCAAACCAAGCACCAGAAGGAGACCAATTTAATTCAACTAGCCCTTCAGGAGGAGATCAAGTAGCAAGAGGTAGGACAGACGGGAGAATAGCCTGTGCAAACTCGGCAGACCTAGTGGACTAAGGTGTTTCAAAAGAAACATCCGGGAAATAACTACCACTAGGAGGCAGTGAGGATGATGAAACTGGTAGTTCCGCCACTATGACGGTATTTCCAAACAAGAAAGAAAAAGATAACCAATCGAGAGCTCCAAGATCAAAACTAAGGAAAACAAAAACAGGCCAAGTAATAAAAAATTAAACGAGCGTGTGATCATAGGTGAATAATTTTATGACACTGAAACTAGATTTCAATGTTTCATATTTTAAGATTCAAGAAACGGGCAAAAGATGACTCTAGTCACTTTCAATTTTAAATGAGCATGAAAGGAAAAGTGCTTGACGATCTCTTCTCTTTTTAAAGAGTCATGAAAAGATCAAAATGACTACTCAGGTACTATAAACAAGAGGGTGTACCAGGTTCCCGTGAACTGCCATATACACCTTGGTGATCAAATTAAAGAGAAATGACCAAGGAATTAACGTACGTGCAGGTAGTCTCCCCGAATGTTGTGTTCGGTGTATCATGGTTACAAGGTGGAAGACTCGGCTTCCTATGGATAAAATTATTACAACCTAGAGGGGTATCCCTTTATATACTCGACAGTAAGGGTAGAAAAAGTCCGTACTAGCGCTCTTTAAGGCCAGATGGCGAACGACAACTACAAGGTTTTAAGACGTCGGAACACATCTCTAGCCTAGACCACTAAAAAATTTTCGTTAGGTTTCAATGCTTCCTTAGGTTAATTAAGTGAATTTTAAAGTTGATCTTGGTTTTAAGGCCCTATCGAATTTGGATCTCAAATTTCCTAAATGAAAGCTATATACAAATGAACATCATTCCCGATTCAATGAATGCTAGTTACAAGAAGGATAGAGATCTTTCAAACAAAAGCAAACAATGACAGTATGCGAAGAAATCCACTAATGCATCTAACACAATCAAACGAAAATGAAACTCTTTCCTAGACATTCAGACGCTAGTTATGCAAAATAATATTTCACTTTCGATGCAAAGAAATGAAAAATATGTTTTTTTTTTTTCAATGAAAAGAAGTACATGATGCACTAATTACATGAAAAAAATGAAAACAAACACTATCTTGAGTATTATGTAGGAATTGAAATTGAATGACTCAATGAACCACAAAACAAACACAAGACAACACTTCAAACTAATGCTGCAATCTTCCAAACCAAGAGAAAATTTTCAAAACAATCCAAAACAAGCAATGCATTCTATGTTTGGAGCAACAAGGAGAAGAATCAATCGAAAAACGAAATAATCATTCAACCAAATAAATCACTTAAAAGAATCAAGAAAACTCACTACAATCGATCCAAGAATGAGACTTACAATTATCAAAATGAGTGGTTTCCAAATAGAAGGCTCAGTGCACCAAAACACTTAGAAACCCTAAGGCCTCCATTTACACCGATAAGAAAATGGAGAAACGAATGAGAAAAACAAGCCGATAGCAGTTAAAACAGTCCCAAAGGTATAATTACACATAAAAAATAACCCAAAAGCAAGCACAATTGACCAAAAGACTCATTAAGTAGGTCAAACCAAATCCTACAGGAGTCGGCGCGACTGTAAGGCTATATTCAGCGCCAAACAGGGGTTGGCGCGACTGCAAAAAAAGCAACCTGCGCCAATTGGCGCGACTGTTCAGACGAAAAAATTGCCAAGCCAGTTAACTATGGGAAAAAAGGAAAAACCAAAACTCAATGGGCAGAGGTCAATCTTGACACTCTGGAGCTGAACAGAGGAGGTAAACTAAGCAAGCAAACTAGAAAAATACAGATAATAAAATGAATGATTGACACATACCCAACAAGATGAAACAAAAAACTCACACTGATCTCTAGTGGAGTCACCAATTTGTTAAGCAGGTAAATCCTCTGTATGAACAGAGACGATCCCTCTAGCCCTAGAGTGGGTCTAGAAACAAAGAAAAATACTAAAGTGTTGATTCCTAATTATTGAATGAAAAAGGACATAGTAGATCGACCTACCTGGAGTCCAACGTTGTCGTCGTTGTTGTAGGGGTGGTGGCCTCTCGCTCCTGCCGTGACAAGTCACAATCCTTCCATAATCATGTTCAGATACCTGCACATAGAATCATAAAACAAGAACAACATATGATATAATAACACTTCTTTCATAACTATTAACCATTCAAAGAGGGCTAAACATATTGCATTAAACAAATGTCATAACACAAAAGTGGAACCAAACAATAGTCATGTATATGTATTAATGAAAGGAAGAGATACAACCAAATTTTTGACGTCGCGGTCTCCTCTAGCGGGGTTCAGCTGAAGCGTGTCTCAAATGTTCGTCAAGGAATTCAGACGAGGTGAAGGCATGGACTCAAGCTCTCTCAGAAGGCATGGACTCAAGCTCCCTCAACGTAATTCCTTCTTATTGTATCTCTTCAGAAGTTCCGCTATAGTAGGTTCAATTCTCCAAGTTCAACTAGCTTATGCAAAGAGCGATAGCTTCTTTTTATAGAGGAAAAGGAGGAGGTTAGGATCCCTACAAAGGTGGGAGAGAGGCCTATCCTTTAGGAGGTTCCCATAAGAGGTGGAAACCATAAACCAAAGGAGAAAGTTCGTGGCTTATCAGTTCAACCACTCCTAATGACTCATCCTCGAAGTTGTTGGAATGGAATCTCCACTTCTATTTTTAGAAAACATTCCGTAAACATCTCGATGCGGGTGGCTAACTGAGACAAACCGCCAGCTGGTGCTGGGATTAGTGTTAATCTTCCTCTTCGGCGTGAGGGCATAACTATCTACTCGCGCCCAGGCAAAAACAGGGATTTTTGAGTCACTGCTCAGGGAATTGTCAATAGAAGGAATATTACTCTCATGCAAATGGATACAATGATGGTCTTTTCAAGGCATGACACTGCTTATTGATCATGGAAATAACCCTCCAATGGGCGAGATGGGGATTGTAGGGACAGTGAAAAAATGTTTTGTAACACACTTGAAGGATCTATGGGAGGGGATATATTCATTATATATATCATCTTCAGCCATCTCCATCCATTTATTCAGTAGCAGCTGCAATTCAGCCCTAGGGTTGCATTCTGGCATTTCGGTATTTTGGGTATTTCCAGAAATCCTTCACGTGTTCTCTTGGAAAGGTGTTTAGGAGTCTATATCTTCACTCCTAACATTGTTTGAGCTATATAACAACATATCTACATTGATCTGTATTTATACAACATTTTATGCCCTAAAACTGTGTCTTCATGGCTCATGGCACTTGTATACCAGTATTTCTCATGTATTAGCATATTTTCCTATTGGAGGCTTATTTCCCATTGCTTGAGTGACTTGATCCTCAAGATCTTGTGCTTAAATATTTTCTGATATATATAATAAGATGGCTATACATTTGTCTCATGTAATGGTGTATTGATTTTTTCACTGCTCTTTCCATTATTGTGTGCACATATTGCTGCTTCCCCATTTGGGAATATTGCAGTGGTATCAGAGCATAACCTTGGCTCAGCCTGTGAGTTTCAGCCAATATTATATAAGAAGAAGAAGAGAATAAAATGAGATCTAAAATGATGGAATGAATTAGATTTGTCTCATAAATTTTTAGATCTATGAAGAACCTCTCTAAGGAGGTCAAGCAGATGAAAGAGGAGAGATGCAGTGAGACCTCAAAAGGGTTTCAAGAAGAGGAAGGTCCATGTACTTCATGTCAGGATAAGGAAAAACCGGTGTTGCAGAGAGCTCCAAAGAAATACACTATGCCATTTTCTTTTGTGGAAGAAGACAAAATGCAAGGAGATGGAGGACACTTAGATCATGAGATTCTAAATGAGTACCTTGCAGAATATAAGTCTCAACTGAGAGCTTTCAAGGAGAATCTAACTCTCCCACAATTCATTCATCTCAAAGAATAAATAACACCTTGCAGCAATGGAAGGAGGAAGCACAATAGATTTCTATTGTCCACATTTTATGGGTCATCCACTTGCACAAAAGGAGCTTGGGGAATGAAGTTGTATGCAGTTTTCCTGCTACATCCAATAGTATAAAACCAAGCTGTTGAGATTGTAGCGCTGCACCATGAGGGTGAAGTAAACATTTGGTGGTTTAGCCATTTGATTCATGCAAAAGTGACTGCATATGCAGATTTTACTCAAAGGTTGATCAAGAAGTTTGACAAGAAGAAATCAGAGGAGAAGAGGCCTTCACCGCCACTTGCTGCAGGAGCACTTGCATCAGGAGGAAGAACACTTTCACCTTTGCAAAGTGGTCTTGATCTCTTGACATTTAGAGTCCCATGCACTATTATGGAGATGCATGAGGAGGAGGAGACTTATACCAGCACTGATGCAGCCATAGAAGAGAAACCATAATCATCAGTAGTTGGGGAAGTCATCACACCGGAGGATGGAACCCTTGTAGCAGTACAAGATGTTCCCAAGCTTTACCAAGGTATGCACATATTTCCATTTCCTATTATTACAGCGCATCATATGGAGGATTGTCCAAACATGAATGACCGAGGGTCAAAGCACATTGCTGATTGGAGCAGTAGACTATCACTACGCTGAGGAGCCTTGATTTTTGCAAGGAGGAGATATACAGTCATCCTTGTTATTCATTGTTGAGCTGCACACAATTCTTGGGGTTGGAGTGTATATTTTTTTAGGATAGGATTAGTATTATCCTAAACAATGCAATGTAGAACCATGTGTTCAGCGTTGATCATGATCTTGAGACAACAGATGCACCATCATGGATATCAGAAGCGTTGTCATTGAGTAGCAGTGATAAGTTGGGGGCCCAACTGATATTGAGACATTCTTATGACCAACACACATGTGTAGTGTTAGCCACCTATAAAATTTGTTATACCAAATGTGGCTAAATCATTTTTTGGAGCCTTCAAGGAACAAATTTTATTGCAAAAAAGTGTTATCTCTTGAAGACTCTTGAAGGCCTCATGCCTCTATCCAAAATCTTCCCTACTGTGCCCATTTTACACTCTGGGATTCTACTGATTTCGTGAGAAGAAACTGTTGCAAAATCACCTTTTTTCCCTTTCCTCACTTGAAAAACCAACCTCCATTTTGCTCCCCTTTTCCTCCATAAATCCTCTATTTTTCATGATTCCCCTTCTTCCATTCATGAAAATCATTTTCCATGTTTAAAACTCATTTTTGAAATCTGCCGAAACCCCCAAAACCCATTGAAAACTTGAAAAAATTCATAAAAAATAAGTTTTTTTTACCAAAGGCTTAAGCCCCTTTGGGCTTAATCTTAAACCACTTCCCCTCCATGTGCCCCAGCGCTAGAACCAAGTGCTAGGGTCCTAAGCGCTTATCGCATCAGAGCAACTCACGGAGCGCATTTGTTTGTGTTTAAACCAAACTCAGATGCCGATTGGCCCTCTTATATAAGCCCCGGGCCTATTATCATTCCATATAGACCAAGGCCCCGCAGTCAGGCGCCTATCCGCTTCGTATATATAAAACCATCCCGGTGCATAAAACCTTTGTTTATATTAATTTTTTGGGTTTTTCATATGGTTTGAAGAGTTTTCCGCCGGCGCATTTCTCAAAACATCTTAACCGTCGATCTGATCTCCAGATCGAGGACCCAAAATCAATCGCCCTGGTCCCCACGGCCACGACAGCAGTCAGCAGTCCCACAGAATTGGTGGTCCCCAATGCCTAATCAGCATACACATCATCACACACGCGGCAGCAACTGATTGGAGCGGGTCTTGTTTGGTTGCTCGCATAGTCATGGAATTCGGACCCGAAATTGTTATAGGGCGGATTTGATAAAAAATTTGGGTCACATTTGGGCTGACGTCAGCAAGCCCCAAAACGGACCCGATACGCTTTATAGGGTGGAATTGATAAAAAAATTTGGGTCACACTTGGGTTGACGTCAGCAGGCCCCAAAATGGACCCGATATGTTTTATAGGGTGGATTTGTTAAAAATTTTGGGTCACAAAGACCCTGACGTCAGCGGGCTCCTTTTGTGACCTGAAATGGTTTATGCAGCTTGCTTTTATCGGGAGTTTTGAAGTCCGGGGTATGTTATTTGATAAAGGGTGATTAAATGGTTTTTCCATCATATTAAAGAGAAAATTCGAAGGCGGGGAATGAGTTAATGAAGCCACAGTTCCGAGGTTTGAACCTGGAGTTTAATGGACCGAAGTGAATAGGAAGCAGGGCGTTAACCCTGGTTTAACCTACGGTCGCTTACTGTTCAAAAGCCGGAAGCAGTTTTGATCGCACTACTTTTGGTACAGAAAGGAAACCACTCAATAGCAAGCGATCCTGTGAAAAGCCGCCACGTCGACGGGACAATACTGCCTCATCTCTCTCTCATCACGCGTTATATGTCGACTGTGGGCTCAGCGTGATATTGACGTATGCCGTCTGATCTGAGGCTAGCTCATCGAACGGTGATCGCACTCAAAGGAGCTCGGGGGATAAACTAAGGTATGGCGTGTGAATTTAATTAAAACCCGTCGATTGTGTATGTGGGCCCATAACCCACAGGTCCCAGGATCAGTTTCAGAGTTATGAATCTGCGAAAATGATACATATATAAAGGTTGTAGATTCATCTTGGTAAATGAAAGGCAAACCTACTTGTAGTGGGTTTCGCTCTTCATCACATTGACACCATATGAGCCCTACGCGGCCTGCACATCAACAAGACACAGTGAATAAAATCACAATCAAAGAGTATCAGTGTCGAAGACAAAACACACCAGAATGGAAGATTGAAAACAAATTTATGAGTATTACGGCTAAGATTGACTATCAAAAGCCTAATCCTCTAAATCAAAACACAATTTAAAGAAAATCATAAGTGTTTTATCAGACAACAAGGCCTCCATCGCCACAATACGAGACCTTGATTCCTCCCATTACACGGTCTGCAGGTGCTCAGAGGCATTCAAACAAGAAGCTAAAGGATTATTGATCAGAAAGAAACATTTGCCTCAGCACAGCCAAAGAGTTAATTCCGCAAATAAAATTAATGACAAAATATCAGCAAAATTACTTTAACATAACACAGAGCCTCAAAAGTCAATAAGTGCTCCCACCGAGCTTAATCTTAAATGAAAAACATTAATACAGACATAAACATATATAAACTTCTTCATCAAGCCCCTCAAAGGCCGAGAAGCCATTAAGACTGTATTAATTATCTTTGGAGATCTTTTATCAGATCTCACCTCCTCATTCTTCTGTAAATACTATTGGAGAAGATGAGAAATGGGTTGGTTGCTGAACTTTGAAATATACTTGAGCTTGAGACTTCTACTTGTAAATAGTGTTCACTAGCTCTTGAAGCTCTACTTGTGATAGATAAGTTAGTCTGGGAAGTGTAGATGATTGCTAAGCTAAAGCATTGGACGTAGAGCTGTAACTGGTTTGGATCATCAATACAAGCTGATTTATGGGATCCTAGTCTATGTCGACGGTGATGTTATTTCTTATTGTAAATTGTTATTTTATTTCTATTTTCACTGTGTTCATCTTCTCTTATAAAGAAAAACATGCATAGAGTTAGGACCTGCTGTATATCAGTACCCTTCTCTGACTGAAAATATTTATCTACATGTTTTCTTCCAATTCGTGTTATTTAGGAATGATTTAATTCAGTTCTAAGAATAGGAATGATGGCATTCCCTCATCCTATTGTCTTAGCTAATTGTTATTCTTAAATGTTATTTTCAGTATATGTTAAGTAGAGATGAACTAAGGAAGATATGGTGCGCCCCGGTCCTAGTTTTATCCCCAAAGACTATCTGAATGTTTCCGTTGGAATGCGTTGAAAGCTAGCTAGTGTTGAAACACTTACGAGATCTTAGACCATTCTTTGTTATCTTTGTGTTTGTCTTGAAAGTTACCAAGTAGAGAAGAGCTAGGAGAGGATTTGTGGTGAGCCCGACCTGCTAGTTTCTTCTCCAACAGTTGCCTTCAAGTTTCCCTTTGTTTTAAAATGTTTTTCTATTGAAAGTGCATCAAAAGCAGGCTAGTTTTTTTCTATTTACGATCTTATATTGCTTTTATGTCTTTCTTAAGTGTAGTATGTCAAAATCGAGGTTGAATTTAGAAGTACTTACCAGATCCTGGGCTACTCTTTGTTCTTCATTTGTTTAATTCCCCTTCTTTTTGTATCATTTCATTCCATAAATCAAAATTTCAAATAAATCCTTAGACATAGATGACTTGCCCCATGGACCACTCTTGAACCTGATTGTTTCAATTAAACCCTATTATGACTCCATAGCCCAATGGACTAAAACCTGCAATTATCTATCTTCTTGGCCAAAGCTTGTTCTATTTACTTGCAACTTTTCACCTTTGAAACTCTTTGCATTTAGAACTTTCCACTCAAACAATAGTCATTCTCAACCATCCAAAAACAAACAAAACCCTCGGCCTTCATTACTAGCCTAACATCATTACTATAAACTTCAAAGACAAATCCATCTTTGCACTTATTGGAGGGATCCTTCTCCGGATTCAGGAGGGCTATATTCTAGAATCCCAAAGTGGTTGAAATAATGTTGTTTCTGTGATTGGACTTTGCCAATCTTGCTAATTACAGATTCCTAACATTTCTGGCGACTCCACTCGGGATCGAACCTAGAATCTCTGGTTCCCATTAAAATTTCATACAAACATTGTTTAGTGAGTAAAAAGCAGCCTTTTCAAGCACTACCAAGAAATGGTAATCATGATGAAGCTTGTTTGAATCAGTGACAAACTAGGAAAAACCTAGGATTCTCATAAGAGTTTGTCTAACCTTGAAATATCAGCTGGCTTAGCCATTAGAGTAGTTGTCTTTGTCTCATAACTGTAGCTAAGTTTTGAAACAGATTTAGGACACTCTTAACAACCAATAGGACTGAAAAATAACTCAGAAAACCCAAAAATATTTCATATTGGTATCCAATAAACATGGTAGTGGACCATAAAACCTTTTACCTCTGAAAAAGAGCTAAAAACTTCCACTTGGAAACTCCACAATCCTGAACAAACCTTAAGACTCCACTGGGAAGAACCCTTATCATTGTAATATCATTCAAACTCAGTTAGAGGAGTGTAGGATTAAACTTTGTGTAAACAGATTAGTTGACCTTTTAAATACTTTCATACCTGGTTGAACTTTTCTTGTTTATTTGGGTCTGAAAAAAACAACATAGTGGCTACTAGAAAGATTCACACTAGAGCTTATCCTGACCTTGATCCACCTGAGATAGTTGATAACCCAGAAAGTATCCTTAGGAAGTCTCCTAGGATTAAATTATCAACTGTTTTAAGATCACCCTTGAGAGCTAATTCAGTTCTTGAAAATCTCTCAACTCTACAACAATCACAAGTTGACTTAGTAAATCCCTTTAGAACTAGGTCATTTGATGATATAATTCAGCTACATCCTGAGTCTTCACTTTTATCCCATGAAACAAGTGAACATCCTGGTAGTAGGGAAATAACACCTCCTGATTTACATTTCCTTCACAATTTAGGTGTATATCATCCAAGATCAGCTCAGCAATCTACTTCTGTTCCATCCAAATCCCTTCATCCTCCATTCATTGTCCAAACCACTCCACTTCAGCCCAATTTTCCATTTGTTAATCCACCTCTTGTAAATCCACCTCCACCACATATCATGGCAGCATGGTATGCTCCCTTAGTCCTTCCCGTTCCCTTAGTCAATCTTCCACAGGACTATCAGTCCAAAATTCCATTATATGATGCTAGCAATGCTACAACTGCATCACAACATGTGGATAAGATGAATGACTACTTTGACAGAAATGAAATTGATGATGATTTTATCAAGCTTAGATTATTTTCTCAGAGTCTAGGGGGAGAAGTAAGAAAATGGTTTAAAGGCTTAACCCCCCATAGTATCAATGATCTCCAAACCTTCCATCAGAAATTCTTAAACAAATGGGAAGTAACGAAGAATCCTCTCCAAGTCCTTTCTGATTACAAGAACCTCCATAGAAACACGGGGGAAAGCGTACAAGCTTATTGTACCAGATTTAACAGTGTATATAATGCAATTTCCATAGATCTAAAACCTCCACAAGGCTCAGCTTTAAACAAGTTTCTTGAAGGATTCGACCCTGAGATGGCCTATCAACTGAGAGAGAGAGAGATCTTGAAACTCTTGAAGAGATGCAAAAATTTTCTCTTGCTGTGGAATTCAACTTGATGGAGAAGAGAGCAAGAATGAAAAATGAGAAGAGAGTGTCCTTTGGAGAAGAAAATACACCCTCTACTTCCAACTCAAAGATGGAGAGAATGATGGAAGAGATGATGAAGAAAATAAGTATCCTTGAGAGAGCACAAGCTAGTCAAAACCAAATTTCTCCTCAAAACAGAAACCAGAACCAGAATCAGAATTTTAGAAGGAACCACCCTCCAAATAGACCTAGGGAAGATGATCAATATATCACTCCTCCCTTTCATCAAAACTATATAAGTTGAGGAAACAGATTAAATAACAGAGGAAGATGATATCAAAATGCTGGGGGCAGATAATGATGACTTTGAAGTCCATTAGGCTAGAAGACAAGGTCTTTATACACCTTATGATGACAAAAGAGATGATGATGAAAGTTATTATCAAGACATGGAAAATGTCATCATAGAGTCTCAAATAGAATGTGACCTTAGAAGCAAAACCAGTCAAAAAACTCCCAACACCAAAACCTCTGAAAAATCTTCACAAAACAGCACTGCAACCAAGCCTGAAGTTGTCAAATAGAAGGACAAAACAGTAGCTTTGAATTTTGATAAAGGTAGAGAGAAAGGCACTCAAAATAATGAAAAACAGAGTGCGAACATTAGTAGTACTAACACTTCAGCTAGTACTCCTATTAAAACCATTTTTTCAAATGTAAATAGAACAAATTAACAAGCTGATGTTGCTGATAGACTAGCAACTAGTAAGGCTGAGACAAGTTCTTTAAAGAACCAAATTCCTTTCAGCCTAGAGTAGGAAATTTCAAAGATCAAAATCTCTATTCCCTTGACTGAGTTAGCTACCCAGAATGTATATAGAACCCAAATTTTGAAGGCTTTAAACATAGAGGACCATAATGACATAGTCAATCTTAACGATGACCAGCCAGAGCTCATTTTTGGTCCTAAGATTGAAGGTAGATATCAAGAGGGACCTGTTCCTCCCTTTTATGTAAGTTTAAATGTTCATGACAATATTTTACATAACACTATGCATGATTCAGGTGCCTCTCATAATTTAATGCCCAAATCCATTATGGAAAGCCTAGGCCTTGAAATCACCAGACCTTAGAAAGACTTATACTCCGTTGACTCAAGCAGAGTAAAATGTTTAGGATTAATTAAAGAACTTTGTGTTAACTTAGCTCAAATTCCAGCCAAATGTTTAGTCATGGATATTGTTGTGGCTGATGTGCCTCGAAGTATGGAATGCTATTGTCTAGGTCTTGGGGAGCTATGTTACAAGGAACTATGCAGATGGACATGACCTATGTGACCATCCCTGTTTTCAATCAGACAAGAAGACTTTACAGGGAGTCTCATATGCAATACATGGTGACTAGTAGGGACAGACCACAGAACTCTCCCCTTTATTCTGTAAACACAGGCCTGGATTCATTTATCCTTTTCAATGATGAAAATTTCAGTGAACACGTGACCTTGTCTGATTTAATGACAAATAGAGAGGAGGAAAAAGATAACGTAGGAGTGTCAGAACAATTTACTGAACCTGTAAACTATAGCAAGCAAAACGTAGATCTTGAGCTACAAATCATGTGTCCTTTTCTTTTAAACGTTGAGAGTCAAGAATGCAGTCCTCAACCCAATAAAAAATCTGAGTTAAAACAAGTTCAACAGTGTGCTGACCTCCAAGAACAATTCGATAGCACACTTATTGAAGAGCATAGTAACCCAAATGATAAAATCGAGACTAGTCCTCTATGGAGTATGCACTTCAATGGGTCTTGCACTAATACCAACGCTGGTGCAGGTGTCTGGATACGCAACACTAAGAATAACCACACAGAAAGCCTTTCCTATAGATTAAACTTCCAGTGTTCGAATAAAATAGCAGAATATGAATCCCTTCTGTTAGGCTTACGATTGTTGAAGAAGTTAGGAGCCAAAAGAATCAATGTGTATGGGGATTCAGAGCTAGTCATTAGGCAAGTCAATGGGGAGTATAACGCAAATCATCCCAGACTTAGGGCCTACCTAAATGATGTCATGGACCTTTTAAAAACTTTCAAGGAGTCCAAGCTTATTTTTTTCCTAAGAAAAGGAAATATTACGGCCCACAATTTAGCTTTTGCGGCTAGAACATGCTTCACTCCATATGAAACCAAAGACTGCACAACTCAAATAAAATCTAGAACAACCATTCTTGATAACGAAAAATATTGGCAGGTGTTCGACGGAGACAAACAAAAAGAAGACTTCATGCAGTTTAGAAACGAATTAGAACTACCAAGTTCAGATTCAGATTATGAAACCGACTACCCTAGTGAAGAAAATTTTCTTGATGAAGAAGAAGGGTCTCCTGAACTTGCTAATGTAAACCTGTTATCTAGCAAACTTGAAAATGAAGCAGAGATGAACGTAGAGTTAGAAACAGAGCAGTTAGAAACCCTGCACTCTAAAGATGAAAGTTTTCCAAAGGGTTTGGCACCTTTAGAAGAGTTGTTTGATTTTAACGATGTGGCCAGGAAGCCAAAACTAGAATCTGTAGAGACTGAAGTTGAAGAGTGCAATATAGGCAGTGAACTTAAACCGAAAATGATTAAACTGTATAAAACTTTACCAGCTCACATTAAACTCAAATACATAAAGCTATTTAAATAATTTTCTGATTTTTTTGCATGGAGTTATGAAGATCTGAAATCCTATGACACTAAAATAGTACAACACAAAATTCCTCTCAAAGAAAACCAAAAACCATTCAAACAGAAACTGCGCAGAATAAACCCTATTCAATTGCCTCTAGTTGAGAAGGAAATCAGGAAAATGTATGAAGCTGGTATTATTGTTCCTATTAGATATTCTGAGTGGGTGTCTAATATGGTATCAGTTAGGAAGAAAACTAGAGAGATCAAGCTTTGTATAGACTTTAGAGACTTAAACAAAGCTTCATTAAAATACAACTACCCTTTATATAAGATGAATCATATTTTACAAAAGGTAGTAGGGTCTAGAAGAATTTCTTTGCTTGATGGCTACTCAGGGTACAATCAGATCTTAGTTCACCCTGGTGATCAATTAAAGACAACCTTTACTACACCATGGGGAACTTTCATGTATGTGAAAATGCCCTTTGGTCTAATGAATGCTGGGGAAACTTTCCAGAGAGCCATGGACATAGCATTCTCGGAAGAACTGGGTTTCTTTATCATTATATACCTTGATGATGTCACTATGTTCTCAAAAACAGATGAAGAACACTTAGCACATTTAAGAAGATTTTTCGAGAAATGCAGAAATTTTGGGATATCTTTGAACCCTAAGAAAACACTATTTGGGCTCCAAGAAGGTAAAATTCTTGGGAACATCATTTCAGAAGAGGGTATTAAGATAGATCCCAAAAGGATTGAGGCCATATTGCAAATCTCTCATCCTTGAAACATCAAGGAGTTGCAATATTTCATTGGAAAGATTAACTTTTTGAGAAGGTTCATCCCCAAATTGGCTGAGCTCCTTAGGAATATAACAAACATGTTGAAGAAGGAGCAAGGGGTAAAATGGAGCTTGGAAGCAAAGAAGTCCTTTGAGCTGGTGAAGCAAGCGTTGACCAAAACACCGGTTCTAATAAGTCCTGATTTTTCAAAAGATTTTTATATTTTTTCGTTTGCATCAAAACGTACCATAGTTGTTGTCCATTTACAAAAAAATCCACAAGGACAAGAGTAGCCTATTGCATTCTTTAGCAAGCCATTGAGGGATGCCCCTCTGAAGTATAACATTATGGAGAAGCAAGATTTTTCTTTGGTTAAAGCTTTGAAAGACTTCAGAGTATACATCCTTCACTCACACATCATTGCCTTTGTCCCAAACTCAGTTGTTAAAGACATTCTGAGACAGGACCCACATGGTAAGAGAAGTAAGTGGATTGCTATTATTCTTGAATATGATTTAGAGATAAAGCCCACTAGACTCATGAAAGGCCAAGGTCTAGCTAGATTAATGGCTGAATACAATTTTGAGGTTCTCGATATTAATATGATTAATGCTTTGGACGAACAAGAGGAAATCTCAACTCCCATTGTTGAAGACCATTTTATGAATTCCTCTTGGTATGCTGATATTATTTATGTTTTTCTTAATTTAAATACACCTCCTGGTTTGACAAAAACAAAGGCAAGGTTCCTAAATTTAAAAGTTGTAAAATATTGCGTTATAGATAGATGTCTTTATTGGAAAAATGCAAGTGGTGTATTTCTTAAATGTTTGCCTGAGTATGATGCAGAGAAGGTTAAGCACGAGTTCCATGAAGGAGAGTGTGGAGGTCATTTATACTAGAAGACAACACCCAACAAAATTTTGAGGGCTGGTTTCTATTGGCCTACTCTCTTTCCTGATATACACAATATGATCATGGCTTGTCATAAATGTCAAGTTTTTGAAGGCAAAAGAAAACTGCTACCCCTACCTCTACATCCAATCACTGTTGAAGCCCCTTTTCAACAGTGGGGACTTGACTTCATAGGAGAAATCCATCCACCATCTTCTGCTCAGCATAGATGGATTCTCACTGCCACAGACTATTTCACTAAGTGGATAGAAGCGATACCTTGTAGGCAGGCCAATGATTCTATTATTATAAAATTCATGGAGGCTAACATTCTCTCCAGATTTGGTTGTCCTACCAAGATCATCATTGATAATGTAGCAACATTTGGATCAAAGAAGATGATTGAATTCTGTCACACATATCAGATAACATTGGGGCATTCCACGGCCTATTACCCTCAAGGTAATGGACTTGAAAAATCCTCAAACAAGAGTTTAGTGAAAATAATCAAGAAACTGTTGGAGGACAACAAAAATTCTTGGCACAAAAAGCTAGTTCATGCACTTTGGGCTGACAGATTGACTTTGAAGAAATCTATTGGTATGTCACCTTTCTAGCTTATGTATGGTACTGATGCAATTTTTCCAACTAGCCTTAGTGTACCAATGATGTAGTTGATTCAAGAGTTGCAAAATGAAGGTAATGACATGATCAGAAGAATAAATCAGACCATTCATCTTCAACAAACCAGAGAGGAGGTTTATAACAAAGCATTGCAGAAGCAAGACAACATTAAAAAGATTTTTGACAGAAGAACAAAGGCCAGCAATTTCAATATTGGGGACAAAGTTTTGAAGTGGGACTCAAGGAGGGAAGACAAGGGCAAGCATGGAAAATTTGACAACTTATGGCTTGGCCCTTACTCTATCCATTTAGCTACTGGTAATAATGCCTATTTTTTGCAAGAGTTGAATGGAGTAGAATTGTTTGGGGGTCTTGTCAATGGCAGGATGCTTAAGCATTACTTATCTTGATCCATGTTATCTTCTGAAAGCCTTTTTATCTTTTTTTCTCATTATGAATACTTCACCCATCATTGCATTCAAAGTTATAAAAATCAAAAATACAAAAAACAAAGAAAGAAAGAAAAGAGGGCAGATTGTAAAAACAAGAAAGGTACAGCCCCATACCACAAAGAGAAACAAATATGAAAGTGTGCAAGCTGAAATGCCACTCCTAAAGAACACACTTCTAGTTATTCAAACATCCTAATCTTGACTAATTAGTTTTAAATTTTCTGTTGATAGGATAGTGAATTCGATTTGCCAAACTGTTTAATCTTGGCTTAGCAGTAGATAGTTTAGGATAGAAATTAAAGGTTCAAACATGCTCAAAATCTAAACCTAAGTTTCCAAAGAGAATGACTCAAATCTGTTTCAAATTTTAAGTAAAAAAAGATGTAAATCTGGTTCCAATTAGCTCAAAATCTGAACCAGTTGACGAAGGAAAGACAGCTCAAACAAAAGTCAAAACAGAGTTGTAAAAAGGATGAAGGAAATGCTTTGAAATTTCAGATCCTAAGCCTTCCATTTTGTTTTAATTTTTTGCAAAATAAGATCTATGTGCAACTTGTTTTTTATGCCATAGATCTGCAACAAGTTAGACTATTCAATCCTGACTTGTATGCTTTTCAATTTCTGTTGTAGGATTTAGAGAATAAAATTTGTTGGACAATTTAATCCCAACAGATAGTAGATTAGGTAGAGAATCATATGGACTCAACTGTTTAATATGAGCCCATGGAGAAATAAGGAGTAGAAATAGATTAGATTTCCTATTTTCAAAAGAATAAAATGTTGTAAAAAGAGTTTTCCAATCCAAGTGCACTCTAATGAAGAAAAAATGTTAGATCAGTAGGATTGGGTAGGTAGAGAGCTTGTTGATGAAAGATCCATTGTTTTTATGGCTACTAATATGTTTTCAGAGAAAAAGAAGATCATTCAAGGAAAGAAATACAGCCCAATGGATGAGGCACTGATCAGCCTCCCAGAGAATGCAAGTCTGAAGTTCTTGATGCCTTCAAGAAGGCACCATCCCCAAGTGGAGCCACTGTTAGCCACCTATGAAATTTTTTATACCAAAAGGTGGCTAAATCATTTTTTGGAGCCTTCAAGGAACAAATTTTATTTCAAAAAAGTGTTACCTCTTGAAGACTCTTGAAGGCCTCATGCCTCTATCCAAAGTCTTCCCTACTGTGCTCATTTTACACTCTGGAATTCTGCTGATTTCATGAGAAGAAACTACTGCAAAATCACCTTTTTTCCCTTTCATCACTTGAAAAAATAACCTCCATTTTTCTCCCCTTTTCCTCGATAAAATTCCTCTATTTTTCATGATTCCCCTTCTTCCATTCATGAAAATCATTTTCCATAGTTTAAAACTCATTTTTGAACTCTGCCGAAACCCCCAAAATCCATTGAAAACTTGAAAAAAATCATAAAAAATAAGTTTTGTTTACCACAAACTTAAGCCCCCTTAGGCTAAGTCTTAAAACCACTTCCCCTCCATGTGCCCCAGCGTTGTAACCAAGTGCTAAGGGTCCCAAGCACTTATTGCATCGGAGAAAATCACAGAGCGCTGTTGTTTGCGTTAAACAAAAACTCTGATGCTGATTAGCCCTATGTATTATATCCCCCTATTATGTTGCATTTCATATAGACCATGGCCCCGCAGACGGGCGCCAAGCCATATTATAAATATATATCCCACCCCCGAGCATTAAAACTTTGTATTATATTGAAATTTCAGGTTTTCATATATCATAAAGGGTTTCCGCCGGTGCAAAGTTTAAAACAATATCGATAGTTGATCCACAACCGATCAAATGGCCCGCACTACATCGCATCGCAATTTTCATTGGGTGCATTTGTTTGTAAACCCCGATTGTTATCCCTCCGATTCACTCCCCCATCGTCGATCTGATTTGCAAATCGATGGCCCACAATCAAATGCCCTGGTCCCCACAGCCACGATAGCAGTCAGTAGTCCCACAGAACCGGTGGTTCCCACGGCCACGACAACAGTCAGCAGTCCCACAGAACCGGTGGTCCCCACGGCCACGACAACAGTCAGTAGGCTCGAAAATAGACCCGATACTTTTTGTAGGGTGGATTTGTTAAAAATTTTGGGTCACACTTGGGCTGACATCAGCAGGCCCCAAAACGGACCCGATACGCTTTATAGGGCAGATTTGTTAAAGATTTCGGGTCACAAAGACCCTGACGTCAGCGGGCTCCTTTTGTAACCTGAAATGGTTTATGCAGCTTAGTTTTATTGGGAGTTTTGAAGTTTGGGGTGTTATTTCCTAAATCTACCTCAAGCTGAAGAAGGTAGAGTTCAGGGTAACATCAAACCACGCTTAATCTGGTAGTTAGCCCTACCAGATCGGGAGAGGGCTCTCTCCTTGTCAATCTCAGCGAAAAATTTATCAATAAGGCTTGAGATGACTTGATTAAAGGCTGATTTTAGGCTATTTATATATGTAAAGAGGTTGAATTGGATTTTGAAGGTTTTTGCTGGATCAAAGGGAGAGGCAGATTTTGGGTTCGGGGATAAGGCCTAGTTTTTTGCAGAGTTCTAAATGGGGCATGGAAGGAAATTGTTTTGATGCTTTGGATTTGAATGAATGGATAGCTCAGACTGGTGAGAAGCTAAAGAGGGCAAGAGGCTTTCAATAATCCTCTTCAAACAGTTGAAAACATGAAAAATTAAACCAAAATTGAAGGTAGAGCACTGCAAATCTAATGAATTCCACCTTTATAACTTGTTTGTTTAATTTAAGAAGAAAGGAGAAGGAAAATGATACACATGAAACTTCAGTAAAATTACAATCACAGAGAGCAACACACCATCAAAACATAGAGCCACATGTATCCCAAAGAGTGTTGCAAACCTTGGTCTATTCCTTTGCCAAAATTGCAGAGATGAAATGTGCAATGAAGTGCCAAGCAATCCCAAGTGTCCAACCCCGAAAATGACTGAAGAATTACAAGATATAGACAAGCCTAACTCATCCCCATGCCTCTAGGGGTGAAGCTCACTATTTTAGAAGCTATTTCAACAAGATATAAACTAAGAACTGGAAAATAGGCAATGAAACAGCTTGCTTCTATAAGATAGGAAACTGATTCATTCAGTTACAATTCACTTTTTGGTGAATGAATCTACTTGGATGAGTAAACATGTGCCAAAATTACATCAAAGTCATGAAATTACATCAAGTTACATCAAGAGTTTCACATTTGGAGATAAAAAAGTCAAACTGGCCAAAACTAGGCGAAAATTTGAGTTGCTGAGTGAAAACTAGGCCAAAATTCCCAATGCGCCGCGCCTGAAATCTCTATGCGTTGCGCCACTATGAGGCTGATTTTGAGGGCCTTCCTGGAGTCCAAATTGAGTTCAGGATAGCTTGTTGGAAATCCCTACCTATCTAATTTCCAACCCAAGTGGAATTTCTGGATTTGGTTTCCATTTTCCCCTTCAAAAATGAGTTTTCCCAACACTGCTTCCTGTGTGTCCAAAAAGTGGCAGAAAGGTCAATTTTAGGGTGTTTTTGACCCTTTAGGCAACCCAAAACTTGTCCAAATATTTAGGTAATGTGTAGGCATGCATAAATTTTGATGAAAAATCTAGAAATACAAAGTTTTCCTCAAGAGGAGCTGCCAATTATAAGCGCGCGCCAAGTGGCGCAACGCGCCGGGCAGGAAAATCTGTGTTAAGGCCAAAAAAATTCAAAATTGACAAAATGTTTCCCAAATTCCTTTAAATTTGGGCTGAATTTCTACCATCAAGCGCTATGTTGGGCCAAGGAAGCTTCAGCCAAAATTTGGAGTCTATCATGCGTTTTGCGACGCTTTAGTGCCCTCTTTAGCTTTGCCTTCAGGATTTTGATTCGCGCCTTGCAAACATGATTTCGCACCCAATAATGGTTCTTCATGTGCCTCAACATGTTATTTTCCTTGTTTTCCTTCTCCAACAGCTTCTGGTCTCCTTGGTGCATGCAATTCAGTTGTAGAGTCACTGTCTCGATCATAAGATGTATCGGTGTCTGTCTCCATAATGTCCAAGGTCTATGCAAGATTTATGAGAATTTTGTTGTTTTTGTTTTAGTGCAAAATGGATGGTAGTATGGGAGGGACTATGGAGAAATAGGGTAGTGGGGAAAATGAACTTTAATCAAGTGATATTTGAAGTGTAAGGACAGCCACTTAACTTCTTGGGAAAACTTGGGATTTGAGAAATTTTACAAGTGAGATGGGAAAATGAGAATGATAGGAAATGAAATGACTTAGGGATAGGAAATAGGGGAATGGGCTGTAGTGATAAAAATATTAGTGATAAGGGATGGGGGAAAAAAAAAGGTGGGGAGATGGAATGATTGACACCAAAATTATTTTCAAAACCCAAAGGAGGCACTTCTCAACAAGACAATAGGGTTTTGAGTTTTTGTATTCAAACTCTCATAATCAACATCAAACACTTGTAAATGGAAATTAAAAGGTCACATGGACTTACTTGGACCAAGAGATACTGAGAAAATTTGGATTTTTGGAAGAGATGGAAATAAATTTGTTTTGCTTCCCAATGCGTCGTGCAACAACCCAATGCGTCGCGCCACAAATCCAACGCGTCGCGCCATTAACCTAACGCATCGCGCCCTTTTGCAGGAGACGTTTGGAGGCCTTCTCGGTGTCCAAATTGGGCACGGGATAGCTCGTTGGAAAGCTTATTGATTCTAACTTCTAAAACGACTATAATTTTTCAATTTTGAGTTCATTTTACTTGCCAAAAATCAAATCTCCCAAGACTCGTCAAAATGTCCAAAATGAGGTTGCCTCAAGGCAGAGTGCTGTTGCAGTCAACTTTTAAAGGTCTTCCTCAACTCCAAATTGAGCTCATGATAGCTCATTGGAAATATATTTGTTTCTAGTTATCATTTGACTCATAAAGAAAGTCATTTGGCGAACCAATCTAGGAGAAATCTGGATTTTCCCAAGGTCACTTCAGAGGTGCATCAATTCTCCTGAGGCAATTATATTTTTGACATTTTTCTAAAACCACGACACCTGTGTAAAAAGTGAAGGATTTTTTTCTTCCTTAGCCTATTTTGGACAAAAACCTCTCTCATTTTTCCCAAATTCATCTTTTCTTGCTCAGAAACATCATTGGAGTAAAACCTATCCCGATGTGTGGAACAAGGGATTTGTCGAAATGAAGCGAAATGAAGGGGGTAAGGGGCTTCTAAATTCTTGAGAACATTTTTGAAAGTAGGGAGAGATGTTAGGAAGCAGGGGAAAGTGGAATTTCAGAGATTGAGTGAGGGGAAGGGGTCCAAAATGGAAAAACACAGGCCTAGTCTAGAAAACTGCCAAGTTGTAGCAAGAAATTAGGGTTTGTGCGAAAATGACGAATTTGGGGGATGTCAGTCATGGGAAGTGTTTAATAAGGTACACTAAGGATAGGGGAAGGTGTATGAACATTAGGATACAAGTTTTGCTGATGATTTTACCATCCAAGAGAAATTACCTCCAAAACCCTAGGAGAGGGAAATGAACCTTACCTAGGCACAACTGAAGCATGAACAAGGTGCAAAATGACCCATTGGAACCTGACATGATGATGACAACCGTCTGAATGATGGTACACTTAGCTGAATGGTGACATGGACCGAAATTTGGAAAACTTTGAAAAGAGTGAAAACAAACCCTAGACCTAATACCTAGTGACCAAATTTTGCTTGAAGACTCGATGAAATGAAAAAATTTGACCTTGATACAACAAAATCACTTTGTGAAACATGTTTGATCGGAGGAAGAGTGCAAAGACTCACACTAAAGCGTTATGTTATTTGATAAAGGGTGATTAAAAGGTTTTTCCAATATATTAAAAGAGAAAGCCAAAGGTTGGGAATGAGTTAATGGAGCCACAGTTCCGAGGTTTGAACCTGGAGTTTAATGGACCGAAGTGAATAGGAATCAGGGTGTTAACCTCAGTTTAACCTACGGTCACTTATTGTTCAAAAGCCGAAAGCAGTTTTGATCACACCGCTTTTGGTACGGAAAGGAAACCACTCAATAGCAAGCGATCCTGTGAAAAGCCGCCATGTCGATGGGACAATACTGCCTCATCGCTCCCTCATCGCACGTTAAATTTCAATTGTGGGCTCAGCATGATATTGACGTACGCTGTCCAATCTGAGACTGGCTCATCAAATGGTGATCGCACTCAAAGGAGCTCGGGGAATAAACTAAGGTATGGTGTGTGAATTTAATTAAAACTCATCGATTGTGTATGTGGGCCCATAACTCACAGGTCCCAGGATCAACTTCAAAGGCATCAATGCCTCACGAGCCCTACGCAGAACTGCACATCAGCAAGAGACAGTGAATAAAATCACAATCAAAGAGTATCAGTGTTGAAGACAAGACATACTAGAATAGGATATTGAAGACAGATCTATGGGGATTACAGCTAAGTTTTATTATCAAAATCCTAATCCTCCCAATTAAGACACAGTTAAAAGAAAATCATAAGTGTTTTATCAGACAGGAAAGCCTCCACCGCCACATCAGAGGCAAATTGATTCCTCCCGACTACCACAAATCCACCTGTGCCTCACGGCATTCAAACACAGGCCAAAGTTATTGATAAAAAGAAACATTTGCCTCAGAGCAGCCAGAGAAGTTAATTCTGCAAATAAACTTAATGACAAAATATCAGCAGCGTTACTTTAACATAACACAGAGCCTCAAAAGTCATTAAGAGCTCCCACCGAGCTTAATCTTAAATGAAAAACATTAATACAGACAGAAACATTTGCAAACTTCTTCATCGAGCCCCTCAAAGGGCGAGAAGCCATTAATTCTGTATTAATTGAAACCAGGAGATCTTTTATCAGATCCCACCTCCTCCGTCTTCTATAAATACTACTAGAGAAGATGGGAAAAGGGTTGGTCGCTGAATTTTGAAATATACTTGAGCTTGAAACTCCTACTTGTAAATAGTGTTCACTGGCTCTTGGAGCTCTGTTTGTGATAGATAAGTTAGTCTGGGAAGTGTAGATGATTGTTAAGCTAGAGCATTGGACTTAAAGCTATAACTGGTTTGGAGCATCAATACAAGCTGATTTATGGGATCCTGATCTATGTCGACGGTGATGTTATTTCTTATTGTAAATTGTTATTTTATTTTTGTTTTCACTGTGTTCATATTCTTTTATAAAGAACAACATGCATAGAGTTAGGACCTACTGTATATCAGTACCCTTCTCTGACTGAAAATCTTTATCTACATGTTTTCTTACAATTCATGTTGTTTAAGAATGATTTAATTCAGTTCTAAGCATAGGAATGTTGGCGTTCCCTCGTCCTATTGCCTTAGCTAATTGTTATTCTTAAATTTTATTTTCAGTATATGTTAAGTAGAGATGAACTAAGGAAGATATGGTGTGCCCTGGTCCTAGTTTTATCCCCAAAGACTGTCTGAATGTTTCCCTTGGAATGTGTTGAAAGCTGGCTAGTGTTGAAACACTTACCAGATCTTAGGCCGTTCTTTGTTATCTTTGTGTTTGTCTTGAAAGTTACCAAGTAGAGCAGAGGTAGGAGAGGATTTGTGGTGAGCTCGGCCTTCTAGTTTCTTCTCCAACAGTTGCCTTCAAGTTTCCCTTTGTTTTAAAATGTTTTTCTATTGAAAGTGCATCAAAAGCAGGCTAGTTTAGAAGTACTTACCTGATCTTAGATTACTTTTATGTCTTTCTTAAGTGTATGTCAAAAGCAGGCTATTTTAGAAGTACTTGCCTAATCTTAGGCTGCTCTTTGTTCTTCATTTGTTTAAATCCCCTTCTTTTTGTCACACTTCATCCCATAAAATCAAACTTCAAAGAGATCCTTAGACATAGATGACTTGCCCCATGGACCACTCTTGCCTCTTGCTGTTCCAATTAAACCCTATTATGACTCCAAAGCCCAATGGACTAAAACCTGCAATTATCTATCTTCCTGGCCAAAGCTTGCTCTATTTGCTTGCAACTTCTCACCTTTGAAACTCTTTTCATTTAGAAGTTTCCACTCAAATAATTTTCATGCTCAACCATCCAAAAACAAACAAAACCCTAGGCCTTCATAACTAGCCTAACATAATTACTATAAACTTCAAAGAAAAATCCATCTTTGCACTTATTGGAGAGTTCCCTCTCCGGATTCAGGAGGGCTAGATCCTAGAATCCCGAAGTGGTTGAAATAATGTTGTTTATGTGATTGGACTTTGCCAATCTTGCTAATTACAGATTCCTAACAAGAGGAAATATTCTCATCCTTCTCACTTAGAAATTATTTTACTTTAATGGCTTTGTCTGGGGTGGCAGAATCATACACACCTGTGAATTGAGTTAACTTTTAAATTTCATGAGCAGGGGTAGCTGAAGTACCTTTCCAGAGAACGTCAAGAGGAGAAACTTGTGAATTCTTCCCTAGGACTAAGGCCCGAGAATCATCTATATTCATTTTCTTCATTCCACTTTTTACCTTTTATTTATGCACAAGGTTGTAAAAATTATCCATTAGAGGGATCTCTTCAATGTTAATAAAGATCGCCAAAGTAGGATTGACTGAAATAATCTCTACTTCAAGTTGGATAACCAATGGTGTTTTCTCAGCTATAAATTTATCTGGCATGGTGTACTACTGAGAAGAGGGAATAGTTAATAAATTTTGTTGTTGAAGAACAATTTCTCCCTCCAAGATCTCTTTCCCTTGTTCACCTTGCTCACCTTTCTTGGATTGTTTCAAGGCCTGATCAAGCTAGTCCCAAACATGTTCCATGCATAGTTGTACTATATGCATCTCTCCTCCAGGATTTGAATAACCAGTTATTATCATTTGTTTTTGTTGAGGAGGAACCACTGTTTGTGAGGATCTATCATATTGAGTAGATTTTATAGCTCCCTTTAAATATACATGTTGTTTTAGAGGAACTTGAAAAAAATATAATGGAAAGGGATCCAATCCTGCATTTCTAAAATCAAGGAATCGTTCTCGCTCTTGAAATGATAATACCTCATCCACCCTTTTCAAAAATGAATCATAAGAAGATACTTCGGTGAATAAGTAATCAAACATGTTCCCTTAATGGAGGAATATTCTAATACCATATGTTAGGGCTGCACATTTTTCTACTCCATTTAGGTCATCAGGCCTGGTTGGAATGGTGGCTAAATTTAATACATTAGTAGGTTTCAAATAATTTTCATCACATATGTAATTGGCCAAATTGAATATTCCAAAAGGTAGAATGAATTGAGGTTAAAAATACTTCTTTTGAGTATTTCAAGACTTCACAATGAACTATTTGGTATGATACTTCCTTCCATAACAACTTATATTGAACATAAAGTGGCAAGAAATGTGGGATTGAATCACTACCCAAGACTTTTATGTATTTAAATGACTCTTCCTGAAATCAATTCCCAATTTTCCTTAGGTTTTCCATCTCTTCTTGAGACATCATGGGGGGTTTGGTTTTTAATACAATTTCATAAATTGGGATCATGACATTGTGACAAATATTAAAATAAAATACCAAAATAAATGGTCTCCTAGATTACATTGTTGTAAATATGAATTGGTGAGGGATCAGAGATCTTCCGCTTCCATCCCATGGAGGTAAAATCAAGAGAATAATAGAGAGAGGCCGTGACATAGGTTAAGACATAAAAAGGAGGGATTTTATTCTTTGAAACACTATGGGTAGAACGAAAATATAAAAAATAAATTCCAAATTGTTGGATAGTATAATGGCCCAATAAAACATGTACCCCTTAGAATCTCCATCAATTTAAGGAAGCAAACTTCCAGGAAATTTAGAGACATTTGGATATGCATGCAATTTGCAAAGAATGGAAGTAACTTGACTAAAAGGGGAAGTAAGTGAATTTATAGAGTACTTACCATGTTGCTCATTTTTTTTTGTTTGGGTCACTCCTCTAGTATTTAATAAAATCAACAGGATCCCCATCCATTTAAAATAAGTACTCCACAATATTTTTTTCGTAGATGCATTGAGGGTCTTGCAAGTGATACATCTCCTGAAAGGCCTTTTCTTAGAAAAAACAATTTTTTTTTTGTTCCTATGTGTGGAACATCCTCTCTGTAGTATATTGTTTCAATACCCTATCTAACCATATAGGTATAGGATGAAATATGTGACCTTTCTCCAATTCTATGCAAGAAAGAGTTCGTCGCTTCTTTTGTAATCATCTCTGAGGTGGCAGTTTCATCTTCGACTATAGCTATTTTGATTATAACCTTGGGGCCTTCATCTTCAAAATATTTTTAAATCACCCCCAAGCGGAATGTCCTAAACCCCTGGTACAAATTGTATATGTAAATAATCCTTCTCCTAGAAACTTATCATCAATGGTTTCTCTGAATGGGCCAGTTTGTTGCTGCATAAGTGCCTTCGATTTCCCCTTGGTTTTCTTCATTTCTTCTTGAAGAGAGTGGTGGAGAATTACCTACCAAGCATAGGGAATTTGATGTTGTGGGTGCATGAAGTTCCTTACTCTGGATTAATTTCGGTCGGAGGTAGCTGCGAACAGATGGAGTTGCTAGATACAGAACAATTTGAAATAAACACGTTTAAATTGTAACGGTCATCTCGGGAGGGGGGGTACAATGGTTGGTTTGCGGGGTGTTTAGGTGAGAAAAGGAAGATATTGTGAGGGGGAGACAAGTGGCATATTTAGGTTAGGTTCAGAGAAAATAAGGATGGTGACACATCAAATGATCCCACGCTCACCTTCCATGCTCACCTAACAATGGTCTCAACCGCTGACGTGGTCACCATGTTAACCTGATAGGTGGCGAGAAAATTTTACTTCCTTTGACGAGTTTCCTAAATGGAATTAGAGGAAAATTTCAACCCCCCAGAATAAATCACAACCTTCTATTTGTGTGATTCACTTTATTGACTATGAATTTCTAGGGGAAATTTTTGGCTTAACAACCACACTTGTTTACCTGTTGAAGCTTCTTCTGGGTGAGGTCATTTAGATATGGATGGGGAATTACCATGTAGGTGGCTAAAATTTAACCCTTTACATTTAGAAAGTGGGGGAATACCAACTGACACTTGGCAGTTCTTGTGCACCGAAAAATGGTTCTTCATAAGGCTTCCATGCTAATGAGCTAGAACCCGGATGCCCTGGTGTGCTAGTGTCTAGCATCCTTTGGAATTGAATTAGAAATAGTCAGAGGATTTTGGGACTGTGGGATTTCTCCACCACTATTCCCTACTTCTTGCAATGTCGACCCTCCTTTCAGAATTAACAAATACTTACCAGATTGTGACCCTATGGGGTATGCTTCAGAGATGATGTCAACCAAGCCACGTGATGATCCATGATTGGTCAACATGTCATGCATATATAGGACTTTTGGGTGCTTTAAAACTCCAAAAAATCTTGCGACATGTACACATCCCATTGGGTGGTTGGTGATGTTAGTTATGAAAAATGATATGTTTCCACCTGTCTAGTCGGAGGAGAGAGGAAGGGTCCTCAATAATTTGCTTTTTGATTGATTTCTTCATATATGGTTCAATCTCGACTCTTTCGAAAATTCATTTAGAAAAAGGCGACGCGGTTACGGGATTCTAGGATTCACGCCTCTTATTTATGTTGTGTGGTTTCTTCAATATACTAATTGACTCCCAGAATTGACGGATCTCTAGTCCCTTGGTCCCCTAGTCCCTGGGACGTTTTGGAATTTAATTTCTAATGAGTTAAGGGATTTTGGAGTCACGACGTTTCTAGGATTTTTACCTTTATGAGCCCAACTTTTACTACCTTTATATTTTGATCTAGGAGACCATAAGTATACTTATTTATACCATTAGAAAACAATTTCATAACACTTTCTCATTAAGTGGGTGCAGTGTGGTCTTTGAGCTCATCTTATCATCTAAAAAAAATCTCCAAACTATGCTATCCTTTGCACCTTGACACTTTTTCTATATGAAGAATAAAATAAGGAAGGGGAGAGTAAAATATTGGCTCCAATTGCAGACATTGAATTACTAGGAAGGAACTGAGAACTTGTAGACTAGTATCCTTATTGGGCATGGAAATGAAAATATATTCCAAAGTGAAAATGAAATAGAAAATTTTGTTACTTAAAATGGATCACTTGTATTTACAATGGAAGTGGATACATGAATTTAGTGTTGAAAGTAGTGTTCAAGGTAATTCCCATTCACAAGCATCTCAAACACTTCAACCTCCATATTTTCTAGAAGGAATGTCTTATTCCATTTTTCTTCAACTATTTTGAAGGGCCCAAACCACAAGGTATCAAATTTTATATGTTTTCCTTTTTCTTCTCTCCTAAAATCCCATCTGAGCACAAGGTCACTAGGGTGGAAAATTATTTCCTTGGCCTTTTTATTAAACATGCCCTTCATCTTGTCTTGGTACTTGACAATATTTTGAGTGATTTTTTCTCTGCTTTCATTTAGCTCAACCAACTAATTATCCTCCTAGTGAAGGGATTAGGTTCCTCCTCTGCATCCCGAATGAACTTAGACACTGACATAATAAATTCACTATGAAATAATGTTGCAATACCATACACTAATTCAAATGGTGATTTTCCAATGGATATTTTTTTGTGACTTTGTTTTCCCAGAGATAATATTTAAACTCAAAGTCCCAATTTTTCTTATTCTCTGTGATGGTTTTGTTTGAAATTATCACCAAATTCTTGTTTGATGATTCTTCCAACCCATTTCCCTATGGATAATAGGTGGTAAAGTGACTCAATATGACATTATACTTCTGGAAAACATCAATAATTTTATAGACTTAAACACTTGGGAATTCTCAATCACTATCTTCTTTGGGCAACCAAATTTAGCAAAAATATTTTCTTCAAGAAATTTTATAATCACAGAATCAATTGTTTTCCGAGTAGGAATGGATTCCACCCATTTTGTAAAATAGATAGTAGTTGTCAAAATCCATTTATGTTTCCACTAGAAGGTGGGTGTATTTCCCATATAATATTTAATCCTCACTTCTTAAAAGGTTCCTCCATAGAAATAGGAATCAACAACAATGAAGATAGCTTCTTCTTCCTAGAGAAAATGTGACATTCCTTGCAACCTTTTACCATATTATAAACATCAGAAAACAAGGTAGTCCAATGAAAGCCAACCTTTAGGATATTTTGTGTTGTAACCTTCCAACTATAATGGCCTCCACAAGCACAACCATGGTATTAATTTAAAATATTAGGAATTTCATCTTCTCTTAAGCACAACAACAATGCACCAAAATTATCCCTCCAATACAATTGACCATTTGTGATAACATATTTCTAGTCCTTCATTCTTAGAAACTTATATTTGGTTCAGTCAAAATCTATTGGGAAACTGAGAAATAATAGATAATAGACAATATTTTTGTACCAAACTGAACACAACTATTTATAGGAAATTTTATTATCTTTTTCACTAGATTGGGTCTCCTTACCTACTTCATTTGGTCCAAAAGTCTCAGCCAAAAATTTATTCCCATTTCTTGAAAATTTTCCTATGAAAATATCTTGGCTAAACCTTTCCCCTTTAGTAATTTGGTTGGATTAATTTCCATGTTATACTCCTAAATTTTGGTGATCCAATTGTCCCTTTTTCCCTCACTATATCCTTGTGTGAGAACGTCCTTCACACCAATTATAGGAACATAAAAAAATATATTATATTATATCACATAAGTCCTGAAATCCTTCATGGCCTTAACCAGAGCATAGGCTTTCTTTTCCACGATGTCATATTTCAATTCCGCATCCCTTAGCACTTGGCTGAAAAATTCCATCGGATGTTCTTTCTCTTCTTCATCATTTTGCAATAAGACAACTGCAACAATGTTAGGGGATACAAATAAAATATGAGAAATGGATTTTGATAATTGTGGATTTCAAAGATTGGAGCCTCTCCAAAGGCCCTCTTAATTCTAGCAAATGATTCTCTTACCTCTACAGTCCATTTTACCTCTTTGTCCTTTTTTCAGCATGTCTATAACTCCCTCACAATATCAAAATAATTGGGCAAAAACGTCCTCAAGAAGTTTATCCTCCCTAAGAAGACATGTCTCTCATTTTTGTTTCTTGGAAAAGGGATCGTACTAATTGATTCAACCCTTTTTGGGTAAATTTTCACTCGATCTCTTGATACTTTACGCCTCAACATTTTTCCTTCTTTGAGTGAAAATTAAGACTTATTTGGGTTCAGGGACAAGCCATACATCCTGCATTTCTCAAGTGTGTGTTTCAAATACTTCAAGTGTTCCACATCATAGTTTGAGAAGATTTTATTTCATCCAAGTAAATAACCACAAATTTATCCTTCTCCCCAACAAATTCTATATCCATATCCATTTGAAAGGTAGCACCAACATTCATGAGACCAAAAGGGATTCTAGAATACATGAATGTTCCCGAAGATGTGGTGAATTGTGTCCTTTTCTAATCCTAAGGATGCACAACAATATGGTTGTACCCAAATAAGCCATAAATCATGGACAATCTTGATGACCTCGCCACCTTCTACAAAATATAATCCATCTTGCGTAGGGGTAATTATCTTTTAGGGAGGTTCTTGAAATACACACACAACCTGATCTCTCCATTCTTCTTTCTGAGAGGGACTAGATTAGCCTTCCAATTTGAATATCTGAAAGGTATAATTATTTAATCGTAGATCATTTTCTTGATTTATTTCTCTATTAAGGAGAGAAGAAGGGGATTTATTTTCTTAAGCTTATGCTTGTGAGGTTTAATTATAAACTTCAGAGGAATATTATGTTGAATGATACTGATATCATAAATCTTCAAGTCATCATAAGACCAAGAAATAATATCAACATACTTTCTAAGTAGGTAAATATACTTATGTTTGTACCCCTCTAAAATCCCCTTGGCCAACTTAATTAGTTTGGCCTATTGTTCTATCTCAATGTTAGAAGATTATATATCATCCTCATGCTCCTTCTTGGATGGTTTGACTAACACCTCATTAACATCAAACAAAATTTCCAATGGAACTAGAACCTTTGCGATTATGTTTCCTTTCAACTGCAAAATTTTATGCCCAACCATAGTTTCCTCCCAATATGCTTGTTGTTCAACTACTTCGATTTCCTCAATATCCTCACCTTATTGGTATATTACCATGTTAGAAAAATCTCTAACCACCTCCATAAACCTTTTAATATGATCTTCATCCTCAAAAAACTACCAATATATCATTATTAGGCATGGAGGGTATGTGCCTAACTTCCACTTCATACCCGAGGATGAGATTTTGTCGGGGCTTGAAAGTGCTCGCTATTTTTTCCAAGGGATATGATATTCTGTTTTTCTCCCTATGCAGAAATTGAATATTAAATTCTAGAAATGAATTATCAACTCGGTCCCACACTTAATTTCTGTAATATTTCAGCCTAGGATGCTTGGTTTGGCATTGATTCTTAATATGTTTCATAATTAAATCAAAATCTCGAAAAAATATCAAACATTCACTTTTAAGATCTATATTAGCCTATAGGCACAACGCCAATGCTTCATATTCAATAATGTTATTTTAGTGACAAATTCTAAAATATATGAGAGAGGAATGCAATTACCTTTAGGGGATCTCAACAACACTCCTCCTCCATTTCCTTACTTGGAGTAGGTCCCATCGAAGTATTAATTCTACACACAACCAAGTTTCATTTGTTGTTGATTTTTCTGTGAGAAAATTTCCACTTCAGTATCCTCCATAACTTGATCATCCATTTCCAGCAGAAATTAGGAAGGATATTTTTGTTGGCCATATACTGGAGTGTTTTTTTAATTATATGATTTTTTGACAATTTTTAAAAACTTGTATTCTATGTATAACCTGCTCTCCTCTCCACCAGACAATGGAATAATCACTATATTATTCTCAAATAAATTATGCTTTTGAACATCCATTTCCAGGAAAAAGGAGATGGATTTCTCTTTTCCTCTTCTCCTTTCACTATGTTCTCCCTTCCCCTTCAACTTCTCTGTAGATGCAAAGTTTTCTTCTACTTCTAGAGCATCAGTATCAATCTGGTCTAGTGTGAGGGATTTCCTCTCTTTAAGGATAAACCAAAAATCTTATTCAAAGGTGCCAATGAACACCACCTTGGCTTCTTCCTGTATAGGTTTAATCTCAACATGCAAGCTATTATACAATTTATTAAATATTTTGATAAATTTTTTGACATTTTCTTTGCTCCTTCTCTTTATTTCATTGAATTCAATCAACAAATATCCATGGTATTTTTTATTCCCCCATTTTTGCATAAAAGTGTTCTCCAATTCCTCCCAAGTGTTGATTGAGCTGTTTGGAAATGTCTTAAACCATTTTTTGGCCTCCCCATCTAGAGAGACTAAAAAAGTAGCCTAAGTACTACATCCAGATATTTTACATTCAAGTTTTCTGAAAATGCACAAAAAAATTCAATATGTTGTTGGGTTGTGACATCATCTTCCCCAATGAATCTAGGTAGGATTTTGAGATAGTCTTGGGGCATTGCATTCAATTCCTGTTGTAGATTAAGAGGAGCATATTTTTTGATTAAAAATCTAGGGACAACCATATTCTGTAAAGGAGGTTGAAAAATATTTGTTGTAGGGCTTGGGTGAGAGGTTGGGTGATCAACACTAGATAAGATCTGGTGTGAAATAATTGTGGGGGTTTGATATGGACTAGTGACGAAAATATTTTTGACTTATTCAACATCTTGGAAACTATGAAATGTAAAAGGATTACAAATGGCAGAAACACCTTCAATTTTTGGTTTTAAAAATAAAAATCAGATGTGGGAAAATTCTCTTCTAAGAAGTCCAACCCCCTAAATGAGGTGTTAGGGGTATTAATCTCAAATTTCAAAGAAATAGAAGTTGAGGTCTCTAAGTCAAGTAAAATATGATCAGGAGATATTTGGGTTCTTTCTCTCCAGATTCTCCAGCAGATAATTATTTTTGGGTCAAAGACAGGAGGGGTCTTTTTAAGAGATGTATCAAAACAAGTATGAGGCCTCCTAGAAGCTAGGGTTATAGTCTAAGGACTCTTATAGGTGATAAATATCAACCCACACTTCCTTTTCTCACCATAAAAAAGGAATGTTTAGAAATCATACCCAGGTAAATGTATTCTGATTCATTCTTCGAAAATGATGCCAGAAGATGTTGTGGCTCCTAGAGACAACCCTTGACTTGAGGAGAAGGGCCAATGCTTAGGAGATATTAGCGCCTCTTGAAGATAGATAAATGTTGTTCAAGGGTTAAATTTAAAATGACTTAAACTTGGTTCAATTATCTTACCTAGAGGGAAATCATATTTCATACATTAACAATACTTCGTTCTGAAGAATTAATGTTTATTCATAGTGGCCTACACATAGATAGTGAAGTTTATTTAATATTTGTAGTATAGGTGACAAGAAGGAATGAAACAGGGTAATACAGGGCAGAGGGTTAGTGACAGAATCGTGTACAATGGTACACTAAATTCCAGTATAATTATGAAGAGACAAGGGGAAAAAAATTAGAAACTATTAAGGCCTTCAATCTCACATATTATAGGTACCATTTTACATAACATGAAATAGAGAAATATGACATGCAAGACTGAGTTCTAGCAACTACAATTACATGATTTCTAAGAGCAAAGAGAAACATATAAAAATGATAAATAGAGACAGAACCACATACTCCACATATTAGTGCCTGGAATCACCAAAATATCTTCATTTATCTCCTAGAACAACATATGTTTCATAAAGCTTCAGAAAATGAAAAACTTGCAGAATATTACAACCTCTGGAATGAAAATCAAACCCCTACAAATGAGTTTCTCTTCCCTTTTATACATAGGGTCCCAAAAAAATAGTTAGAAAATATATTGGAGTGCTACAAAAGTCTAAACTAATCAGTTTTACGAGTGTGCCAATGGCCTAGTTGTCCTAATTATTACATAAAAAACTTTATTCCTTGTTGAAAATAAAATATTTATAAAATTTACAAACTGACAGTGATATGTCATGATTCCCAAATCAGAAAAATATTCACTGCTATATTGCTTGATCTTTCGAAGTGGACCCATGATCCACTGCCCATATTTTTCATGATTTTTAAGGTTTAAAATAATCTCCTGCTTTAGAGGGGAAGAAGGGTTGATTTTCATCTGTCTGCTGAAGATAGACTTTCGAAATGGTGGAAACATCATAGATGTTTTTAAGTGACTTTGAAACCAACCAATTGTTGTGAGTTTTCACCAAAAATTCCAATTCGATTCGAGATCAACTTTACTCAGATGGTTAACCCTCTTTGTGAAGTCAGCTCCCTGTTCAAGTCAATCCTTGAGTAGGCTCTCCACATCTGGTAGGGAATCCTCTGAAAAATTGGAGATCATATTTGATTTGAGTAAGGAATCATTAATGGATTCAAGTATGGAATTTTAAATTTCACATGCATCACTCATGATTTTTTTAACTAAACATATCCTAGCTTTCCATCCCTTAAGAATGATTTTTTTATGCATTGCCTCGATTTGGGGAAAGTCATAATTCCTCCCTTAAACATTGTCTTTCCATTCTAATATTTGAATGAGAACCTTCTTTGCTTCATAATAACATGAGGTCATTTCTACTCACTCGTTAGTCAGTGTATTTCCCAATATGCATTGTTCCTAAATCAAACTCAATTTCTCAAAAGATAGTTGTTGCTACCTTTATAGCTATACATTTAAATCATGGGTCTTCTGTTTGAAACCCTTCACCTGGAGGGTTCTGACCTATAATTGTTCTACTTTCTACTGATATTTTCGGAGTTGTTTATATTTTTCCTTGATCTCCTCTGCATGTTCAATCTGAAGAGAATTGAATTGCTTTTGCAATTTTTCTAGTGCAACCTCCTTTTGATCTAATTGAGCTTGCAATTGTGCTCTCATTTTTTCTTCCTTATTGATGAGTTCTTTTTCAAGAGAGACAATCTTCTCATCCTTCTCCCTTAGAAATTATTTTTCTTCAATGGTTTTTTCCATGTTGGCTGAAGTATACACACCTATGAATTGAGTTAAATTTTCAAGTTCATCAATGGGGGCAGGTGAAGTTCCTTTCAAAATAACCTTAAGAGGATAAACTTATGAAGTCTTCCCTAGGACTAAGGCATGAGAATAATCTATCTTCCTTTTCTTCATTAATCCCTTTACCACTTCTTTTTGAACAATGTTATAAAAAATATCCATTAGAGTGATCTCTTCCATGTTAATAACTATCTTTGAAGTAAGATTGACTAGAATAATCTCTACTCCATGATGGGTAACCAATGGTGTTTTCTAAACTATAAATTGCTCTGGCATGGTGTACTCCTGAGAAGAGGGTCTACTTAATAGATTTTGTTGCTGAAGAGAAAATTCTTCGTACAGGATCTATTTCCCTTTTTCACATGGCTTGGACCATTTCAAGTCTTGATCAAACTAGTCCCATACCTAATCCATGCGCTTGGGTATACTATATGCATATCTTCTTCGGGATTACAAGAAATATTTGTTTCCATTTATTGTTGTTTACGAGGAATCACTGGTTGGGGGGAACTCTCCTGGTAAGTAGATGTTATAGTTCCCTTAAAAGATACTTTCTCTTGTATAGGAAGCTGTAACAAATATAATGGCAGGGCATCTATTCTTGCATTTATAAAAGAGAGGAGCAGTTTTCGCTCCTGAACTAATAATTCCTAGTCCACCATGTTAAAAAATGAATCATAAGAAGCTTCTTTGGTGAATAAGTCATCAAACTTGTTCTCTTCATGGAGGAATCTTCTAATACCAGATGTTAGGGCCTCGTTTTTCGCTACTCCATCTCGGTAATTTAGAGACATTTGGATATGCATGGAATCTATAAAGCATGGATTTAACTTGACTAAAAGTCAAAGAAAGTGAATCTATTGAATATGTACCATATTTATCGTTTTTGTGTTTATCAGGGTCACTCTTCTAGTCTTTAATAAAATCATCTCAATCCCCGTGCTTTTTAAATAATTCATGTAGATACCTTTTTTTGTAGATGCTTTGAAGGTTTGGCAAGTGATACATCTTCTGAAAGGATTTTAATGAGAATAAGCCAATTATGGTGCCTTTATGAGTGTGGAAATTCCCATTAGAGGAAATTTAAGGCTAAAAGTACCCATGAAATTTTCATGTAATTTCCTTTTCATAATATGTAAACCAATACAAATCCTTTAAATTTAAAAATAGGTGCATCTCTTAAATAATTTTAAATTATTTAATTTGGGTATCAGTGAAATATTTTATTATTAATTTCAGTATTGAAAAAATATTTTATTATTAATTTGGGAATTCGTGAAATATTTATTAATATTATTTACCTACCTTACCCATATGACTTAGAAAAATGAAAAAATTATTAATGTAATGCAAATATTTATATTAGTGAAAAATATAAATAAATAACGCGGGCCCATTTGAAATTAGTAATCATGCCCCAAAAAAACACCAAAAAGATAGTAAAATAGTTAAAAATAGTTAAATGTAAAATATATATAGATAGTAAAATTTAAATATAAAATATATATAGACAGTTAAGTTTAAATATAAAATATATATAGGTTGTTATTTTAATAAAAGTGTCATATATTGAGGGATTTCGATAAGAGTAAAAAAATTGAAATAATATATTAAATTCTATTATTAAATCTCGTGCTGATAAATATTATGGAACATAGATAAAAGTAAAGTAGTATTAAAAACTTTCTACATGGCATTTATTATTAATTTATTTATTTTTCCTTAGGAGGCCACTTTTAGAATGAAATTTCCTCTAATGTTTCCATAATATATAACATTTCAATAACCCATCTAACCATAGAGTTATAGGGAAAAATCCACGGCGTCGATCAAATTCTATGTAAGAAAGAGTTTTGTCGTGTCTTGTGGAGTTACCTCCGAGGTGGGGGTTTCATCATCAACTAAAACATTTTTAACTATCACCCTTGGGCCTTCATTATAAAAATATTTGTAAATGACCTCCAACAAAGAATGTCCTGAATCCATAGTACAAACTGTAGCTTTAAATAATCCTACTCCTGTCAACTGCTTGCCAATGGTTTCCTTGAATGAGCCAGCTAGTTGTTGCACAAACACCTTCTATTTCCCCTTAGCTTTCTTCATTTCTTCTTGACGGGAGTGGTGGAAGACAGGCAAAATTTTAGGGGTGAATTTTAGCCCAAAGGTGAATTTTAGAGGGTTTTAAATTTTGGAAATGCGATTTTTTTATATAAAACCACTTTTCTATAGTTTTATATAGTTAGACCTATAATTATTTTTAAAAAAATTAATTATTAACTGTTAGCCCAAAAAAATAAATGTGCATAAACCTTAAACCATGGAATTCGCCTCCCGATTTTCTAGTTTGGAGCGGATTTGAATGGTATTCGCTGGGATTTATTGGGTCAGGGGAGGGATTGGAGTGACTCACCCCAATTTTCACTTGTTGGGGCTTAGAAGTTGGAGGTGAAACAAGTATTTGAATGGCACTTTCCAGGATTTACTGGGTCAGGGGGAGGGATCGGAGTGATTCGCCCCCATTTTTACTGGTTGGGGCATGTAATTTGGAGGTGAAACAAGGCTCACGGTGGCTGGATTATATGTAGGGAGGTTGATGACGCATTAATGAGGGCAACAAGATCTGGTTCCCGATGACGCATTGACGAGGACAACAAGATCTAGTTCTGGGAGATGATAGCTGCCCAAAAACGGCGTGAACTAGGGATTTAGAGTACCATTTCCCTAGTGCCACGGAGCTAAACTCGCGAGGAGGAGTTTGGATAGCTGTGTTGTGTTGCAACTGTAATTATTATTTTTTTGTATAAATTTGCTGAGTCCGAATGCTTCGAAGTGTGATGGTGAATGTTTGTGATTGCTTCGGTGAGTTTAACAGTGCTCTGTAATTAGTTTTTATTAATACATTTTCTAGTCTGAATGCTTCTAAGTGTGTTGGTGAATGCTAGTAATTTCTTCAGCAAGTCTAACAGTGCTGGTCAGTGGTGAGTGTGAGTGCTCTATGGGTGATTTGCAAGAGGTAAGCCAAAATTCATAAGTTTACACTTGTACCAGCCTTCTTTTAAGTTTGCAATCGCAATCTAAGGAATAAATTAGTGTTTGTTTTAAATTTCTTTGATGGACTGATCTGAGGCAATTTTTAGGCCTCTTTCTCCACATTAAGTTGTAACTAATTCAAATTTTTGAGGTTAATGCAGTTTTTGAGATACTAATTGGATATGATTGTTCGTTACACTCAAAGTATCATTGGACAAATATAGGTATTCTGATTTTAAAATGTCAGATGAGAATTCTAGATTTCAGATCTTAATCGTCTTTTCTAACCCATATTATGAGTCTGTAGTAGAATACACGACCTAGACTTGAGAGAGTCATGGTATCACCTTTCTGAAGGGAGTATTGGGAATATTAGTCATGTCATGCTCAGTGTAGCTGCAGTTTATGGGATAAGTTTGTTTAGGAAGCTTAAGCTTCATAATAGGTGGCTATTATCTGGAAAAATATTGTGTTCTTGCACCCAAGGTATAACAGTCGGTTAAAGTGGAAACAATGTAAGGTCAATATCTCAGTTGTTGCCCACAACAAATGTAGATAACAAGCCTTATCATTCAAGACCAGCTGTGTATAGAAAAAGGTTAGACTAGGGCCTTGATTCTTCTACACACATAAGATTGAAAAGGGCAGGCTAGTCAGCAAGTGATGTGGTGGTAGCGGCCATCTTGGTCTTGAGTTGTAATGCCACATGTTATTATCAAGAAATTGTTGTAGAAAAAAATGGATAAGAAGCATGAGTTGTAATTCACATGTTATTATCAAGAAGTTGTAGAAAATTATGGATGAGTATGAGTTATAATGCACATGTTATTATCAAGAAGTTGTAGAAAAAATTGGTTAAAGAGTATAATGGTGTCGAGGGGGCACTGCACATCTACTCCTATTGTACCACATTTTTCAATGCTTTTGGTGGATTTTCCATTTGTGGTGGAGGCTGAGATTTTAGCGGAGATCGAAGATTGGGCTGCTCTATTCTGTTCTATTTTTTATGAAGTGGTTGGGTCTCCTTTGGACTCTGCTACCTAAAACTTGGAGAAGAATGCATTGGAAGGGCTAGAGGAATTATCTGTAAAAGTTGTGACTTTGTTGTTGTTATTGAGATCTCGAAAAGATATCTAATAGCTAGAGTTTACAAGTAAATATGACCTTGCCATAACTGTCTTCCTTTTCCTCATGCCCCTCTTCTTTTCTTCTTTCTCCAAAAAATCTTGAAGATTTTTTGCTTTCCCATTTGAAAATTCCCCTTAGTCTTCTGCCAATCCATTTCTATTCCACGATGTTATGAATCTTCTCTTCTTGTTTATGTATGCTAAAAGTCTAGGTTTATTAGTTCTCATTAATTATGAAATATTTTCTCCGGATTGTAGTGGAAGATTGGCTCAGCTGTCAAAATATTCAGCTTTGACAATTCATTGGAAGAAATTTGTATATGGGCATGATTTGTGATAGTATTCTTGACTAGGCTGATTGGCTGAACATCGTGTGCTTTCCTAGACTTTATGATTTGGATGAAACCATCCATGAATTTCCTCTATAATTATTGTAATAGAAGCTTTTCTAACACTTGGGGAGGAGGAAATGGGTAGATGATGATTTTTCAAAGAACTAGACACAATATTACAATCTTTGTGGAAGAAATAAGCATCTTTCCCTCTCAATAATTGTTTTGTTTTTTTTGTGGTTCTATGTGAGCGCCCTTTCAAGAAGCAATGAATTTTGTTGAAGAATCTATTTGTTTTGTCTTTGATATCAGTGGCTACTAGAGGTGGATTGTTATGATGTTTTGATCAATTGTACTCTCCCTTAGGAATTTTTGGGTAGGTAACAGTGTATAGAATACATAAGAAACTAAATGAAATGTGTTGGATTGAGGGAATGATGTTCCTGGTAATTAATTGAATAATTGATTGATTGTACTTGTCCCCAGTAGATCTTACTCACTGCTTCGAAACTTGTTCATTTACTCAAACATTATAATGGTACATGGCCTTCGTATTGACTTCCCTATAGATTTTACACAGTAACCATACTATCTCTCTGGATGGGGGCTAGGAAATGTCAATTATGTACTCCTGATGCGCTGCTGATTTTGTTTTATGTTCATTCTTCCAGGAGTTGGTCAGTGCATAGGGATAGTTTGGAATCTCTTGTTTTAGTAGGGGGTTCACTTATTAAATCTCAGGATCTTGATCTCCTAGTGTTGAGAAGTTATATGATGGGAGTTCCACTTTTGAACTTCAAGGTGTTGAAACGATAGCCTTCTTTCTGTTTTGAAATCCCAAAAAATGCAAAAGTATTTTGTGAGAAAGTTTGCAAAGTTATGAAATACTTTGAAGTGTCCAAATGCCAAAAGGCTTTCAAGCCTATATAATTTTGGGTTTTTGAGATTTGGTGAGATAGGTGAGATATTCTCCAATGTATTGAACCTTTGAAGTGACAAAACCTCAATATTCAGGACTTGGGAATTTTGGGACTTTAGAAGGGGTACCTCCTTAATAGTGTATTGAAACTTTGAAGTGACAAAACTCAATCTTCGGGACTTTCAAATTTTGGGACTTCAGAAGGGTACATCCTCAATGAGGGAAGTGGCTTCTAGTGTTCCCAGGGGTTTAATAATCAAGTTTTGGAGCTTGAACATTTAGGGAACCTTGAAGATTCATGTATAAATTATAAAAGGCAGCATCCCAGCCTTAGCACTGTCTACATATTGTAGAAAGGCAACATTCCAGCCTTAGCACTGAACTCTATTGTTCAATATCTGGTCAATATGTTGGATAAAGACTTGGTGGATTCTTATTTTATCATCCTTACAATCCATGTACTTTCTAAATCTGTTCTTTGAGTATATCATTCATCCAATGTCCTCTCTTATCACTATTGAGGATGCAAGTATCCCAAATTTTAAGCAAGAAATTGAAGCCTTTCTTTCCTCCTTTCTTTGCCCCACATAAATTGAGGGAGGATATATTCCAGCTTGTTGCAAACCATGGTATCTAAGATAGTAATCCTATTGAGTAGATCCTTGTACATCTAATTTTGAAGCTTCTGCTTTGATTATTCATATAAGATTTGAAGTTATCAAACTTGTCCTTTGAGTAGAGATATCACTTAAAACAAGTCCACCCTTATATCTCCGAAGGATGAAAATATCATGTATTAAGTGTTGATTGCAACTTTTAATTGAAATGTCTAGACATTTCAGAGTGAAATCTATTGGTGACTGACTTCCAAGTAAAATTCCAAAGTATTTAAGTCATCAAAAAAGCATAAATTCAATAATTTTTTGTCTAGGAAGAAAGATACCTTTTCTTTTCCATGTAGTTGTGCAATGTCTAAATATTTACCTTGTCTCTAAGAATTAGAATAGATGAAAATGTGGTAAGTGGGCATTCCTATCTAATATGAACTTAGTAACAACAATGTGAAATACACAAATACAAGCAAGCAGGTAAAGGAGCAAGTATGCAAGTAGAAGAGGGTATTGTCAAATGTGTAGAAGTTTGCCAGATAAGATAATGGGATAAGATAAGTTTATTAATATGCAACAAATGACCACAAATATGTCCATGGAATTGGTAAGTACATTAGTGTTGATACAATGTTCAAGTAGAATGTCCACTTCGATAAAAGTAGAAGCATATCTAATACAATAGATCTAAGATACAAAACTAGATTGTAGATCCAAGAGCATCATTGGCAGCAAGAACATATGGAAATGCAAAAAACGGGAATTATTCTTCATATGGACATGATATTAACAATGCCAAATACTCCCATACAAGTAAGTGAAATTCCTTTGAACATAGTTATCTTATTGCCTAGTGGTAGATTCATGTACATCCAATTATGAAGGTTACTATGAAATCTATTCAACATCCACCATTATTATTTAAGTTAAATATATGAATAACTTAATATCAAAGGGAATGCCCAAAATCAAAAATTCAAAAATACTTGATATTTTTTGTTGGTATATCTTTCTAGCTATTCCAAGTAATCCTGGTGAGTGATGGGGATTATATATATATACTCCTCACCATTGTCGGTATACTTGCGGTATATTTGTGGTACAAAGAGATGTCAATAAACATAGATCATGATTATGGGAAACTTGAAGAATGGTGCACAAAATTGTATTTTAAAAATAGGAAAAGAAAGTGTGGATGTGCATATAAATTACCTGAACCACTGGGAATTGTGGAAAAGCACTATCATTTAGGATTTGATACCAATTGATATGAACATTGTGACAAAAATTCAAAATACTCGGATACATATCCGGTAAAAAGGGAGGAAGCATGCAAAACATAAAAGGAGATTGTTGAATTGTAAACATGCTTCCCACTCAAGATTGTGTTTAGATACATAGTAGTATGAAATTAGTGGAACACAATCATCTTTGATCAAGTTTCTTAGGTATATGAATATAAAATACATTTTTATATGAGTGATCAGTTTAAACCAAGTCACCCTTAAAAGTAACAAGTTAAGTTGAATAAAGTACAATAGTAGATAAAACACACATATAATACACTTTTGTTGAGGCATTAGAGAAGAGGCCCCTGATTTCTTTGCAAGAGAAGATTCTAAATTCTAACCATGTTAGATTTTGTAGAATGATGTTCCCACTCTATTATGTCATAATGACTGATGTTGTAGATAAAACAAATTTATCTACAACATTTATATTCATTATACAATTGAGAGGCATTAGGAATTTAGAAGTGGTTAATTGACCTATGGTTTTTCAAGCTTGAATGTAAATTGCTTCACACTTGAAGCCTTTATTGGATAATTTTCTCCTTGCACACCTAGCAATGTTGCCCACTTGGTCTCTTAGTGTAAGAACACTCTTAAAACTCCTTAGCCCCTCGTCAAACTCATGAAATATTACTTGTAATGATTCCAAATTGTTTTGACAATTGTTCATCTACGAAAATTAAAGGAATTTGCATCTATGATTAAATCATAAATCATTAGGGACTTGGATGTTGTGTATATGTGAAGTTTTTTCTAGCCTATGCTTGACAACTACCTCATAAGGAGCTTCTCCTTCATTTTTCCTTGCAAGCCATTTAGTCACTAAAATTTTCCCTCGAGCATGGTTGTTAGTTAGCCCAAGTCCTCCATCTTCTCTATGGAGGGTGTAAATGTCACTAGTAACTGACTTATTGCCTTCCTCCTCACTTTTATCATGGAAAATGATAGAGGATATGTTTCAACTTCTTATAACCAATTCATCAAGGGAAAGATAAGTAAAAGAATCGCTAGTAACTGACTAGTTGCCTTCCTCCTCACTTTTATGATGGAAAATGATAGAGGATATGTTTCAACTTCTTATAACCAATTCTTTGCAACTTAAGCGAGAGGTGTTTTGCAAAGGATGATTAAAGTTATTGTAATAATTTCTTGTTTTGTTTAATGCTTTCAAGTGTTCATTATGTCATTTGGAGATATGAATTAATTTAGTGGAAATCTTATATATTTTACATTTGAATGATGTTCTTTGTTTTATAGACGATGAATCATGATGTTATTGTTTTGTGTATAATGATTTATTTTTTCTTTTGGGCTTGGGCCTTGGAACAACATTTTAATAAAAAATTTCTTAATGGTTTTTGTGAACATTACACTTATTTTACTTTGAAAGCTACTTACAAATCTAGTAATTCTAAACTCTTGGAAACTATTGATGCAGGTTTCTAGATCGATTTGAAATTTTATTTCTAGAATATTCAGTGAGATGTAAAAATCTAATCCTAGGAAGAAACTATCAAGGAAAATTGATGTATTGTCATACTTTAAAAAGCCTCAATCCAAGAATACACATTCTCTTCATGATTCAAGATCCTTTGAACAATCTGTTACTGAGAGAGATGTTAACTCTTGTGAAAATGCATCTGATATCCATATGATGGATGAAATAATAGGTTCCTCAAGTGATCAGAGTGAGATAAATGTAGTTTCAACAGAAATTAGTGATGAAAATGTTAAATATTTTTCCTTGGAAGGTGACACAAACCATTAAAGGAAAAGGAAAAAAGGCCAGTGGACTATAGGGAGAAAATTCCAAGATGATTGGGTCTCAAGTTTTCCATTTATTGAAGAAATACCTCCCACAAATGAGGATTTACGATAAGTTGGATGTATTGCATGTAGTTGGAAAAGTTTCAAGGTAGTTAAATTTTAGATGAAGCTAGATACAATACAAAATCATGAAGGAAAGGTGTATGAAAAGAAAATTGTAGATGGTAAAGAGTAATCTATTGTTAGATGGAAATATTTTGAGGAATGCCAACATATCCAATGTATGGAAGAATACAAAAAATATTTAATAAGTAAGAGGAAACTTGAGGCAAGTGGAGGAACCATCATATCTCAATTTGAAAGGACAATGGAAATAAGTTTGTTATCCAAGACGATACAATTGAGCACTGTATTTCAAATCTTATGTAAAGGTTGTCCTATGATAGATTATCTAGATCACATGAAATTTATATATTTTTTTCACGTGAAAAACTTTCCATATTCGCATTAGTCTGTAACTAGTGGTTGGGAATGGGAAAGATATCTAGCTCAGGTGGAAAATGATGATTTCAAACAGGAGATTGAAAATGCTAGGTTTTTGGCATTGTCTTTGGATGAGGTTATGGCTATAGATAATACTTCATGGATCTGCATGAAAATTTATATGGTTAATGACCATATTAGGCATTCCTATATACTTGGGATTAAAAATATGAGAGAGAGTAATACATCTGGAAATATTTATGAAATTGTACTTAATAGTCTGAAGGAAAGTGGTATCAATCATTTAATTATTGTAAAAAATTTGTTATGTGTTGGAGCAGATGGAGCATCGGTAATGCAAGGAAAAAGGAATGGTCTTTGTATTAGACTACAACTATCAACTTTGCCATATATGCATAGTATTCATTTTATGGCTCATAGGATGAATCTTGCATTTAAAAGAGTAAGGAAGTTTCTGTCAGTTTCAAAAGGTTAAGATCTCGTATGTAAGACTCATGCATACTTTTCTCGTAGTCCCAAATGATATTTAGAGTTTCAAAAATTTGCAGATCATGTTACAGATGGAAAAAAACTACTGAAAGATGTTGATACCAGATGGATCTCATTAAATGGACCAGCTCAATGACTATTAAGTGAGTTCAAATATTTGGTAGGGTTGATGTATGAAAATTGTTACAATGTAGACAAAGCTCAAGATCTTCTTTTTCAACTAACTGATATAGAAACATTATTGACATTGGCTGGAATTCTTCCTATGCTACATGAAATTAATGTCCTCATGAAAATGTCTCAGAATTGCACAATGTATATTACCAAATACAAAAATGCGAGAAATTCAACATGCCTTGCATTGGATAATTTTTATATGATGCCAGACTCTTTTACTGGTCTAGAGTTTACAAGTTGGACTAAGGTCATAAAAATAGAAAACACTGAAAATTTTTTGACGTTTGATGAAAAAGGGATACTATGTATCACATTGCGTGGGTATATGGTCCCCTTTAATTATATTAGTAAGACCGGACGAATCACCAAAGATTGCCCCGTGTCAAGATACTAATTAGATAATATTGTGATTTCAGTGAGACAAAATTTGATAGAAATTGCAAGATAACTATTATCAGAGATAAGAAAATGATTTCCTTGAGATGAATTGTTGGAGGCCACGTGTGTGGTATACCCTCAATATTGGAACAATTTTCAATGTACAAGAAATTTAACATTTGATTTTCAATACAGATTAAAATGTTTAGTAGACCACTTTTGCAAGAAAGTCTCGATACATGGAGAATAGATTGAAGGTATTTTAGGTTCATCAAAATTTTATCAACAAGGTGGCCACTTTACTGAAACTGTGTGGAAGAAATATCATTTTTTGGAGAATCCTAATGAAAATGGTGTTATAGAAAAATTATGGACTACTTTAAGTGCTAGCCAATACCTGCAAGAAAACATATCATAATATTTCAAATTAGCAGATTTGTGTCAAACCATGATTTTGGGATGAGTGGAGGATGAGAGAATGTTTAGTGAACTATCATTCTTAAAGTAAAAATTGAGGAAAAAACTTGATAAACATGTGGATACATGTTTAATATTATATGTAACAAAGTATGACATTCAATATTTTCCATATGTAAGAGCACTAGCACTTTGGTGATCAGATTGTGATAGAAGGGGAGAAAACAATATAACAAATTTATCTAATGAACTTGATACAGAACATATTGTTTTGGAGGCTTATAATGACAATACATATAGAGAAGATCATGTTCAAAATGTAGAAAATGATGACCAATATGAGACTTGGGAAATTGAAATACCCTAGGACACTTATTTTGGTATACATGTTCCATTGATCATGCAAGATTACTATATGTCAAATTCAGGTAAAAATTGGTTCTATATTTTGTATTTTTCATTGCAACATTGCAGCTACATTTCTTTCATACGTGTTATTTTAAGATTGATGCGGGATTTGATGAGGCTAGGACCTATTTCTTTTCACATAGATAGTGTCTGACTAGTATTAAATGATAAATAACTAATTTAACAAGACTAACACAAATCATCAATGGTCTCATTCAAGTACATGAAACTACCTTGATGTCTAGCTCTAACATCTTGGAAATTTTTCATGGTATATATGTTTCCTGTGTTTGGGGAATTTTGTTGAGTTTCGAGTTTTATATTTTCTTGGAAAATAATTATTGACATTTGGAAAATGTGTGATTTTATATTGGTACTGGAAATGAAGATGGTTTTGATCTTTGATTGGAAATGAAGTTGGATTCGATGAAGTTGGGACCTATTTGTTTTCACATAGATAGTGTCCTAGTATTAAATGATAAATAACTAATTTAAGAAGTCTAACGCTAAGCAATAATGGGCTTATTCAAGTACATGAAATTGTGTTGATGTCTAGCTTTGATATCTTAGAAAATTTTGGTGGTTTGTTTGTTGCTTGTTTAGAGGATTTTTTTTTACTTTGAAATTTTAGGTTTGATTCGGTCGAAGATATTTTTAGTCCCTTGAATGCTTATGGTTCTCATATCATGCATAGATCGATAGATCTAGTTTTATTATTATAATTATTATTATTTTCTTTATATATTTGGTGGTTTGAGGAAAGATATTTTATTTCCTTTCACTTTCTGGCATGATTTCGACATCTTCACCTTTTAGAATATAGTAAAATATTTTTCTTATTATAGATTTTTTTTGGAAAAGAATTATTGATATTTGGAAAAGGAAATAAGCCCTGGGTAGCTAAGAGAAGCGAAAAATGGTCTATGTACTTGGTTCCTGCACATTCATCATAGGAGACTTATTGGCATGAGACTGACATTCCTTTTATGTAATTACACTTTTGATGCCAAGGCGGAGCTGAGTTCGCTGACCTGGGAAGAATAGTGGCAGTTGATCATAATGCTAAGGAGATTATAATGTTGGTTTCACAAAAAGTTGACCTTGCCACCAATGCTAGTGGAACCAACGGAACCACATCAGCTTATTATGATTATTTCCAGATTTCTCAAGGTGAAACTGAGGCTTTTTTGGGAAGCATGGAAAGTAGCAGTGGTTGCCTACCATTTAGTAGCAAGGTATTATTATGTTGATTGCATATTCCAAGAATATATTGAAATCTGATGGTTACAAGAGGGTCAATTGTTTGACCTTTCTAGTGACAGTTAGATTCCTAGATATTCCTAGAATCTGCAATCCTCATAAGTTCAACAATCAGTACAATATCATTTGTTTATTTTGAAGAGGTAACATGTTTAAATCCAAACGCATTTAATACCCCTTCCTAAATTCAAATATGTATTCCTTAATATATTTTAATATTCAAATAGCTCTTTATTATTGTAATTAACTACAGGGAGACTTTTTGGGGTAGTTTGATTGTCTACTGGGTGTTCTATGTAAATGACTGATTCTATTAATGTCATTTGTGTGTAGGAGTTCTTGATACGAAATGTGCACTCTCTTCAGGAATACAAAGGGCATGCAGACAATTTTGTTTGATATCTTCTTCCTGGAACACCGTATTCACATGCTCAATATACTCCAGGTGATCTCTTAGATTTTACTAGCATTGAAATATAGTACACTTTCCCTCTCTTCTTCTAAATTTAACACTATATGTTGTTGTGTAAGCAGGAGGTCTTATTTACACATTACATGATACTAATTTTCAATACATTACATCTTCTTCCTTCTTGCTCTTAGTCTTGAAATATGAAAAATACTTGAGCTCCTTCAGACAAGTAGTAACATGTGTGGGACAGCGACAGTCACTCCTCACAGGCTAAGAGCACTTTCCAAGTATAGACTCAAAATAGCCCAATGCTTAATTTTCCTATTATTTCAAAAATTTACTAATGTATGCAGGATCTAAATCAATTTTGTGTTGATGAAGGTTGATTACATATTGGGATATAATCCTATGAGGATGTCATACATTGTTGGATATGGTTCCCTCTATCCAAAACTTATTCATCACAGAGCCTCTTCTCTCCCCTCCAAGGCCATCATCCTCAACCCATTCCCTGCAAAGCAGGCTTCCCATCTCTATACACCAGTGCACCTAATCCCAACATCTTAGTGGGAGCTGTGGTGGGAGGTCTAGACAACATGGATAGGTTTACTAATGTGAGAAACAACTATGATCAATCTAAACTTTCCACCTACATTAATGCACCCTTAGTGGGTTCCCTTTATTATTTGGCACATTTTACTAACTCTTAAATACGCTATCTTCTTCTTGTAAACAAGAGAAGGAATTAATAATTCTTGGAGACAAGGGCTATAAGCAGCCCAATATCCCTTGCTATTGCTCACATGATTTCTACAGGATCTCCAAAATAAAATCAATGGAATTTGCAGGATATCCAAAATAAAATCAATGGAAAGGAATTAAATTTGTATCCCTTTCTATTTTTCACATGATTTTTACAGGATCACCAAAATAAAATCAATGGAATGGAATTAAAGCTTTTCAGTCAAGACTTTGGTTGTTAGTAATTTTTTCAGATTCATTATATGATGAAACCATTAATCTTACTCGTTGGCAATTTTTGCAAGTTCATTATAATTTAGATTGTGACATAATCGTGAGTAACCTGATATTGCATGAATATTGCATTAATTAGTTGTAGTAGATTTGGACATATTCATGAGGAATATGTGACATTACACTAACAATTAATTAAATGGTTGAAGGAGATTCATGCTTTCGGGACATTTTTACGCCCTTCATGTTTAAGATGGTTACAGGAGATTTATGACATATTCCTCAACAACTTTGCATTTAAGTAGAAATTCATTAAATGGTTGAAGAAGATTCATGGTTGATAGCTTTGACTAGAGGGTGTGACATCTTTCTCATATGGTGAAACATGTGACTAAGTTTTAGTGGAATAATTATTATTTTCCTTCAAATCTAATGTTAAAATTTTGAAAAAGGTAGTTAATATTTTAACGCATTAGTAGGTACATGTCACTCTTGTATTGGAAAAATCCATTTTCTTTCTCCACTTTGCTCATAAATTATGCACATTAATATACTTTTCTCATGTTTCATAACTTTCAATTTGATTTATTCCTTCTCTTGAATTAATTTACTTAGATATTTTTTGTTTCTTTCCTTCTTGGTTTAAACTGGCTCCTCCATATACCATCGTTGAATAAGGTATGCAGAGAAGAGGGTGGAGATAATATTGATTTTGATTGCAGACAATCAATCTTTCCTACATAGCTACCCCCCCAAGTGATGGTACAGATTCCTGTCTATTATCATTTTTGCTACTCCTAACCATATCACTCTCCACAATACATAAATTTAATATATGAAAGGTTCTGGTGCAATACTGATGCATGATTGTACTATTTTTGACATATTTGATTGCATTATTTTGGTGCTACAATAAAAAATTGTGTATCACGTATGGTAATGTGTTTGGCCTGAATGCTTTTCATTACACTATGGGATCTTCACATTTTTAAGTAAAAACAGATCAAACATTTTGTTTGTTTTTATGAATTTATGTTTATTTTTGGTCCAGTGGAGATGATTGGTGACTTGGGTTCCTTTTAATCAGGCTTCACCATGTGGCCTTACCTAGGTGAACCACTCACCCTATGGTCGCTCATAGCTCAAACAAGTATGCCAAGCCTTCAGAAGCTCTCAAAGTTCAATGTTCCATCTTAACATAAGATCCCTTCATATAGGGGATAAAGCTATGCTGCTTTCTGAAAATTAATGATATTGCTAACCAAATCGTCAATGGAAGCCTCAATAGCTCCACTCAATAGATCTACTAGCAGAGATCTTTAACAACACTCATGAATCCTCTGCTTCTTGCATATATTGATAAAGAAAATATTTGACTGATCTTGCTCCCTCTTACTCAAAGAGACAACAGCCTAAACATGTATTTCTAGGGTGTGAAGTGTCTATCAGACAACCTGGTTATCATGAGATTAGTCCACTTAAACATGACATAAAATGGGTATGTCATTAGATATGCCATATAAAGTGGTATGTGAGACACACGATTTTCTGAATCCTCTTTTTCAATATACATCAATGGTGATCATGTGTATAAATCAATGTTGGAGAGTTTCCTCAAATGGCCATGCTAGTTACCTTATACACTCTTCTTCAATAGATCTTCAGAGTAACATATTTTTGTCTTTAAGAAATAAAGGTGGATAATACTTATACTATCAATCCAACCTCTTTCAGAAATGAACTCTTGATCACACTATCTCAATGAGCAGATCTCCATCTTTGTATCAAGGCAAACAATTGATAGAGGAGAGGATGATTATCAACATCAATTGTTGAATCCAAACATCATAGTTCCCCCTTAATATTGAGAAGGTAACCCTGCCTATAATGTAACCATCTACAATTTTCTATTAACCCTGGGATTTTATAGCTCCCTCTGAATCTCTGTTTTGGATGATCATCTAGCCTTTAATCATGTGCTATCCATACGCATTAGGGGAATTTTTAGGTATGAAATGGGCCTCCTAAGAAAAATGTACAACTAAAATATACTTTATAAGAACCAATAGGATTCAAGATGATGATGTCAACCATGGGGGATTATTCACCCCCTTTGGAGTAAAAAAGTAAAAATAATAAAAAATAATCAAATAATAAAACTACTTTTTCACCTCGTATTTTTAACTTATCTCCCTAAGGGTTTACTCAAATTTCGAGTGAGAGTACTCGTTGGATGAAAAATTTAATTCTTCATCCAAAGAGTACCCATGTTGCATACTTTCGATGGAATTTGTTACACAAAAAATGAGAAATACATGAGAAAACATGATTTCAATTACATATTTCATGTACTTTTCAGTTTTCATGTAGAAGGGTCCATTGAAAGTATGAAATATGGGTACTCCCTAGATGAGGAATTAAATTCTGCATCCAATGAGTGTTTCCACTCGAAATTTGAGTAAACCCATAGGAAGATAAGTTGAAAATACAAGTTGAAAAATAGTTTCTTTTCTTTTTTTCCCTCTAAAATTTGATGAGGAAATAAAATATTATTTTATTATTTCCACTATTATTTTATAATTTCCTTAGGAGTTCCATTTTAGACCTCAAAATTCCGCCAATGATAGATGAGACTTTCATGAGGTAACTGATCCATGATAGGGAAGGTTCCTTTGCATTCAGGTGACTATATCTATAAGACTATTTCTTATAGGATCTTCTGCTTATCATGCTCGACAAGACATAGAATCTGTCATGTACCTTCTTCAGGACACCTTAGATTTCGTGTTGATGAGTCTTTCCCAAAAACATATTGTTCCATAGTGCCATGCACTTCTTTTTTTAGTTTATCTTTAAAATAGGGGCTCTAGGGGTGTTGCATTTATGAAAAGTGATGTATTTTCTTTTACTAGTAGATCCCATGAGCTTCTTCATAAATAAATTTTAAAAATATGAACTATCTGACTATTTTGTTCACAACAAGATTATAACACAGTTGGAAATTTACAAGGGATTCAATATATTATCATGGCTTCTGGACTGAAACAATAATGCAGTAAATGATGTGCAGCTAGATATGCCATATATATAGAAGAGAGGATATAGCACAAGAGTGTATGTTGATACAAACTTCCAAAGATATGATGCCATTACCATTGCATTGATTCTCATGACATTAGAATGAGTAGACCTGATAATTGGAGATACATGTGGCCACAGATTAGTGACAGTGAGGAAGAGTGAGTATTATGTGATGATCATTAGAAAGATGTCATTTCATAATGTGATATTTTGTGTAATGTGGTGATTTCGCTTCAAATAGAGGTGGCAATGCAAAATGCAATTCTCTGGAAATTATATAATGACGTAGATAATATGTTAGATCCAAGGCTCCAAAGATAGTCAGATAATTCAGCTACTAGAAACCTGTTACAGGTTTCTTGAAAGAAAGAGCCCATTTTTTAGATTTATTTCCACATAAATATGTATGTATAGAGCCAATTTTGCTTACAACTTGAAGATATCAATCAGACTTCAAAAAAATGCTTGGAAAACCTTAGATATAATTTGCACATGAAGATAATGTGGAGTGAAATCAATGTTAAGACGATCATGCATTTCCAATTATTCCACCATTGCATATGAGGATATCTATTGCCAAACATGAATTGATCTCAATCCTTCTTGTTGATAATAGATTTTCCAAAATAGACAATTTTGAAGAATTTCTCCAATCTTGCTAATTGTCAAGTATTCCATATGTAATTAAGTCTTTTTTCTATATTCGGTTTGCAAGCGTGGGATTTTCTTGGGCCCTATAAGGGCGAGGGTATTATACTCAGTTTATCAAATAGACAAATCACCTCTTAATTAGTATTCTCTATATTTTTCAGGTGTTCATCAATGTCCCGTGGTATTTTAGTGCATTGTACTCCATGTTGAGCCCTTTCTTGACACAACGTACCAAGAGAAAAATTTTAATTTCACATGAATGAAAAGTCACAGAGACCTTCTACAAGTATGTGAAATTCCTTCTCTGATGTAGTGAAAATATTCTCAACCTCAATCGAAGACTCTGATTATATAAGATATAATGAAGGATATATTCAATGAAAATTTCCTAGAAACTTATTTAATACTTGATTTTACCTACATATTTATATCTCCAGATAATGTGCTTATACATGATGGGGGACTTAGTAGGACCAAAGATGTATATTTTGGACCTCAAAAGCCTACAGTAGAGTTCTCCATTAGAGCTGGGGAGAAAATCAGTCTTGAGATCGAGGGAGTGGAGATAATGTACGTAAAAAATTGCTCAAGTTTGTAGATTTTGCGTTAGTTCCTGCATTCAAATTTAGCTCTTCCGCCTCTGTTTCATTTCCAATATACTTCCAAATTTCATGAGTTTTAGTTTTGGATATAAATTTTATGGGTGTTGGATTTGAGATCGAGTTCATCCTCAAGATATATGTGATTGAGATATTTCTTTGTTTTTGAATTCTCACATTCAAGTTGTCTGTTGTTCAGGCGGGGAGAAAAAATTTTGTGGGAGCTCATAGTTGGTGGGTGGGATGTTTTCTATTAGTCATAGTTTGTGTTAAGTGCAAAGGGAAGCTATTCAACTCTAATTGACAAGAGAAAAAATTTGTATTCATCTGATGAGCCAATTTTCAATTCCTTCAAGGCATCAGAGGCAAGGAAGGTAGCTCTTATAATAGGAAACTCCTCTTCAAACAAGAAGAAGGTTGCAGCCTATAGATACATGGTAAAAAATAAAATAGTCTAGGAGTTCAAGCCTCGCAGTAGATTAGATGTACATAGAAATATTTCTTACATTTAGCAATCAGAAATGTTAGTAGTTAATAATGTGCCATCATGTTGGAGAAGCAAGTTTATCTCTTTGGAAGCTGGAAATTTTATCTACATATGTACTACTATACAATAGTTAATATTGGTAGTAATAAAGGTTTGTTGTGTTTCTAGAGCAGATCATCATTGTGAATTCCACATCTTTTCATGTTTGTGATTGATAGGTATATGATATACATGGTAAAGCAAGTATAAATAAAATTTATAAATATTAACCACCCTAAGGATAGTTAAATTTTTTATTTATGGTTTACCCCATACACAAATGTATATAAATAATATTTTTAGTTCGAAAATTGAATATTCTATTACATTCTTCATCAATAAAAAATTTCTTCAAGGAATGGTCTACATTCAAAGGGTTACCTATATGTAAATTAAATTAGTCTATTTCCTTTGGCTACATATTTTCTAAAAGCTCAAACTTATCTTAAAATAGAACCGATTGTTTGCTTTATCATTTTGGTTACTATATAGTAAGTATATCATGAATTCAGGACCAATGCAACCCGGAGAATCCAAATGAAGGGGGAGAAAAACTATATTTGAGGGTGAAGCACTTTTTATTATACATATGAACATATTCTAATTTAAGATAGTGCAACCAAGTGGATTTAAATGAATGGGATACGAAAGGTGATGTGTTTGGATAATAGATAGAAATTTGGTCAATTATGTTTTGATGTATATATTTGTTTAATTAAATTTTTTATTTTATTATATTAAAGAGTTGTGACCAATTTGATTTCATGGAAATGATAATGTTTAGATAAATATAAAAATTTTAATATTAGGGAGGAGTTGAAGTTGTTCACTATCTTATACTTTCACTTTATTATATTTTAAACAAGGATTAATGCTCCTTTCACGAACTAGGTACATATTTCGTAGAGGTCATTGAATATGAATTTTTTGGATAGTTTTTTTCAAAGGTTTCAGAGGTAGGCATGAAGAGAACAAAGAAATTTTCAAGATAACTCACAAAAGTTGATAAACAAACCACCCATTCTTCCAAAACATTTCGTATTGCCTCCAACTTTATCACCTACATCACCTTTATCTCCCAAGGAAGATGTATCCCCACTCCCCGACGTTACTTTGCACCTCTCGGTGCAAATTCTAGTATTAATTGATTTTCCATGCTTATGTGGAACATGGTCGAGAGAAGGAACTATAACAACAATGGATTTGCATGAAATCTTTATAATTTTCTCAAATGTGAAAGTTGTGATGCGTTACTAAGTTTCTTAATTATTTTATAGATCATTACACATCAAACCGAATTTACTCGTTGACTGGAATTGCATTCAACATTGTGCACAAGTATGATTTTAATGTATCAATCAAAAGTATGATTTTATCTATATTTGATAATGCAAGTTGAATACATCATAAAATACATATGGGTGCTATGGCTATGAAGTTCAATATGAAATAATCTATTGATTTATACTATTACTATTATATAAGGGATGCTCTTCCAATGGCCATTTATTAGCTATGTGAAGAAGGCTTTGTGGAATTTTTATTTAATATAAGATTATGTATAGCTAAGTTGCCGACAACTAAGTAGAATTTGTTAGGAAATTTGGAGTATGTGTAATTCATAATGGTCTTGTCTTCTCTTCATTGATGACTTTTCAATGTGTGATTTTTGACCTAAGTCATTGCATTATCAATGTGTCAAGGCTCAAAACTCAACCTATATGTCAACTACTTCTTATGATCGTTCCTAGGAACATGAATCCTAATTTTTGTAGGCTTAAAATTTATCAAAATTTTGCTCTATTGTGGTCAAATTTGTGGATTTTATCTCAAAATTTATTTAAGGTGCCATGGATGTAAATTTATTATGAACTTTCAACACTATAACAAATTTTGGTGCAAATTGTTGATCAATTCTCACTTGATTAGGGTTATAGATGTTAATGAAAATTTTGTGTGCATGCATGAGAGTTGGGTGCAAATGCACAATGTTGTGTAGCATTAGTGTGATAAATATGGGATAGTGCAAAGCATGGTTTTGAAGATTAGTCTAAGTTTACTCGTACCTAATAAAATTATTCAAGTTGATTGTTGGTTGAACGATTAATTGTTGGTCCAATGGATAGAAGATCTTGTAGGCCCAAACACCAAAGGGAAAAATGGAGCCCATAATGGGGTTCTCTTTGTAATTCTCCACCACTGCTACCTTCCATGATTCCTCAAACTCCTCTCCAAACTAAATATCAGTGCTAGTAGTAGCATGAGAAACAACACTACGCTTAGCAGAACTAGAAGAACGCATTTTCCAACCTGCACGAGAACTACTTCCCTCACGAGTCACCATGTGCCATGATTGGTCTCAGTGGTTTGCTTCCTTCAACTCCTACTTCGACTACCATATATTCATTGGAACCAACACCTCAAATTCCACTAAACAACGATTCACCATTTTGTACTAGTGATTTTCCAAAAAAATTATATATACATATTATATTATTAATAAAATCACCTTCCATTTTTCCTATGTATCATGGGGATTCGCCCATTTATTATACATATAAGTTTAGGGGGGTTATCAAAATTTTCCCTGGTGGAAGATTCCTTAGTAAGTGGAGGTAATTGGAAACTATGGTGCACGAAGGTACTTACTCTAGTTGAAAGTGAGTGAGAAGTAGCTTTGAAAATATGGAACAGTTAGACATATATCAATTTGAAATAAGCAAGTTTAAATTGCAACAGTCGGCTCGCGGGGTGAAACAATCGGTTTGTGGGGGTTTTTAGGCAATAAAAGGAAGATATGGCATGGGAGAGACACGTGGTAGAGTTAGATTGGGTGGAGAGAGAGGATGGAGGTTTATGCATGAAACAGTGTCCTGTTGTTCTCCAACACTTTCCTGATAGTGGTCTTGGTTGCTGACATGGTAACTATATTAACTTGATAGGTAGCAGGTCCATTTTATATTTTCCGGTGGGGTGCCTGGGAGTAATTGGAGGAAAAATTAGACCCCCTAGAATTAATCACAATTGTCAATTTAGCGATTCTCTTTCTTGAGTCTGACTCTTCAGGGCAAGCATTGGCTTAACGACCAAAATTTTTTACCAGCTGAAGCTTCTTTCAGGTGAGGTTTCTTAGAGATTAATGGGGGTCCACTTTGTAGGTGGCTAAAATTTAACCATCTACATTTGGAAAGTGGGAGAAGGCCCACTGACATGTAGTAGATCCTACGCACCGAAAAATAGTGCTGCCTAGGAATTTTTCTCTGCTAAGTTGGAACCCGGATACCTTGGTGCCATGGTCCCCAAATTCTTTTGGAATTTAAATATAAGGTCATGGGATTCCAGGACTAGGATTTCTCTACCACAATTCCTTGTTTCCTGCAACCTCGACACTCCTTAGTGAATTAAAAAATAATTACAAGATTCGAACCATCTAGGGTATGCTTCCAAGATTTCATGATGTTGATGTTAACCAAGATACATTTTGACTTGTGATTTGTCTAAGTTCCATCCATATATAGGCCCTTTGGGTGCCTCAAAACTAAAAAAATTCTTGTCGTGTGTCCACCTAAGAATGGGAGATTGCTGACATCAATTATGACCAATGATATGTTTCCACCTATCTCATCAAAGGAGAGAGGAAGGATCCTTGATCATTTGTTTTTTGATTGATTTCTTCATAAATGTTTCAATCCCGACACTTTCAAAAATTCATTTACCAAAAGGTTATGAGGTTATGGGATTCCAGGATTCAAGCCTATAATTTATATTATGAATTTTCATTAGTAGATGACCCTGACTCTGATGGTTGACAGATCCCTAGTCCCCTGGTCCCTAGGGAATTTTGGAATTGATTTCCTAATGAGTTATAGGATTCCAGGGTCGTGGGGTTTCCGGGATTTTGACCTTTATGAGCCTAACTTTCACTGCATCTATATTTTGATCTAGGAGGCCATTGTTATACTTCTTAATACAATTGGAAACATCTTTCATATCAATTTTTGATTGAGTGGGTCTATTGTGATCTTTGAGCTCATCTGCTACTCTAAAAACAACTCCAAACTTTGGTATCATTTGCATCTTGACCCTTTTACTATGTGAAAAATAAAAGAAGGAAGGGGAGGGTACAACAATAGTAATGCCAAGAATGCACATGGGCTTGTCCATAATTTTTTCATGTAATTTTAATAACACATTCAACTCCATTACCACCACTCAGTTAGTGCATGAGTGGTATTTAAAAAAACAAATCCTCAGGAAATATCGCTCAAACAATGAAATATATGTCTCTTTCTCAACCATATTTAAATTTTTAGATTACATAATTACAAGGTAATTATTTAC